>CM038796.1:80390753-80895185 GCA_021764765.1 Vicia sativa | reverse complement strand
TTCTTGCTCATTATACGCATTGATCCTTGCTCGGCTTTGATAATAAAAGAACCGGACTTTCTCCTGATATCAAGGTGCATTTACTTTTACCTCTCCTTTAACCTTGCATTTTACTTTAACTTTTATGCGTATATGGAAAAATTGTGTTCATAGTCAACATAGGGATGTTTTCTGGTTTCTATTCTTCGGTTGACCATTTTTTCTTTTCTTGAATCTGCAGATATTTGTAGGAAACATATATGCCAATTGATTATACTTCTAACAGAGAGACTTTTGTAGGAAACTTCCATTGCCACTCATCCTCTCATCGTGCAGGCTTTGTTTTATGAAATCTTGAACTTTCTCTTGAAAGGTATATATATTACATTGAACCTGACTAACTGTCATTACTTGTCAGCATTTCGATACATATGAAACATATTATGTAAAAATAAGCTCGTATGATGCTTGTTTGTTTTGTTTTATGTTTCATTTTTCTAGGAGGTTTCTTTTGTTTACGAAGAGCAGTAGAAAAGAAAGAAAGAAAAACTTGGTGAAACACAATTGGTAAGATCATCTTGACAGTTTATTTAGGTGAACAAGTTCACCAAATAATATAAATGATGCATTTTAACTCTTTGTTTTCAATATTTGTACTTGATTTGCATTTTGTATACTTTCTTGGTCTCGGGAAAAAATAGCTAACTTCATACAATTAGAGACTGTTGTAATATTTAAAGGAGGGACTAAAATACGAGCATTGCACCACAATTGAGCCTTGATTCAAAGAGGAGGTGAATCTTTCTTATATCAATTGCTTATCTATGTGTTATTACGTTTATTGGTTATTTTTCATGGGCCTTTTTCAAGTGGTTGGAGTAGATTTAATCAAATTATATTGGATTGTTGTGTAAAATTCAAAATTTAAGAGCTTCATCATTGGTTTTAACAAAATAGATCCAAGTAAACTTGGACTTGTGAAGCAAATATAAATGCTATGTAGTATTTGAAACCTAAAGTAGAAGAATAGGGAAAGGACCCCACAAATCTATAAATATAAATTCTGAAGGAGTGGTGTAAGTAGTGTGTGAAGAAGAAGTGTAATCTATGGGTTTTAGGCATATACAAATTCTATGTAGTATTTGAAACCTAAAGTGAAGAATAAAGGAAAATGTTTATATAGCAACTTTCGTACTTACAAAAGTGAACATGGATAATAGGCTCTTGCTAAAATATTATTGAATTTAGTCCCAAAAATTTATTTTAATTAATTTAGAATGTACTTCTTAAAAAATATTAAGAACTTGCCTAGCCTAATATACTAATATTATTTGTGTTTGCTTGCTGGGATCCATTCAGTGTATACTTTGCATTTTGTTGAAACTCGTTATACGAATTTGTGCCTAATTATTATTTTTGTTTAGCACTTAATTAGTAGTAAAACCATGGATAAAAATGGATGTGTGCGATCGGGTGTCGAAAAGTCGAAATAAATTATTAGAGTTCGATTAAGTTTGTTGTTGAACCTTTGAAGACCGAATAGAATGAAATGTCCTTGCTTGGGTTGTTATGTGGATCGGGGTTGGCGTAGATGGATTAAATCGCGTTTCTTGATGCATGGAATTGATCGAGTTATCACATGTTGGATATTTCATGGTGAAAGCGGTGAGAATGTTGGGCTGAGGGTGAAAATGTCACGACCTATGCTTCGTACGACAATGTCACGGAGACATATAGTTGTGATCGAGTCGAGATTGCGAGAAGCACTTGAAGAGATCTTTAGGTTGTCCCAAAATGTTTGAGAGTTTAGTGGCGATGCGGAGAAAGCGTTATTATAAAGATTGCCCAATTCAAAGATTGCCACGGTATTAAATTGTACAACTTAAAGGCGCGCGATGGATGGTGGGATAAAGTTTCGAGTTATTAGCACTTTTGAGAGATATGCTTCTTGAGAATAATGTTCTTCCTAATCGAACCTAAGAGGCCAAAAAAAATGTTATGCTCTCATTGGCATGAGCTATGATAAGATACATGCATGTCTAAATGATTTCATTTGTTTGAAGCGAATATGCATCATTGAATGGAAGGTACTTTAAGTCTTTGTTTATCTCGATATAAGAAAAAATTATCTCCAACGAAAGTCTTATGTTATTTTCCTATTATTAGAGATTTAGATGCATGTTTCATAGTGAAGCCGTGCTAGACACTTGACTTGGCATGCGGATGAAGGAATTATCGATGGAAAGTTTCGACATCCGTGAGATGCACCGAATGGAAAAAATTGATGATGATTATCCACGATTTTGGAGAGACAAAGAAAACTTCGCTTGACATTATCTCGGATGGAATGTAACACCACTAAAATACCAGTAAATATTAATAATGTCCAGGATATCTTAAAATAAAAATTACAATTCAATTAATTAGAAAATCTCATACAATGTCATGCTTCAATGAAAGACTTCATTAAAATGATCAAAACGATATATATTCCGTTCTACAGCGGAAATACCATCAAGCAGAATAAAATTCATCAATAATTATTCCCAAAATTGACCAAAAGAAACAACGAGTTTTAAAATGTAACTTTCATGACGAAGCGTTCCTAGTGTTACAAATACGAACATGCGACATTGACCGGATAACTAAGCAGCATAGCTCAATCATCCTCACCGGCTCTAGCGGCTAAGACTGTCTCGAAATCATCAAAGTAAGGGTGAGATTTCATCAAAAATTAAAAATGCATTATCGTTCCTAAAAACAATAAACGATTCGTTATGTCATTTCACCTCATTATGCAATCGATTGATACACAAATACAAGTCATACGGTACATTATACAATAATAATAACATCAAGATTATAACCGGAAACCATCCTGTCATGCTATAATCCATATGCAATGCAAGACTACATGCATGTGGTACTGTAGTGAACTAAATTCACCTTTTATTGGTTTCACCTGGACTAGCGTTAATCCTCGATTAGCCCATTGCCATTGGGACAGATGGCATCCCACCAGCTAAACAAGCGAATGCGGGTATTGGCTATCGAGTCCAATTCCACCTGTGGAATTAACTCCACCATAATGCATATCGTGCATCAAAAGCTTGCTGACATTCAACAGAGACATGATATCAACAATAACATATCATGTATAAGCAACAAATAACATCACATGATATCGATTCATTCATGAACTAACAACGGAAAATAGCACATAAGCATTAATCCTCGCCGTCACAATGAACAATAATCCTAACCCGTTCATCCACCATTTCAGAACTACCATATTTTACAATTGAATCGACTCTTTTTAAAATAAAATCCATTAAATAGTATTTTCTCCATTTTATAAAATAGCATTTTTAAATTAAAGAATCTTGCCCAAACGGCACTCGAGTGAGTTCGGTTTAGAAAATACAATTTTAAAGTTTGAAATATTTTGAAAAAGCTATAAAGTGCTTGGGTTCCCCAGAACGACCCGTTCCCCAAGCTGGAAAACACGCCTCTGGTTTTACTATAGAACTCGGTTCCTCAATGGGAACGGTTCCCACTAAAAATATTCATTTCTGTGTAAAATTTCAATGGGAACCGGTTCTCACCGGTATTAGGTTCCTTGACTTAGAAATATTCCCTCTTTGGTTTAGTACCGGAAGTCGGTTCCTCACGTGGGGAGCCGTTCACGCAACTTTATCAGAACCAAAAATTGTAGTTGACGACATTACTGTCTTTCCAATACTTTTCCCTTCATCCCATTCTGATTGCACCGATTAACATGAAATTCATCAATACACACCAACATTGTCACATAGCATAATTCATTCATTCTCGATAACCCTTTTGTCACGAATGGTTGATTCAGTACAATTCGACAACATTAGGGATAATCCTGCAAACCTAGAAATTCTAATTGGTTTCCTAACATATTCTCTCTATTCTATTGATTTCCAAAACCCGTAAGGCATCATAATTGCGAAATCACCCGCACACCGTGAGAATTAGGCCGGATTCGACACCTTTAACTTTTCCTCCTTTCTTTTCATCTTCGATTGCGCGTAGAATGAAAACTTCCAGTTGTGCCTCTTTTCTCTTTTCCTTCTTTTATTCCTTTTATTATTCTAAAATAATAAAAATAAAACAATTAGTGTGAGTAAGAGCCTTTTACTCATATTTCACTTTACACCACCACCAATACTCCCACTTTTATTTTAATTAATTAATTCAATAATCCAAAATACCAATAATTAAACTTCTAATTAAATTAATAATTAAAATTCTAATTATTTAATAATTGAATTATTGGGGTGTCAACTTCTCCCACTAAAGAGTTTTCCTCCTCGAAAACATACCTTAGGCGAAAGTTCGGGATCACGAGTCTTCATCATCGCTCTAGCTCCCAAGTAACATTACCACCCTCTTGGTCCTCCCCAGCTACTACGAGCTATATCTTTACCTACATGGCTGAACCATTCCTCAATTCTCGGAGCAATGTTTAACGGTCGGATTATCTCGTACGTATATCATCTACTAAATCATGAGACGGATCAACAATGTACTTCCTGGCTGAGATATATGGAAGACATCATGCAGTTGCAAACAACGACGGTAAAGCAATCGATAAACAAATTTTCAGCCCCATCTTCATAATGCGGAGCGGACCAATAAAGCACGGAGTTAACCTTTGACTTGAGGCTAAAGCCAATACTAGTCTCAGATCTTTCATATAACTTATAAAATCTCAGCCGCTCAAACTCGAGATTCTTCCTCCTCTTATCCATGATAACTCTTGACGACTCTAAAGCTCTCATCTTCTCTGAATCATGTTAATCTTTTTGGTCCAGTTGGACATTATAGGTCCAATCATGACACTTTCTCCCAGTCGTACCAACAGTGGTGTCCCTCGCCTCCTATACATCTGATACCTCGAGCGAACCCGTACCAATTGTCATACCCCAAAATTTGCCCTCTCTCCTCAAGAACATTTCATACATCCATACTCAGTTCCTCGAGGTTGATCGGACAAACCTACTGGGCAATCGACCCGAACTAGGGTTTGGCTATTCTCGGATCGGATGGACTTCCAACATCTCCAATGGTCATCATGCCTCCTCATATGCTTCAAAGATTCTCCATGTCAAGTTTCAAGCCTCCATGAGTCAAGTTTCCTCGAACGATTGCTCGGATGGTTGAAAATCGGTTGTATATTGACAAAAAGTCAATGGTCAACATACAGTCAAACTTCATGATTTTGGTCAACATCCTCATTTGAAGTCACATTCATCATTTGATCAAGGGTTGATCATGATTCATCAAGAAAACTCAGATTTGCTCAAAAGTCGAACTTTCCAAATTAGGGTTTTTTTGAAAAGTCAATGAACTTTGATGAGCATAACTTCTTCATACTTTCTTAGAATTTTTCCACCACCTCTCACTTTGAAGGAAATTCAATTCTCTACAACTTCATGTCTCACAAGAATGTTCAAAAAATGCTTCATTTGGAAGGTATGGATCAAAACATTACAGGTCCTTTTCAAAGTCAACAAAAAGTCAACTTTTGTTTGAAGATTATTGAGCATGGAAACTCAATTGAGATGAAACCAAAGAGGTTGGTTAGAGGACACTTAGAGCTTTCTAAAAGTCCAAGAACACTCAAAATGTGGAAAATTGAGCAAAATACACCTTGAGTTAGTATTTTTGAAGAATTACAAAGATACTTGTTAAAATCAAAAATTTTGCAAATGGGCCTAGTTTTTCTTCATTCAAACTTGTTCCTTGAACAATTTGTGACCCAATGCCACAATTTTAGCTTTATTTTTCTATTTAATTTGAATTTTATTCATTTAAAACAAATTAAATTAAAAAATAAGTATAAAATCAAAATTAAATGCAAAATTGATTTTTCTCTCATGCTTGAGATCAAATAACTCACTGGTGGCAAATTTCAAATTTATAGATTTGTAAAATTTGATTGAATTTGATCAAAAGGAAGATTTGATTTTGTACAAAATCAAATATTTTAATTGATTGATATTTGTTCTTAATCAGCCAATCCATCCTTATAAATATACAATGCATATCACATGAGACAAGGCAAAATTGCTTGGAGAACCTAACCTAAGTCAAAAACCGTGCCTTTCAAGCAACTTGCAACCTTAGTTCTAGCTTGTTTCAATCGATTTTGAGTGTTACATCCACGTTCCTGGTGTCTCTTGAAGTCGATCCAGACCTTTACATCATTCAAAAACATCAAGAATCACGAAATCAGTTTGGTTTGTTCTTTTCAAAATCCGATTACATTTATCATGCATTTTAACATGTTTTGTTTGTTGTTTGTGTTTAAACAAGGTTTAAGCTATACGGACAATTCGATTGCATTTTCTTGGCCAATTGAAATATATATACCATTGCTAGGGTTTTCTGAACCGATTTAGGGTTTCCTTAAAATGGAAAAAATTGGACAAAACTAGCACCACCATCGTGTTTAGAATATTGTTTTGATCGATTCATGTATTTCATAACTCATTTATATTGCTTGTATGAAGTTTTGAAAGTTGCGGGGCCGTAGCGTCAATAGGCCAGGCTAACTTTTCAAAAATTCAAATGAAGATGAAGATCTTGTGGCGATGTTCTTGCTTCGAGAATCGGTTTTGTTTAAAAGCAGTTCCGTGTCATTTAAATAAACCAATCTAGCGTTAGCCCGATGGTTAAGGCATGGAAAGCGTGATGTATTTCTTGAGAGGTCTCGGTTCGAATCACAGCAAGACCAATATATTTTTCTATTTTGAAACTATCATATTTTCTTATTTTCTTTTATATTTTCATATTAATTTAATTTATCTTCAAATATTTTTATCATGCATCTAAAAAACACCAAAAATGTTTAATTTTAATATAAAAATTATTATTTTTGCATGCATATTTAATTTAATTACTAATTAATCATTTAAATGACTTTTAATTGTTTTTAAATTCAAATCAACTCAAAAATTACCAAAATTATTTTATCATATTAATGTCATTACTAACACAAAACCTTTCTCATTCAAAATACTTATTTTACTAACATTTTCCTCTTATGCAATTTTCTTAGTTTTCGATTTTGTCACATTCACGGGTTATCTGTTTGGACGTTTTTCTTCTTTTTCTTTCAATTATGTAATTGCCTATGGGATGTAATAGTTTAATTAGGACTTTTATTTTCCACTTTCTTATTATATACGCTGAAGCCATGTAATAGCGTAGACTTTACTTTCCATGATTTACTTTCACTTATAAATAGTAATTAGGCGTGTATGGCAAGATAAAATTGGACATAGATCACTCTAATTCCAAGATAAAATATCGAATTGACACACTTTTCACATGCCCGCAGGGTAATTCTCTCTCGTTGCCTTCTGAATACAAATGGTCGAGTCCTCGAGCGTAGAGGTATCTACAGATTGCCTTCAAACAAATCATCATAGTCCTTGATACAAAGATCATAGACCCACGATGTAGCCTACGAATACATGATCTTGACCCTCGATTGTTGCCTCACGAAAATGATGATAGTCCCTTGAATGTGCTAGGATACTTCCTACAATTGCTTTCTTGACCATCCGGTGTCCCGAATGTCACTTTCCATCGAATAGGGTTACCTACCAACTAATGGTATGGATAGCACTATTCTAAGGAGCGTAAACAACACGAAACGACCAATTACGAGTAGGTAATAAGACTTTTAGTTGCTTGCTCTATCAAAATACTTTTCACACCTCGCACTTTTGTCAAAGTTCAAACTCTTTTCAAAGCGAAACATTTCCGAACACTTTGTATACATTCCTACATGAATCATTACAAAGTCAAAGCGAAATACCTTTTCAAAACATTTTTGTCAAACACCGAGAAAGCACTTTTTAAAAATGATCTAAGAAGCGACTAAGGCAGTGAGATAACTACGGATGGAAAGTGCTAATACCTTCCCTTTCATAACCTTCTCCCTTACTCGAGAATCTAACGGTCTTTTCTGTTCTTTTCACCTTCCCTTAATTGGATAAAAGAAAAGTGGGTGGCGACTCTTGCTATCCGCACATTGCGATACAAAATCTCAAAGTCGAGTTCAAGTATTACAGGCGGCGACTCTGCGGAGACACCCAAAAGAAATACCTTAGGGATTTTTAGATCATTTTCTTGCTTTTGTTTGACTTGTATGCTTTATCTTTAAGGGTTGCTTGGGTATTATATTTGTGGGATCCTACACTCGGATGGGTTTCCTTTGGTAAGTAGCAATAAATCGTCGCGACCGTTAGCGTATATGTCGAAGCGATCGACATGATGGCTACGTTAGTGTGACACTTTGGATGTCCGATACTCTTCATTTCAAGTTGAGGATAGTATTTGGCTTCTGCGTGGTGTCATCAAGCACTAACTAAACTTTTAGAACCTTAATTGACCATCTTGGCCATTAGAAGGTAGTGAGATGGCGGCTTTGTATGAGACAAGGTTGGGCGATACTCGATGCTACGCTCATTAAGATCGAGACTTTTGGGATATTTTCGGTCGACCACTTGGTAGTCGTATTGAAATAAACACCTCGAGAAAGATCAATGATATGAGATTCCTAGAACCGGTTACTATTATGGGACAGGATGAACCAACTCGAACTTTTGGTGGGGTAATCACCATACCTCATCTGACCTTAAACCTAGGCTCATTGTGTGAATTGTTTGTGTGTGCTAAACATGACATCATGACATCATCGCATTGCATATCATTTCTAACTATTTCAAGGACCTAGGGATTTATCTTTGCTTTCTGTTTGTAGGGATTATGGCTTCTAGAAAGACTATCAGAATCAACTTCATGGGTATACCTTCTCATTCGAAAATTGGTTTGAAATTCCTAATCATGCCAGTTCATCAAAGACATGGTTATCTACTTGACTTGGTTATCTCCGGTTTTGAAGAAGATATGATGCATGTCTATTCAGTTCTTTGATCAAACACCATTGCTTTACATTCCAGTTATCAGTTAGTTCCTACCTTGGAAGAGTTCTAAGCTACTTGGGATACCTATTCTTGACCAAATGCCATTCACCGGTTTAGAAAAGGTTCCTAAAGTATGAAGACATCATCATTACACTTAAAGCGCTGGACATTGGTAATTTGGAAACGAAGCGGAGTTAAGGGTTTACTTGAAGTTCCTAATTAAGAAGAAATTCCTCAAAGTTATGAGTTTCCATGCATTTGAAGATTGTGGCCTTGCTAATCTATGGTTTGGTTCTATTCCCTAACTCGGATCAATTCATAGATGTCAGCGCCATCAGTTGTTTCTTACGCAATCCATGCCTACTTGCTTGGGACATCTCATTCTCTCCACACTCGTACTACTAAGAGACAAGGAACTCTCATGTGTTGTATCTACTTCTCGGTGGTTTATTTGCACCTTCCTCCATAGTTTTGAAGAGCGAGCAAGGTTGAGAGTGGTCTCGAGGCTAATGTCACTCTCATTCGGATATCCGTTGGTTCTTTTCTCTCGAAAAGGACTTCACATTCATTGAGCGTTGTGGAGAATTCCCTAATGTACCACTCCTTGGTATAAGGGGTATTACTTACAACCCTTCTCTAGCTACTCGTCAGTTTGGTTTTGCTCGAAGAGATGGTCCTCATGATATGCTTCTCGAATATTGTGTTCGATTCTGACCACGATCTCGAATTAAGCGAAGGTTCATACGCTTGGGGCATGGTAAAGAAAGGCGATACCAAGACTTTGGGGCACGAACTCCATTCCTTGGGAACCTTACCTCAAATGGGTGCGAGCTCGAGCTGAAAACCTCATGATGCCATTCACGCCTATTCACGGTAATTATGGAACTTTATTGCTAGGTGGCGTACCCTATCTTGTTCTCCATCCCGACGTACCTCTGATCTTGAAGACTTGAAGAGATCTTGGATTCAACTTAAAGAAGAAAGGATACATTTGAAGCTCGGTGCTATATGCAAGTGAGAAGAAAGTGCTAGAGTTGACAAGCTACTTCACGAGGAGGCGGAACATCAGCGCCTACCTCGACACCGAAGGCGCCCGTGGAGACTTAGAGCTTTAGGATTTTTATGTTTTCTTTTATTGTTTTGAACTATCTTTTGTACTAAAAGAAAAAGAATAAAAAGAGAACTAATAAATGTTTGTTCGTGCTTGTTTAACAAATTTAAATCTCTAAGGTCCTTGAAAACATTGCATTGCATTTGCATAAACATCGCATATCATGGCATAACATCATACACAGTACATTGAAGATTGGTTTTCTCATTTCTCGCTATTTATTTTAGCAGAAATGGCTCTTGAGCAATCATCAAAGATCTCGAGCTCGGAATGCTCGGTTCGAGATGTTCACTAGCTTGGTCAAGGCCAAGAGATCTGAAGAAGCTCATCAACGGAAAGAAGAGGGTCGTTGGTGTTCTCAACATGGGTAGGCGTTACAAAGGTGGTCCTAAAGTGGTCGGTCGGATAGAGCTCTCGGAAAAGTGTCGAGAGGCGAGAGTGTCAAGGGATGAAGAAGGCGGTCGGCGTGAACACGAGAAGGACGAGAAGATCACTATGATCATGACGGTACTACGATGAAGATGACAAATACAAGCAACTTGAAGACCGTTTGAATCTTGGAAAACACGAAGATGTCGGGGTTAAATTTGATGATCGAGTCTTGTTCTGGTGTGGTGATTCCTCCCAATTCAAAGTTCACTACTTTTGATATAATGGCATTTCTTGTCCAAAGCGCATTTGAAGTCCTATGTTCGAAGAAGCCCATTATGATGATGATTGTGGATGCATTATTTCAAGAGTTTGTCAGGAACTCGGTTGGAGTGGTATTATCGACTAGAGAATGGCCGTATCCGTACTTGGGTGACTTAGCGGATGCTTTCTGAGACGATATGAGTACAATGTTGAATTGACACCGCTCGCGTACAACTGAGCATGTCTATGGTTCGATGAGAAGTTCAAGGTATGCTTTCAAAATGGAGATCTATGAGTGAGTTGACCACCCCTTGTCCAATAGGGAGTTGGTTGATATGTTTATGGGAACAACAGCGTGCCCATTTTTCAATCATCGATTGGAAACTCTTGATAGGATTCAAGTGATATTAACGGGCGTGTTAAGGCGGTATGAAGCGGAAAGATTTAGGTAAGTCATCATGAATCTTTGCGAAGAGATCTTTTGGTGGTAAGAAAAGCTAATCTTGTGTGTGTATGGTCGGTAGAGCCAAGACCGGTAGTGCTTTCGATGTGGCGATTGTGATCTCGATCCTACATCGGCACAACCTCGAGAGAAGCGGCGTGGCAGGGCGCGCCGAGGCAGTTCACGAATCAGCATACCATTGTCGCAACCTTGCAACACGTGTTGAAAGCGGTGATTACTGAGAGGATCCTCTCGGTGTGCTTCCTCTCAGAGATACTGATCCACATGCTAAGTGTGCTTACCGCTCGATTGCCCGAGACGCGACAGCGACATTGTTGGGCTCACGAACAAGATTCAATATGATTGAAGCTAAGCGATTGAGTTTGACCCTCACTGTTGAGACTCGAATGTGATCGATGCTCTATGCTAACCATGACAAGCTCCAATCTTGTTGGTGAAGATACTTATGTTTTCAACATAGATGACTTGACCATTCCCGATGTTGTTAAGAAGAATTTGCTGATAAATTGTCGACCGGATGCGGTGCCGTTGGTGCCCGTACACTGATGGTTGTTGGTTGTGGAAGGCGTGTTCGATGCATGATGGATAGCGGTGAAATACTATTCTGAAACCACGTGGAGTGCGTGTGAAGACATGTCTAAGCGAAGATCGAAGATGAATGAAGTTATGCAGATGCATTAGGATACCTTGGGACGACCCAGTGGAAAGTTTGATTACATGGTGAAGTATCACATTCAGAAACTACAAAATTCCTATTGAAGATGTTAAGTGCAGGATGGGGTGACGATTTCCCAGAAGACTATCTTGATGTTAACCAATAAGGATCTCCTACCGATCCACATACTGGTGGCACCTCTCATCATTACTTCTCAGAACCGGTCCATATTCCTCGACAAAGCTATCCCTTGGAATTATGGGTAGGGTTTACTATCATGGCGTCAAGCAAGACCCTCGACCATTGAAGATCTTACGATTGAAGCTACCATTCGACATTGACAACATCACGGATCAAGTAAGGTGACTAGAGCAGGAAAATTCTCCTCAAAAGACACTGCGACTCCGGCTCGCATTCCGGCTATCGACCGGTTCCCAGACTAGAGGGAAAGAACCCGTGACTTCATCTGCTTTCGACGAGAAGTACCAAAGGAAGTCGAGGACACCTCCAAGCGGAAATGGAGAAATGAAGATTATCAAGAAGTGACTACAATGTTGTGGAGCAGTTAGGTGAGACTCCATCCAAGATCTCCATGCTTGCTCTGCTCTTGTGCTCTAGGCTCATACTAAAGCGGTGAGGATTTTTGAAGAATGCTCACGTCTTATGAGACACTACCCAGATAAATTTGAAGTTTGTATTGTTCTTTGGTAAGCAACCTAGGCTTACTCGATGCTAATTTGACTCTGCTGGAAGGAAACCTGACAAAGCCTTGCACATCTGTTGAATGCAAGGCGTTACATTATCTCATGTTTTGGTGGATAGGTTACGCTACGAATATCCTACCGAAGGCTGCTTTTGATCGACTTGATATTGAAGGATTGGTTCTAAAACCAGTGACATTATTGTGAGAGCTTTTGATGGTTCTAGCGGCGATGCCCGGAAACTCGTTACTGTGTTAAAGTCGGTTCCCAGACTTTTGATTCCACTTTCTTTGTCATGGACATCCGTCCGGCTTATTCTTACTGGGCGCCCTTGGATACATGGGGCGGGGCAGTACCTACCTACACTTGCGGAGCTGAAGTACTCGGTGTGAAAGGGAAAGTTATTCTGCGATTATGGTGAAGAAGAATATGAAGTGATCATCTGATCATTCGATACCTAGGGTGGAGGGTGAATTCTTGAGACTCCTGTCAAGCTTTTGAAACAATACCAGTCATGCTGTTGACTCTCCTGTCCACTCCTGAAGTTGCATGAGTTCCGCCTAGGATGGCCTCGTTGAAAGATGCTTAAGGCTGCATTGAAGAAGGAGGTAGCCTTTTGGGGTCAGACTCACGATCTTCCTTTCAAATCGACAAGGCGGTTTAGGCTTCACCATAAGAAGGTCGGAAGATGATACGCACGAGCGTGCCGGCCAACTTCATTTCGCATCGGCCAGAATGGAGTCCATGCTATGAAGACAACGACCAGCGACTTCGACATCGGCAAGTGGATCTTCGACTCGACGGGTGGACTCGACAATTGGAAGGCGAAGGCGTCATACAATCTCTTTAGGCGGGAGTAATTGCTCTTTGTTTTTGTTTTGCTTTTCGTATCTTCTATGTTTTGAACAATAAACTCTAAAGCCTAGTGCCTTACGGGCATCGTGGCTCGTTTGTGAGGGTTATTATCATCATTTGCATATTTTCATTCAATAAAATCGTTGGACTTTTGCATTTTAATTGTTGTTTCTTTCTTTTACTTTATCACCCAAAAAGCTATGTGTTTCTTACACACACCCGTGATACAACTGGAATCACTCGAATCTAGTTGATATGACTATCTTCTTGCTAAATATGACTTGATAATCCGATCTACCAGGCGAGGCGAGTGAGGAAGATTGTGAAGTGCCGGGAGAACTTGTCAGTTACTACACAAGAAGGCGAGTTATACAACCACCGAAGAGCGATTGAGGTTGTGAATTTGGAGTGCTGATGAAGCGAGAGAAAGAGATCATGATAGGAGGCGGGTCTTGAGAGATGTTAAGAGATTGATCCGGATGCTACGAGACTATATTGAGGTTTTGCTTGGTCATGAAGACATCAGGGTTTGACATTGATATTGTGGTACAGAGCAAAAGAAGGTTTCTCGGTGAAACGGAAGGTTCGTCGCATGCGTCACGAGATGTCGAGAGAAAATCAAAGCCAAAGTTATAGAGCGATTCAGCCGGTTTCTTAGGTACTTCTATCCCGATGGGTTACAAATGTGGTGCTGTGCCCAGAAGGATGGCATGGTTGAATGTGTGTGGACTAGGAGATGCGAACAAAGCGAGTCAGAAAGGCGATTTTCCACTTCCTCGTATTGATACGGTTGACAACACGCTCGGCATAAGGTTTTCTCCTTCATGGATGGTTTCTCGGTTACAATCGAGATCAAATGGCTCTTGAAGACATGGAGAAGATAACTTTTGTTACAGTGGGGCACTTTACGCTACAAGGTTACGCGTTCGGATGAAAGCCGGGCGCCACTTATCGATGCCATGGTGACATTATTTCATGACATGATTCATCACGAGATAGAGGTCTCGTCGGCGACATGATAGCTCGATCGGGCCAAGAAGAGCATCTTGACCATTTACGGAAGCGTTTGATAGGTTGAAGAAGTCAGTTGAGACTTTAACAAGTGCACCTTGGAGTCGGATCGGTAGCTCCTAGGGTTTGTCGTCGTGGAAAAGGTATTGAGGTTGACCAAAGTTAAAGTTATTCAAGAGATGCCATTTCCCGAGAAGGAAGTCGAGAGGTTTCTTAGGCCGATTAAACTACATTGCGATTCATTGCACACTAAGCGCTACTTGTGAGCCAATCTTTAAGTTCTTGAAGAAAGATCAAGTAGTGGAATGGAATGCGATTTCGGATCGCTTTTGACAAAATCAAGGGTACCTATGAATCCTCCTATCACGATGCCTTTGCGGAAGACCTCTTATCATGTACTTGAAAGTGTTAGAGAACTCGATGGGGTGTGTTGGGGCAACATGACGAGTCCAGTCGAAAAGTATGCAATATACTACCTTAGCAAAAGTTTACCGGTGAAACAAGATACTCATAGCTCGAGAAAACTTGCGGCGCTTTGCTTGGCTCATCGACTAAGACGGTATATGTTGACTCACACTACCTTGTTGATTTCAAGATGGATCCGATAAAATACATATTTGAGAAACCACTCTCTCGAAGAATAGCAAGATGGCAAATGATCGACGAATACAACACCCGTACACTTCTCGAGAAAGCGATCAAAGGAAGTGTGGCCGATCATTTGCTCATCATGCCATAGATGACTATCACCTATGCAGTTCAATTTCGGATGAAGATGTTTTACTAATTACAGATTAAAGAACCGGGACGAGACGAAGGACACGAACAAGGATCCGATGGACCATGGTTTTGATGGAGCCTCAAACGCACTTGGCAATGGCATTGGCACCATCATTACATCCCCTACTGGGACCACGCCTTTCACCGAGATTATGTTTCAATTGCACCAACAACATGGCGAATCTGAAGCATGCATCATGGGTATCAAAGGCGCTATTGACTTAAGAATCAAATTCTTGCAAGTGTATGGAGACTCGGCTTTGGTGGTCGGTCGGATTAAAGGCGAGTGGGATACGAGCATCGAATCTCATTCCGTGAGAGCATGTTTTGAGTTTGATCCTTAAGAGATTACTTTAATCATTCCACGAGAAGAGAATCGGTTAGCGGACGCATTGGCTACTATGTCTTCTATGTTCAAGGTCGGATGGGACAATGAGGCTCCCGGATCATCATTGAGAAGTTTGAACCGGTATTGTTATGAGCTTGATACGGAAGAGAAACCTTGGTACTATGGTGAAAAGGTATCTTGAGACTAGAATATCCTGCAGAGGCATCATCAATGATAAAGTTCTTGGAAGATTTGCATCCAAATTCTTCCTCGTAGCGACATCTTATACAAGCCTTGAACCCGACTTGTGCTTACTCCGTGTAGTAGAAAGCAGTAGAACATATTATGGAAGAGTTACGAGCATTTGGTACCACTCGTGGACATATGATGGCTAAGAAGATTTTGAGAAGGTTACTATTGGTCCACCATGGCGATTGTCACCGCTATGCTCGATCTTGTCACAAATGCGGATATATGCGGACAAAGTACGTACCTCGATACCTCACAATGTTCTAACATCTCCTTGGCGTTTGCAATGTGGGCATTGACATGATCGGAGAAATCAAGCCCACGACCAGCGGACATCGTTTCATCTGTGGCAATTGACTATTTCACCAAGTGGGTAGAAGCGGCCTCGTTCATCTGTTACCAAGAGTGTTGTGGCCTTCATCAGCATAATCTCATCATCGGTATGGCACTCCAGAAAGGATTATCACGGATAATGGTTCTAATCTCAACAACAAGATGATCAGAACTCGCACGCGATTCAAGATCAAGCATCACAATTCTTCTCCATATCGGCCTAAGATGAATGGCGCGTGGCCGCCAACAAGAACATTAAGAAGATTATCTGAGATGATGGTGACTTACAAAGATTGGCATGAGATGTTACCATTTTCTCTCCACGGTTATCCTTTTCTGATACGGACATCAAGAGGCAACCCTCTCTCTTTGTATGCGGTATGGAAGCCGTTACGCCATCGAGTTCGGATCCCTCCCAGTCCTCCGGGCAGAGTTAGGTGAAGATGATTGGATCCGGACTCGCTTTGGCCGGTTAATTTGATTGATGAAACGACTCGCATCCATTTGCAGCGACGGATCTATCGAAGCGAATGATCGGAGCATTCAACAAGAAGGTCAAGCATCGAGTCTACCAAGTCGGTGATCTAGTAGTCAGCGCATCATTATTCCAAGGTGATCGGGGCAAATGGACTCCACCTATGAGGGGACCATTTGTAGTCAAGCGATATTTTCAGTGAGCTATGATACTTAGCACCATGGATGGTGAATACTTCCCACACCACGTGAGCGAACATAGTCAAAAATACTATGCATAAAGAGACCGCTTGGTCGGTGGCCTAGGCAAAATAAGGGCATCTGGCGAACCAAAGGTTCGGGCAAAGTTAAGGATATCGTAAAACATGTACACCGAGTAAACACGAAAAGGCTTGGGCAAAAGGGTATCGGTGAAAGAAAACCGAGGCGGTCTAGGCAAAAGTTAGGATTTAAGCGCGATTATGTCTCTTCGATTACCTACTTCTAGACTACTATCAGCATTCAAATGGCGAAAATCAATTCCTCACTTTCTCTTGACTGACAAGGAGATGAGATGGTTGAATATATGAGTACTAGCATAGTTGGAACTTAACGAGATTGTTCCCGCATAGCTTTTACTTTTCTTGTGTATAAACTACTTGGCCATACACCACATTTCAAATAAATACGAGTTCTTTCTCTTTACAATTTTTGCTATTGTTACTTGCATAAAGTCAACGTTTGTTTTGAATGATTATATGTATTTGACAATAAGAATATACTTACAAACATCGAAAAAGTAAACATAGAAGTAATACTACAGCTCCGGGAATTGAGATGGCGATGAAAGTCACCCATCGTTCCCTGCAGTACCTTTTTCCTTTTTATTAGTTCCAATTCCGAGTTTCATCGCGTCGGTCCACTGAGCGTGATTCTAGTCAATTAACTGATTACATGATTTCCAAGCGATAGCGATTCATGACCGGTATCTGACAAAATATCTCTTAGCAATCATCACCTCCTAGTGCGATATCGGACTTGAAACTTGGTCAGATAGTGCATCGGAGGAAACCTACATCTTTTATTCCCCAGCCAGAGATTTCGACGGACTCCAGATCCTTCTAACCCGGTCTCCCAGCAACTATCAAATACTCTTGAGGATTTATCTTGAGAATCCCGTGAGTACCTCTAGATTCTCCCAAGGGTCTATGCACAAGATCCTGACGCATTTTCGATCTCTACTATCCTCAACAATATCTAGGCTCAAGAATTGGTCAGATAGTGCATCGGAGGAATCAAGGTCATCTTTCTTCTCTGGGTTTCCAATCCGCTCCATCCCCAAATAGAAGACAGAAATCTCCAAGCAGAACATCCGCATCTTCTTCAAGATGGATATGTTTTGAAATACCACAACATGCATCATTCATACATTAATCATAATAAGTCATAATTTGTGCATATGTCATTCATACACATTGCCATGCATCATAACTTGCCTAAGACTAACAATATTCTACCAAAGCTTCTTTGGTTTTTCCCAAAGCAGGTGAAAATCACTTTTGAAGCAGCGGGTCCGGATTAATGCCGAAGCCAGCGGAAAACTATCGACGACCGCTAGTTGTCCTCCGACAACTGGTCCGAGATAATGCCGGCAGACGGGAAAACTATCGAGCGACCGCCCTAGTTGTCCTCCGAACAGGATCCGAGATTAATACCCGAAACCGCATTTGAAAACTATCGAAGGATCGCAAGTTATCCTCCAATATGAGCATTGGATCGAACCCGAGCAACTGAGGCTGTTCACCATCTGCCAACTACTATCCCCTCAGAATAACCAGCACGAAGATGTATTCTGACTCTCTCTTATCAACAGCAACTACAGAGTCTAGCGTACAACTTAGTTGCCTTGGATGGCATCTTAAGCCCATCTCCGACTACTTGTCAACAACTCTCCACTTTCAGAATGCTGCATATTTGGTTAAAAAACCAATACAAACCAATAACTTCATTCAAAGACAAGCACGGAGTCTAACGTACGACTCCCTCCGGATGGCATCTTAAGCCCATCTCCATGCTCCTTTCACTTCCAGAAACGTTTACAGAGCCTAGCGCACGGCTCACTCTCCAGCATCGATCTTTCCAGATGGCATCTTAAGCCCATCTCTGACAATTCTCCTATTCGGACGACGTCTCGAGTCTAACGTACGACTCTTTCTCCAGCAAAGTCTCCACCTTCTCCAAATGGCATCTATAAGCCCATTCCCGCATCACCAGCGAGTGCAAATTTTCAGGTGTACTCGAGTGTTCAATCATCTTCTACCTCCAAGTCACAAAAGGCAAGTATGCCAATCTAACCTTTCCAGTACAAGAAAATTGAACAGGGGCAGCTGTCATACCCCAAAATTTTCCCTCCTACTCCTCAAAACATTTCATACATCCATACTCAAGGATTCCTCAAAGGTTGATCAGACAAACCTCTAGACAATCAACCCAAACTAGGGTTTGGCTATTCTCGATTCGATGGACTTAACATCTCCAATGATCATCATGCCTCCTCACATGCTTCAAAGAATCTCCATGACAAGTTTCAAGCCTCACAAGTCAAATTTCCTCAAGCAATTGCTCGGATGGTTAAAAATTAGTGTATTAGACAAAAGTCAAGCTGTGGTCAACATACGATAAACTTCCGATTTTGGTCAACATCCTCATTTTGAAGTCACATTCATCATTTGATCAAGGTTTGATCATGATTCATCAAGAAAACTCAAGATTTGTACAAAAGTCAAACTTTCCAAATTAGGGTTTTTCAGTGAAAAGTCAACAGAACTTTGACTGAGCATAACTTCTTCATAGTTTCTTAGAAATTTTTCCACCACCTCTCATTTTGAAGGAAATTCAATTCTCTACTACTTCATGTCTCATAAGAATGTTCAAAAAATGCTTCATTTGGAAGGTATGGATCAAAATATTATAGGTCCTTTTCAAAGTCAACAAAAAGTCAACTTTTTGTTTTGAAGATTTATTGAGCATGGAAACTCCAATTGAGATGAAACCAAAGAGGTTGGTTAGAGGACACTTATAGCTTTCCAAAAAGTCCAAGAACACCCAAAAATGTGGAAAATTGAGCAAAATACACATTGCACAAGTTGGGTATTTTTGAAGAAGTGCACAAAGAGAGATACTTGTTAAAATCCAAAATTTTGCAAATGGGCCTAGTTTTTCTTCATTCAAACTTGTTCCTTAGACAATTTGGAACATCCAAGCCCAATGCCACGTTAGCTTTATTTTTCTATTTAATTTGAATTTTATTCATTTAAAAACAAATTAAATTAAAAAATAAGGTATAAAATCAAAATTAAATGCAAAATTGATTTTTCTCTCATGCTTGAGATCCAAGTAACTCACACAAGCTGGCAAATTTCGAAATTTGCATAGATTTTGCAAGAATTTGATTGAAATTTGATCAAGAAAGGAAGATTTGATTTTGTACAAAATCAAATATTTTTTGCATTGATTGATCATTATTTGTTCTTCAAATCAGCCCAAAATCCATCCACTATAAATGTACAATGCATATCACACGAACAAGAACAGAAAAATTGCTTGGAGGAACCCTAACCTAAGTTAAAAAAACCGTGCCTTTCAAGCAACTTGCAACCTTGGTTCTAGCTTGTTTCAATCGATTTTGAGTGTTCTATCACGTTCCTTGGTGTCTTTAGAGTCGATCCAGACCTTTACATCATTCAAAAACATCAAGAATCGCGAAATCCAGTTTTGGTTTGTTCATACTTTTTCAACAATCGAATTCTGTTTATCATGCATTTTTAACATGTTTTGTTGTTTGTTTTGTGTTTAGAACAAGGTTTGCAAGCTATTTGGACAATTCAATTGCATTTTCATGGCCTAAATCGAAATATACCATTGCTAGGGTTTTCTGAACCGATTTAGGGTTTCCTTAAAACGGAAAAATTGGACAAAACTAGCACCACCATCGTGTTTAGAATGTTATTTGCAATCGATTCATGTATTCATAACTCATTTATATTGCTTGTATGAAGTTTTGGAAAGTTGCAGGGGCCATAGCGTCGAATGAAGCCGACGCTAACTTTTCAAAAATTCAAATGAGGAATATGAAGATCTTCGCGCGTGTTCTTGCTTCCCAGGAATCAGTTTTGTTTAAAACGGTTCCGTTTCATTTACATGACACCAAGTGCGCGTTGGCCCAGTGGTTACGGCATGGAAGCGTGACGTGTTGCCCAGAGGTCTCCAGTTCGAATCCTGACAAGACCAATATATTTTTTGCTCTTTTGAAACTAACATACTTTTTCTTATTTTCTTTAATATTTTCATGTTAATTTAATTTATCTTCAAATATTTTTATCATGCATCTAAAAAACACCAAAAATATTTATTTTTTGCATAATCATCAGAAAAATGTTTATTTAATTTTTAATATAAAAATTATTATTTTTGCATGCATATTTAATTTAATTATTAATTAATCATTTAAATGAGTTTTAATTGTTTTTAAATTATCAAATCAACTCCAAAAATTACCAAAAATTTTTTTTATCATATTAATGCCATTACTAACACAAAACCTTTTTCTCATTCAAAAATACTTATTTTTACTAACATTTTCCTCTTATGCAATTTTCTTCCGTTTTCCGATTTTGTATCTGTTCACAAGTTATACCGTTTCGGACGTTTTTTCATGCTTTTCTTTTTCAATTATGTAATTGCCTATGGGATGTAATAGTTTAATTAGGACTTTTATTTACCGCACTCTTATTATGTAACTGCCCCAAAGCCATGTAATAGCGTAGGACTTTACTTTCCGAAATTTACTTTCCGCACCCTATAAACTTCTAGTAATTAGGCGTGTATGGCAAGATAAAAACGAACGTAGATCACTTCTAATTCCAGGATAACATATCTGAATTGACACACTCTTTTCACACATGCACCCCTTAGGGTAGTTCTCTCTCGTTGCCTTTACAAGTACAAATGGTCAAGTCCCTCGAACGTAGAGGTATCCTAGCACCGTTGCCTTCAAAACAAATCATCATAGTCCCTTCGATACAAAGATCATAGACCCACGATGTTGCCTATGATACATGATCTTGACCCTCGATTGTTGCCTACGAAAAATGATGATAGTCCCTTAGAATGTGCTAGGATACTTCCTACAAGTTGCTTTCTATGACCATCTGATGTCCCTTTGAATGTCCCTTTTACATCCAACGAATAGGGCTACCTATCAACTAATGATATGGATAGCACTATTCTAAAGGAACGTAAAACAACACGAAACAACCAATTTTGAGTAGGTAATAAGACTTTTAGTTGCTTGCTCTATCAAAATAATTTTCACACCTCACACTTTTGTCAAAGTTCAAACTCTTTTCAAAACGAAACATTTCCGAACACTTTGTATACATTCCTACATGAATCATTACAAAGTCAAAGCGAAATGCCTTTTCAAAACATTTTTGTCAAACACACAGAAAGCACTTTTTTTAAAAAATGATCTAAGAGCAACTAAGAGCCCGTAGATAACTACGGATGGAAAGGGGTGCTAATACCTTTCCTTTTCATAACCTTCTCCCTTACTCAGAATCTAACGAAGGTCTTTTCTCATTCTTTTCACCTTCCCTTAATTGGATAAAAGAAAAGTCGGTGGCGACTCTTGCTATCCGCACATTTGCGATACAACAATTTCAAAGTCAGTTCACCGTATTACACCAATACTCGAATGAAAACTATTGTTGTAGGTAAACTCAATCAAAGGTAAGTAACTATCCCAAGCTCCACCTTTTTCCAACACACAAGCTCGCAACAAATCCTCTAACGACTGAATCGTTCTCTTCTTCTGACCATCTGTCTGCGGATGATAAGTAGAACTTAACCGCAACTTAATACCCAAAGCTTCTTGCAACCCTGTCCAGAACTTTGACGTAAACCTCAGATCTTTATCCGACACAATACTAGAAGGAATAAAATGAGCAGACTTTGTCAACCGATCGATAATAACCCAGATATAATCAAAGTTTTTCACTGTCCTCGGCAGACCAGACACGAAATCCATAGAAATGCCATCCCATTTCCACTCCAGAACAAACAACGGTTCCATCAATCCCGGCGGTTTTTGATGTTTAATCTTTGACTTCTAACAAATCAAACAAGCATAAACAAACTCAGCAATTTCCTTCTTCATTCCAGGCCACCAAAACCACTTTTTCAAGTCATGATACATCTTAGTAGCACCAGGATGAATACTCAATCCACTACGATGTCCTTCTTCCAAAATACTCTTCCTAATCTCTGCAATATCCGGAACACACACTGTAACACCCCAAATTTACCCAAGGTTTTATATGCAAAAATCAGAGTAATTTAAAATTTCATAAATTAAATACTGAGGCGTCACATCATCAAACCAAATCACTTTAAATAGTTTGCTTTAAAGTATAAATCTCTTCGGATACATAGCATCATCGGAAATCATAATTGATTCTTAATAATCAAACATCTTCCTTATTAAACTCCCTCATCAAAATTATATTTTCATAAATTATGATTCTTATTCACAAAAGGAATAATAATAAAAGAACAACAACAAGACAATATAATTATTCCCCCCCGAGTGCTACGTATCAGAACGACACCGACTCAACTAATAGCAGCTATAATCTCCGTCTCCATAACCTGCACGTTACCAATTTAAAGGTAACGGCAAAACAAGTAAAGGGTGAGATACTCCAAAACATATAATTAAAGGCATGATAAAGTATATATATATATATATATATAGTTTCGGAATTATAAAGGGTATAGATTAATAAGTGTAATTCCAACACCTAATTAAAACTTACTTACTTTAATCTTCATACTAATGTGTATAATCTACACTTTATCTCTATAACCTTAATGACATACACCGTCACAACAACACATAACATTCCTCACCACGAAATCGTCACAAGTTAATACTTCCAAAATCAACACGGTAATCATAAACAACACAACAAACAACAACATCAAACAATGCTAATACATAAGAAACATAACTAAAATCATCACAAATTGGCTAAAGCCCATCGTCGCTTTTGGCATAAAGCCCATCGTCACAAACATCATCACATCATATTTGCATTAAGCATTTCATCAAGTTAAATCGTCGCAAAACTCATCATTTATATTCATCGCATAGTTATCATGGAATTACCAAATCATATTCATTTCATGTTCATCATAAAGATCATCACCAAACAAAGCATCATATATCATCGTAATTCAACATCATCAATCAATTAAACACCCAACGCCAAACAACTCAAACATAAACATAATCGACTCCATGAGACACGACTATGTTATGCATGTGGTACCCGTCACTTTGTCCATAAATAAGAACACTTGGCATAAAAGCCTCGTCGCTTGGCATAAAAGCCCATCGTCGCTTGGCATAAAAGTCCATCGTCGCCAATGCAATGTATGTGACTCGACAATAAAACAACACTACAAAAACACCATCATCGCTCATCAAAATTGGCATAAAGCCCACATCACCGTAATTTATCCACATCAAGATAAATACATCATCGCATCATATTTGCATTATGCAAAACATCACCAAATAATTTATCGCCATCAAAAATCATGCATTCATAAATCGGAAGCATTTATTAACAACATCAATATAATCATCATGTACAAAGACATATATCATTGCATTGCATATCATGAAGTATTCATTAAGTAATATGTCGTCGTAACATTATGTTTAATCACACCACATCATTATCGATTCATTCACTAAATTCCGAATACGAAAAAATAGTCAAACCCCTATAATCGTCGCGAAAGCCATTCCTAATAACCGGCATTAATCATAATCGTCAAAGTCGCAATCGGATTGTCCATACGTGTCCTAAATCCACTAAAACGAAATCCGATTCAATTAAACCGTAATTAAGCCTATTTCGGGTCGTTCCAAAAAAACTCATAATTTCTAAAAACTAACCTCACCACTACGTTCTACACCTTTAACTTAGCTAGCACGTCAATTTTCGTTGAATTCGGAGCAACTTGCTCTGTCGTCGAATTTACCGGAATCGGAAAATCGGGGCAAAAGAAGTGCAAAAATCAGAATATGGTAGGTGACAGATACATCAACACGGGGCCCCATGTGAATCAACACGGCCCGTGTTGAAAAGCCACTAGAAAATGCAAAAAAACCCCAAAGTCAATGAATCAACACGGGCACCCGTGTTAATCAACATGGCCCGTGTTGATGGACCTGACACGAACCCTTGATTTAGAAGACCAACATGGGCACCCGTGTTAATCAACACGGCCCGTGATGATGGACCTGTGTGGAAACTTAACTTTTTCCATTCCCATTCGAGATTCCTAAAGATTCGATTCGTTCTAATGATCATCAAAACCCATAATCCATACTCCTATTCCAACTCTTCTAATCTATTTCAATCAACAATCAACCAAAACCCTATAACCCCATTATCAATTTTTCCCCAAATTCAAAATACAACTATCAAAACCTAATCATATGAGATAGAGAAATCAAACCCCTTACCTCTAGATATTGGATGATCCAAGATGATTCCACAACTCCAACCTCAAGCTTCCTCTCTTGCTCTCTTGCTCTTCTTCTTCTTCTTTCCAAAACCCTCTCTTTTTCTCTCTAAGACCAAGTTTGGCTTGTTTTCCAAATGGGAAGAAAATGAGGAAATGTGGTTTTTATAACTTATGTTTCTTACTAGCTTCCAAGTTTCTATTTGGCTTTTTCTGTTCACAATGGAAAGAAAAGGGAGGAAAATAGCTTTTATAAGTTGTTTTCCTAATAGTCAGATTAAGGGTGTAAACCCAATCCTAGGAAATTGCTCCTCACACCCCTCTCCAATTCTTATAAATTAACTTACTAATAATATATAACAATATTATTAACTCAATTAATTAAAATAATTCCGGGGAATTAAATATTGGATCCGAATAATGTTTTACCGAACCGAACGAAATAAAACTCGGACCGAACAAAACGTCGCCAGATAAATTAATAGATATATTAATTAACACAAATATTCTCGTCGCAGAATAAATATCGATCGGTAATTCGAAAATATTAATATAATATAATATTAATTAAAATAGGGTGTTACAACTCTCTCCCACTTATAAACTTTTCGTCCTCAAAATTTTGACCAAAACGAACAAATCGGGACATGCCTATGCATTCGTCCACTCAATCCTCGCGTCAATTAAACAACATACAAAAATACACTAAACACAAGGGTATCTCCCTAACCACAACGTCCAAACAAGAACAACCGTGTCGAGATGCAAAGCCCATATAATGCACTCAAAAACCAAATAATACTCAATAACCAAACAAGTCGCAGACACACCGGATCACTCGAGAGCTAAACAAACAAGATCGATACCATCCTAACATCTCAATCATGGAATTAGTCACACACTCGAACCGACACCTCGGAAATGAGTCAACAAAGATAAGAACATAAAGTCCTACGACACAACACCGACACCATCGCTAAAACGAAAACAACAAAATGGTTATACAAACCAAAACTGAAACAATTAGAATAGGATAACACCACGCATGCTACGCAACCACGAAAAAGATGCCTTCAATCACGCATAAGTACGAACTCAAGAATTACAAGCATCTATCGCTTTCAATCCAGAAAATCACAAGATTACATCGTCCTTGTAGAATACCAACGTACAACCCTCGAACAACAACAAGATACTCAAACATAACCGAATCTGCACACCACACATTCTAAGGCGTACACAGACGACTTGCGACTATAACTCACTAGTCCAAATCCGACAATCTCGCATACTCGCTAAAACTCATTGCTCGATATCTAAACCATGTTGCGCCACTTTTATGCATAAGATGCCAACCGTAAAACAACTTGGTTACTCATCAACTTCACAATTACTCAGAATGGATATGTTCACAGCGTACACCCATCAGGACACCTCGTAACATCAGTCTTATCAACTCAAAAAATTACTCTTTCATTCTCGATTGATCATCGTCCATTGATTCTCTAAAATACACGACATAGATTGACCTTTTCAGATATTGTCCAAATATACACTTGTGAAACTTCGACGTATACGCTTGACTTCAACGAAGTCTTCCCTCATACCGATTCAATTCCCAAAATTTGTATTAAGTAATCGCCATCCTCGCACCGTCGCAACAATCAATACACAGGCTTCTTATTCGAAACACCTTTCATAACTTTCCATCGTCCCAAGTGGTAATTCAAACCAAAACACCCTCTCAAGAACTCTACCCATCAACGTCGTCTCATACTACTGGAATTACAAAACAGGTTAGACTTAGAACCATAACATAAATTTCTATGGAACCCAACAAGAACACCGTCGCGATCGACTTCAATCCCAAATAGAACACTTTGTTTTATAACACATCAATCATCCTAAGGTACCGTGGCTACCAACCCTCACAAAATTCCTTACCGTCAAGACTTATCTTAGTCAGCTAATAATCCACCGCGACCATTAGTATCCAACGAAATCCATATGTTAGTAGTGAACAAATCCTTGATAACCTTCTGGACTTAATTTCAACAAGTGTCTCAAAACAAACATGCGACATTCTTCAAAATAACAAATCCCAAATCAGATAATCTTGGGTTAACCGCAATATCAACATACTAAACTTAGCACTAGACGAAGTCTCTTTATGGATCGTACTCAAACTTGAATTGCCTTTAACAATTCCAATCTTCTCGTCGTTAACATCTGCACCTATAAGATTTTAATGAGCACAACCGCATCAAACTTTAACTCACGTGTCCGACCATCTTTCCTATGGAAATCAAATCGTTCCAAGGTAGCAATACACTTTCCAACTCTACGTTGAAATACATCTTAAGTCCAAAATGAAATATCACAATACGCTGCACAAGGTTCTGTAGTACAAAACAAGACCAAAATCGAAGCATTCGCTAAACTTTTCACCGGCTCAAACAAATTCGCTTCCCAATGCGAAGTCCAAATAGTGACTCAACCATCTCGGGTCAAAGTACTCACGATCAATACCAACTTATAAAAAGATTTTCCATCAAACTCACGAAGTTAATCAACCACAACAAGAGAACTTCTACAAGATATAAAATAAATCTTTGCGGAACTGTCCAAAATACCACCGTCCAAGCCGCTCACTTAAGGAACGCTCGTCCAACAGTTCAAAACTCTTTCTTTAGAATACTCGACATGCACCGATCTAACTTCACTACTGATAACGCAACGCTCGGATGCTTGCCACAATTCCTTAACTTGGTGTGAACCAAATAATATCTATCAACACGAAATAACCCTTTCAGCTACTCATGAGAGTACTGTCCGAACATTCTAAAATCGTACCTGACGCATTAGTCACACCAATGACATCAACAAACACTCTCAAGGACCATACACTATCTTGAAAAGCATTGTCTAAACATCTTCATCTCTCACACTAACCCGTAGATAGCCAGACTTCACATCGATCCCACTAAACACAAAAGTTCCAAATGACTTATTCATCCAAACATCAATCCTCGGAAGTAGACACTTGCCCTCAACATCCACTTCGTTCCTTTGTCTGAAAATGACATATCAGCTTAAGCGACCTTCGTTCTTCTTGAACAACGCAACCGACGCACTCCACAGCGATCCACTCAAATAAACAAACAAACAAACTCTACTAAAACCAATCCTCAAGTTGACTCTTCAACTCTAACTCAAAAACAAACATCCCTTAAGGGTACTTCGAATCACAACTAGTTCCAGAAACTAAATCCATCAAAACTTCACTTCGCACTATTGCGGTAATTCACTCACATCTTCACAATATGCTTCGAAAAAATCACAACAAGAAGCTCGCTTGCAAAAATCTTGTTTCTCATCGAAATCCAAATTCGCCTACAACTCAAGTAACCATGCACCACCTTGTGCCAACACATCTGCTTCATACACTATTAAGTTGGCAAGACAAGTCTATCCCAACCAACACAATTCCCGACTACTAACAAGAGATTAAGGATGATCAGTCCCTCAATTTGTCAATAGACAGTCGACAATCATGATGGTGACATAAACCATCTCTACCAAACTACAATAGCGTCTTCAAACTTACACTATAAGTTACCAAAGCGTAACACTGCTTGAGGCTCCAACCTAAGCCACAAGCACCACCAAGAAGTAAAACTTCTCCCCCACTTGTTTCAAACTCATCTCTGCAGACAAACAATTTGAAACAAATAAGTACCGACAGTGTTTTACACACATGTCGCATATAACAGGGTTTAAACACATAAATAACCTGGCCGACAGACCGACCTGCTCTGATACCACTAATGTAACACCCCAAATTTACCCAAGGTTTTATATGCAAAAATCAGAGTAATTTAAAATTTCATAAATTAAATACTGAGGCGTCACATCATCAAACCAAATCACTTTAAATAGTTTGCTTTAAAGTATAAATCTCGGATACATAGCATCATCGGAAATCATAATTGATTCTTAATAATCAAACATCTTCCTTATTAAACTCCCTCATCAAAATTATATTTTCATAAATTATGATTCTTATTCACAAAAGGAATAATAATAAAAGAACAACAACAAGACAATATAATTATTCCCCCCCGAGTGCTACGTATCAGAACGACACCGACTCAACTAATAGCAGCTATAATCTCCGTCTCCATAACCTGCACGTTACCAATTTAAAGGTAACGGCAAAACAAGTAAAGGGTGAGATACTCCAAAACATATAATTAAAGGCATGATAAAGTATATATATATATATATATATAGTTTCGGAATTATAAAGGGTATAGATTAATAAGTGTAATTCCAACACCTAATTAAAACTTACTTACTTTAATCTTCATACTAATGTGTATAATCTACACTTTATCTCTATAACCTTAATGACATACACCGTCACAACAACACATAACATTCCTCACCACGAAATCGTCACAAGTTAATACTTCCAAAATCAACACGGTAATCATAAACAACACAACAAACAACAACATCAAACAATGCTAATACATAAGAAACATAACTAAAATCATCACAAATTGGCTAAAGCCCATCGTCGCTTTTTGGCATAAAGCCCATCGTCACAAACATCATCACATCATATTTGCATTAAGCATTTCATCAAGTTAAATCATCGCAAAAATCATCATTTATATTCATCGCATAGTTATCATGGAATTACCAAATCATATTCATTTCATGTTCATCATAAAGATCATCACCAAACAAAGCATCATGTATCATCGCAATTCAACATCATCAATCAATTAACAATCCAACGCCAAACAACTCAAACATAAACATAACCGACTCCATGAGACACGACTATGTTATGCATGTGGTACCCGTCGCTTTGTCCATAAATAGGAACACTTGGCATAAAAGCCTCTTCGCTTGGCATAAAAGTCCATCGTCGCTTGGCATAAAACCCATCGTCGCCAATGCAATTAATGTGACTCGACAATAAAACAACACAACAAAAACACCATCATCGCTCATCAAAATTGGCATAAAGCCCACATCGCCATAATTTATCCACATCAAGATAAATACATCATCGCATCATATTTGCATTATGCAAAACATCACCAAACAATTTATTGCCATAAAAAATCATGCATTCATAAATCGGAAGCATTTATTAACAACATCAATATAATCATCATGTACAAAGACATATATCATTGCATCGCATATCATCAAGTATTCATTAAGTAATATGTCGTCGTAACATTATGTTTAATCACACCACATCATTCTCGATTCATTCACTAAATTCCGAATACGGAAAAATAGTCAAACCCCTATAATCGTCGCGAAATCCATTCCTAATAACCGGCATTAATCATAATCGTCAACGTCGCAATCGGATTGTCCATACGTGTCCTAAATCCACTAAAACGAAATTCGATTCAATTAAACCGTAATTAAGCCTCACCACTACGTTCTACACGTCTAACTTAGCTAGCACGTCAATTTTCGTTGAATTCAGAGCAACTTGCTCCGTCGTCGAATTTATCGGAATCGGAAAATCGGGGCAAAAGAAGTGCAAAAATCAGAATATGGGAGGCGACAGATACATCAACACGGGGCCCCGTGTGAATCAACGTGGCCCATGTTGAAAAGCCACTAGAAAATGCAAAAAAAAACCAAAGTCAGTGAATCAACACGGGCACCCGTGTTAATCAACATGACCCGTGTTGATGAACCTGACACGAACCCTTGATTTAGAAGACCAACATGGGCACCCGTGTTAATCAACACGGCCCATGTTGAAGGACCTGTGTGGAAACTTCACTTTTTCCATTCCTATTCGAGATTCCTAACGATTTGATTCGTTCTAATGATCATCAAAACCCATAATCCATACTCCTATTCCAACTCTTCTAATCTATTTCAATCAACAATCAACCAAAACCCTATAACCCCATTATCAATTTTTCCCCAAATTCAAAATACAACTATCAAAACCTAATCATATGAGATAGAGAAATCAAACCCCTTACCTCTAGATATTGGATGATCCAAGATGATTCCACAACTCCAACCTCAAGCTTCCTCTCTTGCTCTCTTGCTCTTCTTCTTCTTCTTTCCAAAACCCTCTCTTTTTCTCTCTAAGACCAAGTTTGGCTTGTTTTCCAAATGGGAAGAAAATGAGGAAATGTGGTTTTTATAACTTATGTTTCTTACTAGCTTCCAAGTTTCTATTTGGCTTTTTCTGTTCACAATGGAAAGAAAAGGGAGGAAAATAGCTTTTATAAGTTGTTTTCCTAATAGTCAGATTAAGGGTGTAAACCCAATCCTAGGAAATTGCTCCTCACACCCCTCTCCAATTCTTATAAATTAACTTACTAATAATATATAACAATATTATTAACTCAATTAATTAAAATAATTCCGGGGAATTAAATATTGGATCCGAATAATGTTTTACCGAACCGAACGAAATAAAACTCGGACCGAACAAAACGTCGCCAGATAAATTAATAGATATATTAATTAACACAAATATTCTCGTCGCAGAATAAATATCGATCGGTAATTCGAAAATATTAATATAATATAATATTAATTAAAACAGGGCGTTACACACACCCTACCACCAAACCTCATAACACCATTCTCATCAATTCGGAATTCACCTCCTTGACTTTGGTTGATCAATGTCAATTTATCGACTAAACCGATGTCTGATTTCTGCCCAATTCGAATCTCCTCCAGAATACAACTAGTCAACTTCAACATACCCAATTTAACACTATCAGAAGTAGTCTCACATACCAAACTCAAATCTTTGAATTGCTCAACTAACTCCAATTCACGCACCATCAACATAGACATATGCAACGACTTCCTACTCAAGGCATCTGCAATAACGTTTGCCTTACCAAGATGGTAATTCAAACCAAAATCATAATCTTTCAAGAATTCTAACCACCTTCTCTGCCTCATGTTTAGATCTTTCTGATCGAAGAGATACTTCAGACCTTATGATCGCTGAATACCTCGAATCGAGATCCACACAAATAATGCCTCCACAATTTCAAAACAAACACTACAGCTGCCAACTCCAAATCATGAGTCGGATAATTCCTTTCATGAATCTTCAACTGTCTCTAAGCATAAGCCACTACCTGCTTATCCTGCATCAAAACACCACCTAAACCCATCAATGAAGCATCACAGTACACAACAAAAGATTCCGCCGGATTCGACAAGATCAAAATCAGAGCACTAGTCAATCTCTTCTTCAACTCTTGGAAACCTTTCTCACACTCAGAATCCCAAACAAACATTTGACGCTTTCTTTTCAACTTAGTCAACGGCAAGGCCAACTTCGAAAATCCTTCAATGAACTTTCTGTAGTAACCTACAAGACCAAGAAAACTACGGATTTTAGAAGCATTCTTCGCGCTTCCCACTGAGATACCGCTTCTACCTTCGTAGGATCAACAATATTGCCATTCTTGGAAATCACATGACCAAGAAAGCTTACTTCACTCAACCAGAATTCACACTTGGACAACTTCGCATAAAGCTTCTTTTCTTTCAACAATTCCAACACAATCCTAAGATATTTTGCATGCTCTTCATCATTCTTCAAATAGATCAGAATGTCATCAATAAAAACTACCACGAACTTATCAAGATACGGATGAAATATCCTGTTCATATACTCCATGAAAACACCAGGTGCATTAGTAACTCCAAACGGCATAGCAAAATACTCATAATTACCATACCTCGTTCTAAATGCAGTTTTCTAAATATCTTCCATCTTCACATGAATCTAATGATATCCAGACCTCAAATCAATTTTACTGAACACACAAGCTCCAACAAGTTGATCCATCAAATCATCAATTCTCGGCAATGGATACTGATTCTTGATTGTAACTTTGTTCAACTGTCTGTAATCAACACACAGTCTCATCGAACCCTCTTTCTTCTTAACCAACAACACATGAGCACACCACGGAGAAACACTCGGACGAATGAACTTCTTCTCAAGTAACTCTTCTAACTGCTTCTTCAATTCACATAATTCAGATGCTGGCATGCAATAAGGTGCCATCGACACCGGACTAGTTCTAGGAATCAAATCTATAGCAAATTCCACTTCCCTCTCAAGTGGCAATTCATTAACATCTTCCGGAAATACTTTTGGAAATTCATTCACAACAGGTAATTCACTATTCTTAGCCTTTCCTTTCGCTTCCGTAAAAAAATACAACATAAACACCACCTCACCATCATTAACTACTAAATTCATCTGCTTAACTGACATAGTCACATCTTCAACATTGACAACTTCAGGAAAACTAACCGTCTTCTCAGAACAGTTGATATGAACCTGGTTGAATTCCAACCAGTTCATTCCAAGGATGATATCAAGTTGTTCTAACAGTAGGCACACTAAATCCATACTGAAACCTCTATGAAAAATCACGATGGGACAATTCCTACAAACAAATGAAGTTGTCATTGAACCCGACGCAGGAGTGTCAATTACCATACTTCCATCCATATTAGAGATATCCAACTTCAATCTTTTAGCATAATCCAAAGCAATAAAAGAATGAGTCGCTCCAGTATCAATAATCTCAATTAAAGGTATGCCATTAATAAAACATGTACCTTTAATCAACCGATCATCTGGCTTAGTCTCTGATCCAGACAAAGCGAACACTTTACCACCAGACTGCTCCTTCTTGGGTTTAGTACACTACGGACGAGTATGACCCTCCTCACCACAGTTGTAACAAACTACCTTCCTTGCTCTGCAATCATTAGTTACATGACCAGGTTTCCCACAATTGTAACACTTCTTTGCGTCATTCTTGCATTCATGAGCTCTATGTCCCATTTCACCACACCTATAGCACTTAATAGGTGCATTAGAATCTCCCCCACTAGACTTCTTCCAACCACCGGATCTCTGATTATTCCTGTCATAAGATTTTCCACGATCCATCTGTTGCTTTCCTTTCTGATCAACATACCCACGAGAATTCGTTCGAGTACTAGTAAGGTCCTCTTCCAGAATCCTAATGCAATCCACCAAATCAAAAAACCTGTGAATACGCTAATACCTGATACCCTGCTTAATCTCATCAAGGAGACCATTCTCAAACTTGATACGTTTAGAAAATTATCCATCTGCATCATTGTTGTAGTGAGCATAGTACTTAGCCAACTCAGTGAATTTGGAAGCATACTCACTCACAGTCTTGTTGCCTTGCTTGAGCTCTAGGAATTCGATCTCTTTCTTTCCCCGAATGTCTTCAGGAAAATACCTCCTCAGAAAAGCTCTCCTGAACATAGCCCAAGTCAGTGCAACACCATCTTGCTCCATCTCTGTCCTAGTAGCAACCCACCACCATCGCCTTCCTCCGCCAAAGATATGGGTACCATACCTCACCTTCTCTTCAAAGATAATCAATCACTCGAAAGATCCTTTCAATCTCTTTCAACCATCTCTGAGCACCTTTGGGATCATGCGTGACTTTGAACAATAGAGGATTGTTCCTTTGAAAATTCCCCAATTGTTTGTTAGCACCAATACCAGCTCCTAGATGATTTTCCTCCAACACACCGTAGCATTCCCAAAGCCTCAAGAATAGCAAGATCGCTCTTCCATTAACTCTTTCGGCCATTGTTCTGTAAAATTACAAAACAATCTCATTAGAACACAAGTATCGATAGTGTTACCTTGCACTAGTTGCATACAAAAGGGAATAACAACACTAAGACACTGGTCACAACGACCGAGTATGCTCTGATACCACTATTGTAACACCCTTCTAAAATACCCCGTGAATATTAATAATAAAATCAAAGATAACATGTAAAACAAGGGAATTACAATTCAATTAAGTAGAAAATCTCATACAATGTCATGCTTCACTGAAGAACTTCATTAAAATTATCAAAACTAGTATACACGTTCTACACAACGGAAATACCATCAAAACGAAATAAAATTCAATCAATAATTATTCCCAAAATTGACCAAAAGAAACAACAGAGTTTTAAAATGTAACTCGCAACCAAACCTTTCCTAGTGTTACAACTACCAGAGCATGACAATGACACGCGGATAACTAAACACATAGCTCAAAAGCCATCCTCACCAGCTCCTAAGCGGCTAAGACTTCAATTTGAAATCATCAAAGTAAGGTGAGATTTCATCAAAAATTAAAATACATTATGTTAGTGTTTTAAGTTGGCATTCATTTTTGGTAAAACTAGACTACAGCAATGTCTTGATAAATGTCATGACATTCAGAGATTGAAGATAAATCCTACTTGACAAGGATGTTTAAGTACAGCTCAGATCTGGAAGCAAGTACTGTGCTGGAAATTCTGCAGAAGTTTGATTGATGTCATAACAGATGTCATGACATCCTGTGTGACATTCTGTTCTGCAGAATCTATTTTTCCTGAGATTTTTCAGGAAGTTTGTTGAGCTGCTTTATTATGTCTTTCTGTTATTAGATTGCATGCTCACGTGGATGTTAGGTTAATCTTAGTTAAACCTAAATTGGTTGTTGAAAAGACCAAGTTTTTAGGATTAATTAAGTGAACCCTAGCTATTATTATGGAAGCCCAAACCGAAGTTTCGTGGATCGCTTCTATAATAGGAATAGAACCTTACTGCGTCACCTGACCGTATTGAAGATTTAGCAGTTTGTATTTTGTGTAATTCTAGTTACTCTTGTGAGCCAAGTAATTATCAATTGATAAGTGCTTTGGACTAGGATTTGGTTGTAAGGGTTGTTTATCACTCAAAGCTTTGAAGCACGTGTTTTGTCTCTTGATTAAAGCTTTGAAGCAAAATCAAGATAGTTTATTGAAGTGTGTCTTCACAATTCAATTAATCAATAGGTTAAAATCACTGCTGTGATTGAGGGGGAGTGAGTAGGAACTCAGGTCTAAGTAGGACATAGATTGAAGTTGCATTGCGTAGGTTTTAAGTGAAGGAGATAAACGTTGGTTTATTCCTAAATTAATTCTACTAATAGTGAATTTCCTCCGGCTTGGTAGCCCCGTATGTAGGTGTTGTTATACATTGAACCGGTGAACAATCTATTGTGTTCTTTATCATTGCTTAAATTTACGTGTGAATTGTTAACAGAGTGTCGACATCGTGTCATAACATTCTTGTGACATCACGATCCGCCGCGTGAATTTCAATTGGCATCGAGCGTGCACCGCCTATTTTTCGGGTGAGATCTTGGGATAATAGTTTCGCTATGGATAAGGAAGGAGGATTTGAGGTAGACCACCCATACTGGATGGATCTAATTATGATTATTGGAAACCTCGTATGGTTGCTTTTTTAAGGTCACTGGATATTAAAGCTTGGAGAGCTGCTGACAAAGGATAGAAACATCCCACCAAGCTTGAAAAAGATGGGACTTCTGTCTTGAAGCCTGAGGAAGAATGGAGCAAAGAAGAAGAGGAGCTAGCACTGGGGAACTCTAAAGCATTGAATGCTTTATTCAATGGAATTGACAGAAATATCTTCAGACTATTACATCAATGTGAGCTTGCCAAGGATGTTTGGGACAGTCTCAAAACTACTCATGAGGGGACATCCAAGGTGAAGATGTCAAGACTTCAGATGCTCACTACCAAATTTGAGAATTTGAAGATGAAGGAAGATGAGACCATTCATGAGTTTCACATGAATATCTTGGAGATTGCCAACACCTCAGGAGCACTGGGAGAAAAGATGTCAGAAGAAAAGCTGGTGAGAAAGATTCTCAGATCATTGCCTAAAAGGTTTGCAATGAAAGTGACTGCTATAGAGGAAGCTCAGGACATCAACACCTTGAAGGTGGAAGAACTTGTTGGATCTCTCCAGACTTTTGAGATGGGGATCAATGAAACTGTTGACAGGAAGAACAAGAGCATAGCCCTTGTATCCAATACTGAAGAGGGATGCAAGGAGGATGATGAAGAGAAGATATCTGAAGCTATAGCTATGCTTGGAAGGCAGTTCAACAAACTCATCAAGAGAATTGATCCAAAGTCAAGGTCCAATGTCAAAAACATTCCATCTGACATTAGCAGATCTTATGACCCCAGCAGAAGATCTAAGTCAGAAGAAAAAGGAAGTCAAAGCAGAGGAATCCAGTGTCATGGTTGTGAAGGATATGGACATATTAGAGTTGAATGCCCTACCTTTCTAAAGAAGCAAAAGAAAGGAATGGTTGTCACTTGGTCTGATGGTGACTCAGGAAGTGAATCTGAGGAAGAAGCAGCCAAACTTGTCACTGCTCTCTCTGGAGTGTGCAATTCTGATATGGATTCTAGTGATGAGGAAGTGACATTTGAGGAGTTGGCTGAAACCTACAAGAAGCTGTGTGTAAAAAGTGGTGAAGTATGTCAGCAAAATGAGAAACAGAAAAAGCTGATTGATAAGTTGGAAGCTGAGAATGTAAAGTTGGTGGCTGAGAAGAAGGAAAACACTGCTACTATAAGTCACCTCAACAATGAAATTATGATGTTGAACTCCAAACTTGATCAGATGTCTAAGTCTATCAAAATGTTGACATCTGGTACTGATAAGTTGGAAGAAATCCTGCAGCTTGGATAGCATGCAGGAAATAAGCATGGTCTGGGATATGAAGCTGCAAAGAAACCTGCTGGTGACAAGAAGAAGAACAGACCTGGCAAGTCAAAGAAGAAGTCACACCACAAGACAGGAAATAGGTCTGGCTCAAGATATGTGGAGGCAAAGAAATTTGCTGATAACAAAAGGAAGAACAAACCTAATAAACCAATGTCGAAGCAGATGTCACAATATTGGGTACAACATCAAGATCAAAGAAACATGAAGAAAAAGTTTCAAAGATGGAGATGTCATTATTGTGGGAGGTTTGGTCACATAAAGCCTTTTTGCTTTAGACTACATGGATATCCTAATCAAGTTCCTTATGTCAAGCATAAAGTCAACAAGGTATCCTACACTCATCATTGGAAGAAGAAGATGCCCGATACACACTTTCCTGAGAGTGTCTGCCAAGGAAGACTGGTACTTTGACAGTGGGTGTTCTAAGCATATGAGTGGAATCAGAAATCTTATGAATGATGTCAAACCTCACTCTACCAGTTTTGTTACTTTTGGGGATGGAGCTAAAGGAGAAATCAAAGGTGTTGGAAACTTGTACTGTTCTGGAGTTCCAAACCTAAATGGAGTGTTGCTAGTAAAAGGTTTGACTGCTAATCTCCTAAGCATAAGTCAGCTATGTGATATGGGATTCAAAGTCAACTTCATTAGGTCTAAATGTCTTGTAATAAATGAAAAACAAGAAGTGGTTATGAGAGGAGTCGATCAAAGGACAATCGCTACATGGGAGTCCGAGAACACCAATCATCTCTCTGTGATCTGCACAAAGATGAAAAGGAGGTGAAATTGTGGCACCAAAACTTGGTCATTTGCATCTCGTGAGGAATGAAAAGATCATTTCCATGGAGGCTGTCGAGGAATACCAAGACTTCATATTGATGAAGGGAGAGTGTGGTGAGTGTCAGTTGAAAGCAAACCGAATGTCACATCCAATGTCAAGACATCCGACCACTTCTAAGGTGCCGGAGTCTACACATGGATTTTATGGGGCCTATGCAGTTGAGAGTCTTGGTGGAAAAAGATATGCTTATGTTGTTGTGGATGATTTCTCCATTTACCGGATAAACTTTATCAAAGAAAATTGGATGTGTTTGATGTTTTAAAGAATTATGCAAAAGACTTCAAAGAGAGAAGGAAGGATGCATTGTCAGAATAAGAAGTGATCATGGAAAGGAATTTGAGAACAACAAGTTTGATGAATTCTGCTCCTCAGAAGGAATCAACCATGATTTTTCTTCACCTATAACCCCTCAACAAAATGGAGTTATGGAAAGGAAAAATAGGACTATACAGGAATCGGCCAGAGCAATGATTCATGCTAAGAAACTTCCAATCCATTTTTGGGCTGAAGCTATGAACACAGCTTGCTATGTTCACAACAGGGTCACCTTAAGAAAGGGAACATCTTCCACCCTGTATGAAATATGGAAAGGAAGAAAACCTACTGTGAAATATTTCCATGTTTTTGGCAGCAAATGTTATATTCTGACAGATTGTGATCAAAGGAGAAAGATGGACTCTAAAAGTGATGAAGGCATTTTTCTAGGATACTCTACAAATAGAAGAGCATATAGAGTATTCAACTCCAGGACTAAAGTTATGATGGAGTCAATTAATGTCATAGTTGATGATCACCATCAGGAAAACAATGTCACAGATGATGTTGAGACATTGTTTGAGACATCACCACAAGTACCTGATAAGGATGATATGCCTGTCCCTACCTCTCCAAAGTCTGAACCAGAGGAAGCTAACAAAGATCCTTCCATCAGAATTCAGAAAGATCATCCAAAGGAACTCATCATTGGAGATCCAAACTGTGGTGTCGTTACAAGATCCAGGAAATTGTCTCAAACTCTTGCTTTGTGTCAAAAATTGAGCCAAAGAATGTCAAAGAGGCTCTAATCGATGAATACCGGATGGAGCAATGCAAGATGAATTGAACCAGCCAAGCAACATGAAGTGGGAGTTAGTTCCTAGACCGTAAGGAACAAACATCATTGGCACAAAATGGATCTACAAGAACAAGTCCGATGCGTATGGGTTGTCACCGTAAATAAAGCAAGACTTGTTGCTCGGATACACTCAAGTTGAAGCGATTGATTTTGATGAGACTTTTGCCCCGTGGATAGACTAGAATCAATCGCTACTACTAGGGTTGCTTGCATTCGAAATTCAAATTGTTTCGTATGGATGTGAAGAGTGCTTTCCTAAATGGCTATTTGAATGAGGAGGTATATGTAGAAACCTAAAGGATTTGTGGATCCAAGTTTTCCTGATCATGTCTACAAGTTGAGGAAAGCCCTATATGGGCTGAAGTAAGCTCCTAGGGCCTGGTATGAAAGGTTGACCAAGTTCCTTCCTGACAAAGGATATAGGAAATGAGCCTTGGACAAAACACTCTTTGTCAAGGATGAAGGAAGAAAGATAATGGTGGCTCAAATTTATGTTGATGACATAGTATTTGGAGGAATGTCAGACACAATGGTGAGACATTTTGCCAACCAAATGCAAGCTGAGTTTGAAATGAGCCTCATGAGAGAATTGACTTACTTTCTTGGACTGCAAGTCACACAGATGGAAGACTCAATATTCTTTTCACAGAGCAAGTATGCAAGGAATATTGTCAAGAAGTTTGGAATGGAGAATGCCAGCCATAAAAGGACTCCTGCTCCCACTCATTTAAAGCTGTCCAAGGACACAAGTGGAGAAAATGTTGATCAAAGCTTGTATAGAAGCATGATAGGAAGCTTGTTGTACTTAACAGCCAGCAGACCTGACATTGCATTTGCTTTTGGGGTATGTGCAAGATACCAAGCTGAACCTAAAGTATGTCACATCAATCAGGTGAAAAGAATTCTGAAGTACGTGAGTGGAACTTGCAACTATGGTATACCGTTCTCATGGATGTGAGCCAACCTCGGCTATTGTGATGCCGATTGGTGGTGTGATGATAGAAAAGCACTTCCTGAGGATGCTTCTTCTGGGGAATAATCTTGTTTCTTGGTTCAAGAAGCAAACCGTGTGTCCTTGTCCACCGAGGTCAATACATAGCACCGGTAGCAATTTCTCAAATGGTCTAGATGAAGCGATGTCGATCGAGTATAATGTCACACGTAATGTCATGACATTGTATCGTGACAACTCGAGTGCTATTAATATTTCAAAGAATCCTATTCAACACAAGAGACTAAGCACATTGACATTAGACATCACTTCATCGAGACCTTGTGGAGGAGAAAGTGATTAAATTGGAACATGTAGCCACCGAACTTCAACTCGACATTTTTACTAAAGCTCTTGATGCTAGTCACTTGAGAATTTAAGGGCAAACTGGTATTTGTCAATATGAGGAATTGTAGCAATTAAGATTGCACACAATAAGGAATGGAGAGACTTTTTCATTTAATTCTAAGTGGAGTAATTAATTATTTTGTCCTTGCTTTTCAAAAGTCTAAGAATAGGAAGGGGCATATATATATTTCAGTTTCTTATTTTGAAAGTCTCTACTGCCATTTCAACAACAAACACTCTTAAGCCCTCAGTGAAAATTTTCTTGCATTCCTCAAGATGTCTCAACAAAACCTGTCATCATCCTCCTCATCATCCCAAGATTCTGGCTTGTCATCTCCTACCATGGCTGAAATTAGGGCAAGCGCTGAAGCCATGCATGTTGAACCTGTGAAGGTCACTCCTCTGCATGCAATGGAAACTGACCCTGAGAAAGTCAAGAAACTGCGCACAAGGAATGCACGAAGGTCACTTTCTTCACCTTCTGGTAAGACCTCTGAACCATCTTCATCTGTACCTCCAGAAATAGCAAATAGAGAAGGTTCTAGGTATGTGCATGAAGCCATTGCTAGGATAGTAACCAGGATCCTAAACGAAAACCATTATGTACCTAGGGCTTCTGTCCCTCTAAACCAAAAGTCTGCTAACCCTAGTTTAGCAGCTGATCCAGATGTCACTGAGAATGTCAAGACATCTGATGATCATGTCAAGAGAACCCCTATGGATCCTGATACTGAAACTCTTGTTGATTCCCCTGTCAAGAATGATGTTAATCCCTCTGTTAAAGATTCTGAAGTGTGTATTAATGATACTTGTAATGAGTCCCCTGTTGTTAACAAAGATAATATTTCTGATGGTATTCTTGAAGAGTCCCCAGAAAAGTGTGCTTCTGATAAAACCCCTGCTGATTACATTTCTGATAGTATCTTAGAAGAGACCTTAAAAACCAGTGGTGATAATCTTGAAAAGTCACCAGTTCAAGATTCTGAAAATTTAGCTGAACCCCCTGTCATTGATTTGGATGAAGAATTCTCAGACAATGACCTCATTGCCAATGTCAACCCAAGCATTGCAAAGAGGATGATGAGAAGGAAAGGTAAATAAGCTGCCTCTCAGAGTCCTGTTAAAGAAAACATTGGTGACAATGTCTCTAAGGCTGAGAAGTAGACCAAGGCCGGACCTCGATAAAGAAGTGTAGAGTAAAACTGCTGGTGGTGGCTCTAGACCCAAGCGACACCAATTGTTAAGAAGAGGAAGGTATCGAACCTTCGTGAGTCTGATCAAGACTCTGATTTTGATGTTGAGGAGAATGTTACAAACATTCATCCAAGGAAGAAGCCAACTCTTGGGAAACTACCCAAAGTACCTGAGGTGGCCATTGATAACATCTCATTCCATCATCCCGAGAATGCCGAGATGGAAGTATGTGCTTGAAGAGGATTGCTCGAAAGAGAGTTGAATAAAATGCACTTGAGTGCAAGGAGATTGTTGATTTGATTAAGGAGGTTGGCTTAATGAAGAGCTATGAGCTTCTCAAACCGCTATGATGTATTGGTAAAGGAATTCATAGTAAATTTGTCAAATGGTGTGGTGATGGGAGGTCTAGACTATAGGACTGTATGTGAGGGGAGAAAAGTAAAGTTCTTCCAAGTGTGGTCACGATTGGGAGATCGATGATACTCACCGTAACTTGAGGAACCGACAACCAAATCATCAATCTATCACCGCTAAGCAAGTGAAAGTCCGCCTCAAGGAAAACTCACGAAGCAAGTCGAGTGTAAAATTTGCCATCCCGCACAAAATAGGTGTCGCTAATCGGGTCCCAACCAATCACAAGTCAACTATTTCTATTGGATCAAGCGATTTATATATGCAGAGGTACACAAGCAAAATTTGACTATGGAACCTACATATTTGAGGCAGCCGAAGCTATGCAATCAAAGGACCAATAGTCTTTCCTCCCTACCGTGTGGAATTATCATTGATCAATTTCCGATATTCTAGTTGAAAGAGATGTAGTCCAAAGAGCCCTTGCTCTTGGATTTCACTACAAGCTTTTTCAAGGAAGACATGTCCTGACATTGTCATGACATCCGTGAGACATCCAATGTCAAGGCAACTTCTCAAAAGGAAATAGTCTTAGTTGTGCTAAAAGCTACCTGCAAAGAGCTTGAAGCAAGGAAGCAAAGCCTTAAAGAACTGATCTCTCAACTAGAGCAGGACACAGAGGTTGAGGATGAAGGGTTAGATGCTGACAATGATGATGTTCGATGGTCGAGTCAAGGAAGTTCGTAAGATGCCTCCTTTCATAGTGTTTCTTCGTGAGAAGAGAGCACTTGAGATGGAAGCTCTTCATTTGTTTTTTATTGCCTTGATGATTAAACTTTTTGTTATTTCCTATTTTTGTTTTGGATGATTGTATTAAATTTGACAGAGTTGTAAACTTAATTGTGATGGTACTTTCTATAATATATGATGAATGTTAGGTATTTGTATCGGTTCCTTTGGCCCTTTGAGGCTAAAAGGGGAGAAGTATATGTGGGCAATTGGGGCAATTGTATGAAAAATTATGGGTAGAATTTATCTTCTAGGTTCCGGTTTTAAGCTTGGGATAGCCTAGACTAGTCTGCTTTTCTTCCGCCGCATGGGTACTGTGTCTTATGTTGTTTTAGCCAAAATGTGCCAAAGGGGAGTTTGTTAGTGTTTTAAGTTGGCATTCATTTTGGTAAACTAGACTACAAAGAATGTCTTGATAAATGTCATGACATTCGAGATTGAAGATAAATCCTACTTGACAAGGATGTTTAAGTATAGCTCGATCCGAAGCAAGCATCGGCCGGAAATTCAGAAGTTTGATTGATGTCATAATGTATGTCATGACATCCTGCAGACATTCTGCTCGCAAAATCTGCTTTTCTTAAGATTTTTCGTAGTTTGTTGAGTCGCTTTATTATGTCTTTCTCGTTATTAGATTGCATGCTCACGTGGATGTTAGGTTAATCTTAGTTAAACCTAAATTGGTTGTTGAAAAGACCAAGTTCTTAGGATTAATTAAGTGAACCCTAGCTATTATTATGGAAGCCCAAACCAAGTTTCGTGGATCGCTTCTATAATAGGAATAGAACCTTACTCGTCCGCTACCGGACCGTATTGAAGATTTAGCGCTTGTATTTTGTGTAATTCTAGTTACTCTTGTGAGCCAAGTAATTATCAATTGATAAGTGCTTGGACTAGGATTTGGTTGTAAGGGTTGTTTATCACCAAAGCTTTGAAGCACGAGTGTTTTGTCTCTTGATTAAAGCTTTGAAGCAAAATCAAGATAGTTTATTGAAGTGTGTCTTCACAATTCAATTAATCAATAGGTTAAAATCATCGCTGTGATTGAGGGGAGTGAGTAGAACTCGTGTCTAAGTAGGACATAGATTGAAGTTGCATTGCGAGGTTTTAAGTGAAGGAGATAAACCGTTGGTTTATTCCCGAATTAATTCGCTAATAGTGAATTTCCTCCCGCTTGGTAGCCCCGATGTAGGTGTTGTTATACACCGAACCGGTGAACAATCTATTGTGTTCTTTACTCGCTTAAATTTACCGTGTGAATTGTTAACAGAGTGTCGACATCGTGTCATAACATTCTTTGTGACATCACGATCCGCCGCCGTGAATTTCAATTGGCATCGAGCAGCACCCGTTATTTCGGGTGAGATCTAGGATAATAGTTTCCGCGTTATGGATAAGGAAGGAGGATTTGAGGTAGACCACCCATACGGATGGATCTAATTATGATTACGGAAACCTCGTATGGTTGCTTTTTAAGGTCATCGGATATTAAAGCTTGAGAGTCACGACAAAGGATGGAAACATCCCACCAAGCTTGAAAAAGATGGGACTTCTGTCTTGAAGCCTGAGGAAGAATGGAGCAAAGAAGAAGAGGAGCTAGCACTGGGGAACTCTAAAGCATTGAATGCTTTATTCAATGGAATTGACAGAAATATCTTCAGACTAGTACATCAATGTGAGCTTGCCAAGGATGTTTGGGACAGTCTCAAAACTACTCATGAGGGGACATCCAAGGTGAAGATGTCAAGACTTCAGATGCTCACTACCAAATTTGAGAATTTGAAGATGAAGGAAGATGAGACCATTCATGAGTTTCACATGAATATCTTGGAGATTGCCAACACCTCAGGAGCACTGGGAGAAAAGATGTCAGAAGAAAAGCTGGTGAGAAAGATTCTCAGATCATTGCCTAAAAGGTTTGCAATGAAAGTGACTGCTATAGAGGAAGCTCAGGACATCAACACCTTAAAGGTGGAAGAACTTGTTGGATCTCTCCAGACTTTTGAGATGGGGATCAATGAAACTGTTGATAGGAAGAACAAGAGCATAGCGCTTGTATCCAATACTGAAGAGGGATGCAAGGAGAATGATGAAGAGAAGATATCTGAAGCTATAGCTATGCTTGGAAGGCAGTTCAACAAACTCATCAAGAGAATTGATCCAAAGTCAAGGTCCAATGTCAAAACATTCCATCTCGACATTAGCGCATCTTATGACCCTAGCACAAGATCTAAGTCAAGAAAAGGAAGTCAAAGCAGAGGAATCCAAAGGTCATGGTTGTGAAGGATATGGACATATTAGAGTTGAATGCCCTACCTTTCTAAAGAAGCAAAAGAAAGGAATGGTTGTCACTTGGTCCGATGGTGACTCGTGAAGTGAATCGAGGAAGAAGCACCAAACTTGTCACCGCCTCTCCGGAGTGTGCAATCGATATGGATTCTAGTGATGAGGAAGTGACATTTGAGGAGTTATGAAACCTACAAGAAGTGTGTAAAAGTGGTGAAGTATGTCAAAATGAGAAAGTAAAAGTCGATTGATAAGTTGAAGTCGAGAATGTAAAGTTGGTGGTCGAGAAGAAGGAAAACACCGCTACTATAAGTCACCTCAACAATGAAATTATGATGTTGAACTCCAAACTTGATCGATGTCTAAGTCTATCAAAATGTTGACATCCGTAATCGATAAGTTGAAGAACTCGCAGCTTGGATAGCATGCAGAAATAAGCATGGTCTCCGGGATATGAAGTCGCAAAGAAACCCGCCGTGACAAGAAGAAGAACAGACTGCAAGTCAAAGAAGAAGTCACACCACAAGACAGAAATAGGTCCGCTCAAGATATGTGGAGGCAAAGAAATTTGTTGATAACAAAAGGAAGAACAAACCTAATAAACCAATGTCGAAGGATGTCACAATATTGGGTACAACATCAAGATCAAAGAAACATGAAGAAAAGTTTCAAAGATGGAGATGTCATTATTGTGGAGGTTTGGTCACATAAAGCCTTTTTGCTTTAGACTACATGGATATCCTAATCAAGTTCCTTATGTCAAGCATAAAGTCAACAAGGTATCCTACACTCATCATTGGAAGAAGAAGATCGCAGCCCGACACCACACTTTCCCGAGAGTGTCAAGGAAGACCGGTACTTTGACAAAGGTGTTCTAAGCATATGAGTGGAATCGAAATCTTATGAATGATGTCAAACCTCACTCTACCAGTTTTGTTACTTTTGGGGATGGAGCTAAAGGAGAAATCAAAGGTGTTGGAAACTTGTACTGTTCTGGAGTTCCAAACCTAAATGGAGTGTTGCTAGTAAAAGGTTTGACTGCTAATCTCCTAAGCATAAGTCAGCTATGTGATATGGGATTCAAAGTCAACTTCATTAGGTCTAAATGTCTTGTAATAAATGAAAAACAAGAAGTGGTTATGAGAGGAGTCAGATCAAAGGACAATTGCTACATGTGGGAGTCTGAGAACACCAATCTGTCCTCTGTGTGATCTACAGACAAAGATGAAAAGGAGGTGAAATTGTGGCACCAAAACTTGGTCATTTGCATCTCGAGGAATGAAAAGATCATTTCCATGGAGGTCACGAGGAATACCAAGACTTCATATTGATGAAGGGAGAGTGTGGTGAGTGTCAGTTGAAAGCAAACCAGAATGTCACATCCAATGTCAAGACATCTGACCACTTCTAAGGTGCTGGAGCTGTTACACATGGATTTTATGGGGCCTATGCAGGTTGAGAGTCTTGGTGGAAAAAGATATGCTTATGTTGTTGTGGATGATTTCTCCAGATTTACCTGGATAAACTTTATCAAAGAAAAATTGGATGTGTTTGATGTTTTTAAAGAATTATGCAAAAGACTTCAAAGAGAGAAGGAAGGATGCATTGTCAGAATAAGAAGTGATCATGGAAAGGAATTTGAGAACAACAAGTTTGATGAATTCTCGCTCCCGTATGAATCAACCATGATTTTTCTTCACCTATAACCCCTCAACAAAATGGAGTTATGGAAAGGAAAAATAGGACTATACAGGAATCTGCCAGAGCAATGATTCATGCTAAGAAACTTCCAATCCATTTTTGGGCTGAAGCTATGAACACAGCTTGCTATGTTCACAACAGGGTCACCTTAAGAAAGGGAACATCTTCCACCCTGTATGAAATATGGAAAGGAAGAAAACCCATCGTGAAATATTTCCATGTTTTGGCAAAGAAATGTTATATTCTCGATGATTGTGATCAAAGGAGAAAGATGGACTCTAAAAGTGATGAAGGCATTTTTCTAGGATACTCTACAAATAGAAGAGCATATAGAGTATTCAACCCGTGACTAAAGTTATGATGGAGTCAATTAATGTCATAGTTGATGATCACCATCAGGAAAACAATGTCACAGATGATGTTGAGACATTGTTTGAGACATCACCACAAGTACCTGATAAGGATGATATGCCTGTCCCTACCTCTCCAAAGTCTGAACCAGAGGAAGCTAACAAAGATCCTTCCATCAGAATTCAGAAAGATCATCCAAAGGAACTCATCATTGGAGATCCAAACTGTGGTGTCGTTACAAGATCCAGGAAATTGTCTCAAACTCTTGCTTTGTGTCAAAAATTGAGCCAAAGAATGTCAAAGAGGCTCTAACTGATGAATACTGGATTGGAGCAATGCAAGATGAATTGAACCAGCCAAGCAACATGAAGTGTGGAGTTAGTTCCTAGACCGAAGGAACAAACATCATTGGCACAAATGGATCTACAAGAACAAGTCCGATGCGTATGGGTTGTCACCGTAAATAAAGCAAGACTTGTTGCTCGTGGATACACTCAAGTTGAAGCGATTGATTTTGATGAGACTTTGCCCGTGGATAGACTAGAATCAATCAGCTACTACTAGGGTTGCTTGCATTCAAATTCAAATTGTTTCGATGGATGTGAAGAGTGCTTTCCTAAATGGCTATTTGAATGAGGAGGTATATGTAGAACAGCCTAAAGGATTTGTGGATCCAAGTTTTCCTGATCATGTCTACAAGTTGAGGAAAGCCCTATATGGGCTCAAGTAAGCTCCTAGGGCCCGGTATGAAAGGTTGACCAAGTTCCCATCGACAAAGGATATAGGAAATGAGCCTGGACAAAACACTCTTTGTCAAGGATGAAGGAAGAAAGATAATGGTGGCTCAAATTTATGTTGATGACATAGTATTTGGAGGAATGTCAGACACAATGGTGAGACATTTTGCCAACCAAATGCAAGCTGAGTTTGAAATGAGCCTCATGAGAGAATTGACTTACTTTCTTGGACCGCAAGTCACACAGATGGAAGACTCAATATTCTTTTCACGAGCAAGTATGCAAGGAATATTGTCAAGAAGTTTGAATGGAGAATGCCACCATAAAAGGACTCCTCGCTCCCACTCATTTAAAGTCGTCCAAGGACACAAGTGGAGAAAATGTTGATCAAAGCTTGTATAGAAGCATGATAGGAAGCTTGTTGTACTTAACAGCCAGCAGACCTGACATTGCATTTGCTTTTGGGGTATGTGCAAGATACCAAGCTGAACCTAAAGTATGTCACATCAATCAGGTGAAAAGAATTCAAGCACGTGAGTGGAACTTGCAACTATGGTATACAGATTCTCATGGATGTGAGCCAATTCACCGGCTATTGTGATGCCGATCAATGGTAGTCGATGATAGAAAAGCACTTCCGAGGATGCTTCTTCTTGGGGAATAATCTTGTTTCTTGGTTCAGCAAGAAGCAAAACTGTGTGTCCTTGTCCACTGCTGAGGCTGAATACATAGCAGCTGGTAGCAATTCTCTCAAATGGTCTAGATGAAGCAGATGCTGACTGAGTATAATGTCACACAGAATGTCATGACATTGTACTGTGACAACCTGAGTGCTATTAATATTTCAAAGAATCCTATTCAACATGAGGACTAAGCACATTGACATTAGACATCACTTCATCAGAGACCTTGTGGAGGAGAAAGTGATTAAATTGGAACATGTAGCCACTGAACTTCAACTGGCTGACATTTTTACTAAAGCTCTTGATGCTAGTCAGTTTGAGAATTTAAGGGGCAAACTGGGTATTTGTCAATATGAGGAATTGTAGCAATTAAGATTGCACACAATAAGGAATGGGAGAGACTTTTTTCATTTAATTCTAAGTGGAGTAATTAATTATTTTGTCCTTGCTTTTCAAAAGTCTAAGAATAGGAAGGGGCATATATATATTTCAGTTTCTTATTTTGAAAGTCTCTACTGCCATTTCAACAACAAACACTCTTAAGCCCTCAGTGAAAATTTTCTTGCATTCCTCAAGATGTCTCAACAAAACCTGTCATCATCCTCCTCATCATCCCAAGATTCTGGCTTGTCATCTCCTACCATGGCTGAAATTAGGGCAAGCGCTGAAGCCATGCATGTTGAACCTGTGAAGGTCACTCCTCTGCATGCAATGGAAACTGACCCTGAGAAAGTCAAGAAACTGCGCACAAGGAATGCACGAAGGTCACTTTCTTCACCTTCTGGTAAGACCTCTGAACCATCTTCATCTGTACCTCCAGAAATAGCAAATAGAGAAGGTTCTAGGTATGTGCATGAAGCCATTGCTAGGATAGTAACCAGGATCCTAAACGAAAACCATTATGTACCTAGGGCTTCTGTCCCTCTAAACCAAAAGTCTGCTAACCCTAGTTTAGCAGCTGATCCAGATGTCACTGAGAATGTCAAGACATCTGATGATCATGTCAAGAGAACCCCTATGGATCCTGATACTGAAACTCTTGTTGATTCCCCTGTCAAGAATGATGTTAATCCCTCTGTTAAAGATTCTGAAGTGTGTATTAATGATACTTGTAATGAGTCCCCTGTTGTTAACAAAGATAATATTTCTGATGGTATTCTTGAAGAGTCCCCAGAAAAGTGTGCTTCTGATAAAACCCCTGCTGATTACATTTCTGATAGTATCTTAGAAGAGACTCCAGAAAAACCAAGTGGTGATAATCTTGAAAAGTCACCAGTTCAAGATTCTGAAAATTTAGCTGAACCCCCTGTCATTGATTTGGATGAAGAATTCTCAGACAATGACCTCATTGCCAATGTCAACCCAAGCATTGCAAAGAGGATGATGAGAAGGAAAGGTAAATAAGCTGCCTCTCAGAGTCCTGTTAAAGAAAACATTGGTGACAATGTCTCTAAGGCTGAGAAGTAGACCAAGGCTGGACCCTGTACAAAGAAGTGTAGAGTAAAAACTGTTGGTGGTGGCTCTAGACCCAAGCGGACACCAATTGTTAAGAAGAGGAAGGTACCTGAACCTTCAGAGTCTGATCAAGACTCTGATTTTGATGTTGAGGAGAATGTTACAAACATTCATCCAAGGAAGAAGCCAACTCTTGGGAAACTACCCAAAGTACCTGAGGTGGCCATTGATAACATCTCATTCCATCATCCTGAGAATGCTGGGAGATGGAAGTATGTGTGCTTGAAGAGGATTGCTCTGGAAAGAGAGTTGAATAAAAATGCACTTGAGTGCAAGGAGATTGTTGATTTGATTAAGGAGGTTGGCTTAATGAAGACAGTTATGAGCTTCTCAAACTGCTATGATGTATTGGTAAAGGAATTCATAGTAAATTTGTCAAATGGTCGTGGTGATGGGAGGTCCAGACTATAGGATCTGTATGTGAGGGGAGAAAAGTAAAGTTCTCCAAGTGTGGTCATGATTGGGAGATCGATGATACTCAAATGTAACTTGAGGAAACCGACAACCAAATCACAATCTATCACCGCTAAGCAAGTGAAAGTCCGCCTCAAGGGAAAACTCACAAGAAGCAAGTCGAGTGTAAATTTGCCATCCTGCACAAAATAGGTGCTGCTAACTGGGTCCCAACCAATCACAAGTCAACTATTTCTATTGGACTGGGCAGATTTATATATGCAGTAGGTACACAAGCAAAATTTGACTATGGAACCTACATATTTGAGCACTGCTACGCCGAAAGCTATGCAATCAAAGGACCAATAGTCTTTCCCTCCCTACTGTGTGGAATTATCATTGATCAATTTCCTGATATTCTAGTTGAAAGAGATGTAGTCTGCAAAAGAGCCCTTGCTCTTGGATTTCACTACAAGCTTTTTCAAGGAAGACATGTCCCAGACATTGTCATGACATCTGGTGAGACATCCAATGTCAAGGCAACTTCTCAAAAGGAAACAGTCTTAGTTGTGCTAAAAGCTACCTGCAAAGAGCTTGAAGCAAGGAAGCAAAGCCTTAAAGAACTGATCTCTCAACTAGAGCAGGACACAGAGGTTGAGGATGAAGGGTTAGATGCTGACAATGATGATGTTCAGATGGCTGGAGCTGAAGGAAGTTCAGAAGATGCCTCCTTTCATAGTGTTTCTTCAGGAGAAGAGAGCACTTGAGATGGAAGCTCTTCATTTGTTTTTTTATTGCCTTGATGATTAAACTTTGTTCTGTTATTTCCCTATTTTTGTTTTGGATGATTGTATTAAATTTGACAGAGTTGTAAACTTAATTGTGATGGTACTTTCTATAATATATGATGAATGTTAGGGTATTTGTACTGGTTCCTTTGGCCCTTTTGAGGCTAAAAAGGGGGAGAAGTATATGTGGGCAATTGGGGCAATTGTATGAAAAATTATGGGTAGAATTTATCTTCTCTAGGTTCTGGTTTTAAGCTTGGGATAGCCTAGACTAGTCTGCTTTTCTTCTCGCCGCATGGGTACTGGTGTCTTATGTTGTTTTAGCCAAAATGTGCCAAAGGGGAGTTTGTTAGTGTTTTAAGTTGGCATTCATTTTGGTAAAACTAGACTACAAAGAATGTCTTGATAAATGTCATGACATTCGAGATTGAAGATAAATCCTACTTGACAAGGATGTTTAAGTATAGCTCGATCCGGAAGCAAGCATCGGCCGGAAATTCGCAGAAGTTTGATTGATGTCATAATGTATGTCATGACATCCTGTGACATTCTGCTCGCAAAACTGCTTTTCTTAAGATTTTTCGTAGTTTGTTGAGTGCTTTATTATGTCTTTCGTTATTAGATTGCATGCTCACGTGGATGTTAGGTTAATCTTAGTTAAACCTAAATTGGTTGTTGAAAAGACCAAGTTCTTAGGATTAATTATGAACCCTAGCTATTATTATGGAAGCCCAAACAAGTTTCGTGGATCGCTTCTATAATAGGAATAGAACCCTTACTCCGCCGCGCTCGACCGTATTGAAGATTTAGCGCTTGTATTTTGTGTAATTTAGTTACTTGTGAGCCAAGTAATTATCAATTGATAAGTGCTTGACTAGGATTTGGTTGTAAGGGTTGTTTATCACTCAAAGCTTTGAAGCACGAGTGTTTTGTCTCTTGATTAAAGCTTTGAAGCAAAATCAAGATAGTTTATTGAAGTGTGTCTTCACAATTCAATTAATCAATAGGTTAAAATCACCGCGTGATTGGGGGATGAGTAGGAACTCGTGTCTAAGTAGGACATAGATTGAAGTTGCATTATGAGGTTTTAAGTGAAGGAGATAAACTGTTGGTTTATTCCCGAATTAATTCGCTAATAGTGAATTTCCTCCTCGGCTTGGTAGCCCCGATGTAGGTGTTGTTATACATCGAACCGGTGAACAATCTATTGTGTTCTTTACTGCTTAAATTTATCGTGAATTGTTAACAGAGTGTCGACATCGTGGTCATAACATTCTTTGTGACATCACGATCCGCCGCCGTGAATTTCAATTGGCATCGGTGCACCGCCTGCTATTTCCGGTGAGATCTAGGATAATAGTTTCGCGTTATGGATAAGGAAGGAGGATTTGAGGTAGACCACCCATACCGGATGGATCTAATTATGATTACCGAAACCTCGTATGGTTGCTTTTTAAGGTCATCGGATATTAAAGCTTGGAGAGTCACGACAAAGGATGGAAACATCCCACCAAGCTTGAAAAAGATGGGACTTCGCCTTGAAGCCCGAGGAAGAATGGAGCAAAGAAGAAGAGGAGCTAGCACTGGGAACTCTAAAGCATTGAATGCTTTATTCAATGGAATTGATGTAAATATCTCGCACTAGTACATCAATGTGAGCTTGCCAAGGATGTTTGGGACACCTCAAAACTACTCATGAGGGACATCCAAGGTGAAGATGTCAAGACTTCAGATGCTCACTACCAAATTTGAGAATTTGAAGATGAAGGAAGATGAGACCATTCATGAGTTTCACATGAATATCTTGGAGATTGCCAACACCTCGTGAGCACCGAGAAAAGATGTCAAGAAAAGTCGTGAGAAAGATTCTCGATCATTGCCTAAAAGGTTTGCAATGAAAGTGACCGCTATAGAGGAAGCTCAGACATCAACACCTTAAAGGTGGAAGAACTTGTTGGATCTCCGCACTTTTGAGATGGGGATCAATGAAATCATGATGTGAAGAACAAGAGCATAGCGCTTGTATCCAATAATCAAGAGGATGCAAGGAGAATGATGAAGAGAAGATATCCAAGCTATAGCTATGCTTGGAAGGCGCTCAACAAACTCATCAAGAGAATTGATCCAAAGTCAAGGTCCAATGTCAAAACATTCCATCTCGACATTAGCGATCTTATGACCCCAGCACAAGATCTAAGTCAAGAAAAAGGAAGTCAAAGAGGAATCCAAAGGTCATGGTTGTGAAGGATATGGACATATTAGAGTTGAATGCCCTACCTTTCTAAAGAAGCAAAAGAAAGGAATGGTTGTCACTTGGTCTGATGGTGACTCAGGAAGTGAATCTGAGGAAGAAGCAGCCAAACTTGTCACTGCTTCTCTCTCTGGAGTGTGCAATTCTGATATGGATTCTAGTGATGAGGAAGTGACATTTGAGGAGTTATCAAACCTACAAGAAGTCGTAAAAAGTGGTGAAGTATGTCAAAAATGAGAAATGTAAAAGTCGATTGATAAGTTGGAAGCTGAGAATGTAAAGTTGGTGGCTGAGAAGAAGGAAAACACTGCTACTATAAGTCACCTCAACAATGAAATTATGATGTTGAACTCCAAACTTGATCAGATGTCTAAGTCTATCAAAATGTTGACATCCGCATCGATAAGTTGAAGAAACTCGCAGCTTGATAGCATGCAGGAAATAAGCATGGTCTGGGATATGAAGCTGCAAAGAAACCTGCTGGTGACAAGAAGAAGAACAGACTTGGCAAGTCAAAGAAGAAGTCACACCACAAGACAGGAAATAGGTCTGGCTCAAGATATGTGGAGGCAAAGAAATTTGCTGATAACAAAAGGAAGAACAAACCTAATAAACCAATGTCGAAGCAGATGTCACAATATTGGGTACAACATCAAGATCAAAGAAACATGAAGAAAAGTTTCAAAGATGGAGATGTCATTATTGTGGAGGTTTGGTCACATAAAGCCTTTTTGCTTTAGACTACATGGATATCCTAATCAAGTTCCTTATGTCAAGCATAAAGTCAACAAGGTATCCTACACTCATCATTGGAAGAAGAAGATCGCAGCCCGACACCACACTTTCCCGAGAGTGTCGCCAAGGAAGACCGGTACTTTGACAAAGGTGTTCTAAGCATATGAGTGGAATCGTAAATCTTATGAATGATGTCAAACCTCACTCTACCGCTTTTGTTACTTTTGGGATGGAGCTAAAGGAGAAATCAAAGGTGTTGGAAACTTGTACTGCTCGAGTTCCAAACCTAAATGGAGTGTTGCTAGTAAAAGGTTTGACCGCTAACTCCCAAGCATAAGTCACTATGTGATATGGGATTCAAAGTCAACTTCATTAGGTCTAAATGTCTTGTAATAAATGAAAACAAGAAGTGGTTATGAGAGGAGTCGATCAAAGGACAACTGCTATGTGGGAGTCTCGAGAACACCAACTGTCCTCGGTGATCTATGCATAAAGATGAAAAGGAGGTGAAATTGTGGCACCAAAAACTTGGTCATTTGCATCTCGAGGAATGAAAAGATCATTTCCATGGAGGCTGCCGAGGAATACCAAGACTTCATATTGATGAAGGGAGAGTGTGGTGAGTGTCAGTGGAAAGCAAACCGAATGTCACATCCAATGTCAAGACATCCGACCACTCTAAGGTGCCGGAGTCATACACATGGATTTTATGGGGCCTATGCAGTTGAGAGTCTTGGTGGAAAAGATATGCTTATGTTGTTGTGGATGATTTCTCCAGATTTACCTGGATAAACTTTATCAAAGAAAAATTGGATGTGTTTGATGTTTTTAAAGAATTATGCAAAAGACTTCAAAGAGAGAAGGAAGGATGCATTGTCAGAATAAGAAGTGATCATGGAAAGGAATTTGAGAACAACAAGTTTGATGAATTCGCCTCGTATGAATCAACCATGATTTTTCTTCACCTATAACCCCTCAACAAAATGGAGTTATGGAAAGGAAAAATAGGACTATACAGGAATCAGCCAGAGCAATGATTCATGCTAAGAAACTTCCAATCCATTTTTGGGCTGAAGCTATGAACACAGCTTTGCTATGTTCACAACAGGTCACCTTAAGAAAGGGAACATCTTCCACCCGTATGAAATATGGAAAGGAAGAAAACCCACCGTGAAATATTTCCATGTTTTTAAGAAATGTTATATTCTGGATGATTGTGATCAAAGGAGAAAGATGGACTCTAAAAGTGATGAAGGCATTTTTCTAGGATACTCTACAAATAGAAGAGCATATAGAGTATTCAACCCGTGACTAAAGTTATGATGGAGTCAATTAATGTCATAGTTGATGATCACCATCGTGAAAACAATGTCACAGATGATGTTGAGACATTGTTTGAGACATCACCACAAGTACCTGATAAGGATGATATGCCTGTCCCTACCTCTCCAAAGTCTGAACCAGAGGAAGCTAACAATGATCCTTCCATCAGAATTCAGAAAGATCATCCAAAGGAACTCATCATTGGAGATCCAAACTGTGGTGTCGTTACAAGATCCAGGAAATTGTCTCAAACTCTTGCTTTGTGTCAAAAATTGAGCCAAAGAATGTCAAAGAGGCTCTAATCGATGAATACCGGATCGAGCAATGCAAGATGAATTAAACCACCAAGCAACATGAAGTGGGAGTTAGTTCCTAGACCGTAGGAACAAACATCATTGGCACAAATGGATCTACAAGAACAAGTCCGATGCGTAGGGTTGTCACCGTAAATAAAGCAAGACTTGTTGCTCGTGGATACACCAAGTTGAAGCGATTGATTTTGATGAGACTTTGCCCCGTGGATAGACTAGAATCAATCGTGCTACTACTAGGGTTGCTTGCATTCAAATTCAAATTGTTTCGTATGGATGTGAAGAGTGCTTTCCTAAATGGCTATTTGAATGAGGAGGTATATGTAGAACAAATTTAAAGGATTTGTGGATCCAAGTTTTCCCGATCATGTCTACAAGTTGAGGAAAGCCCTATATGGGTCAAGTAAGCTCCTAGGGCCTCGTATGAAAGGTTGACCAAGTTCCTCATCGACAAAGGATATAGGAAATGAGCCTGGACAAAACACTCTTTGTCAAGGATGAAGGAAGAAAGATAATGGTGGCTCAAATTTATGTTGATGACATAGTATTTGGAGGAATGTCAGACACAATGGTGAGACATTTTGCCAACCAAATGCAAGCTGAGTTTGAAATGAGCCTCATGAGAGAATTGACTTACTTTCTTGGACTGCAAGTCACAGATGGAAGACTCAATATTCTTTTCACAGAGCAAGTATGCAAGGAATATTGTCAAGAAGTTTGGAATGGAGAATGCCAGCCATAAAAGGACTCCTGCTCCCACTCATTTAAAGCTGTCCAAGGACACAAGTGGAGAAAATGTTGATCAAAGCTTGTATAGAAGCATGATAGGAAGCTTGTTGTACTTAACAGCCAGCAGACCTGACATTGCATTTGCTTTTGGGGTATGTGCAAGATACCAAGCTGAACCTAAAGTATGTCACATCAATCAGGTGAAAAGAATTCAAGCACGGAGTGGAACTTGCAACTATGGTATAATCATTCTCATGGATGTGAGCCACCTCGCATTGTGATGCCGATCACGGTAAAATGATGATAGAAAAGCACTTCGAGGATGCTTCTTCGGGAATAATCTTGTTTCTTGGTTCAAGAAGAAGCAAAACTGTGTCCTTGTCCACCGAGGTCGAATACATAGCGCTTGGTAGCAATTCTCTCAAATGGTCTAGATGAAGCGATGTCGATCGAGTACAATGTCACATCGAATGTCATGACATTGTACCGTGACAACCCGAAAGTGCTATTAATATTTCAAAGAATCCTATTCAACACAAGAGGACTAAGCACATTGACATTAGACATCACTTCATCGAGACCTTATGGAGGAGAAAGTGATTAAATTGGAACATGTAGCCACCGAACTTCAACTCGTCGACATTTTACTAAAGCTCGATGCTAGTCACTTTGAGAATTTAAGGGCAAACCGGTATTTGTCAATATGAGGAATTGTAGCAATTAAGATTGCACACAATAAGGAATGGGAGAGACTTTTTTCATTTAATTCTAAGTGGAGTAATTAATTATTTTGTCCTTGCTTTTCAAAAGTCTAAGAATAGGAAGGGGCATATATATATTTCAGTTTCTTATTTTGAAAGTCTCTACCGCCATTTCAACAACAAACACTCTTAAGCCCTCAAAGGAAAATTTTCTTGCATTCCTCAAGATGTCTCAACAAAACTCGCCATCATCCTCCTCATCATCCCAAGATTCCGCTTGTCATCTCCTACCATGGTGAAATTAGGGCAAGCGTCAAGCCATGCATGTTGAACCCTGAAGGTCACTCCTCCGCATGCAATGGAAACCGACCGAGAAAGTCAAGAAATCAAGACAAGGAATGCAAGGTCACTTTCTTCACCTTCGTAAGACCTCAACCATCTTCATCCACTCCGTAAATAGCAAATAGAGAAGGTTCTAGGTATGTGCATGAAGCCATTGCTAGGATAGTAACCGTGATCCTAAACGAAACCATTCTGCACCTAGGGCTTCGTCCTCTAAACCAAAAGTCCGCTAACCCTAGTTTAGCACCGATCCGATGTCACCGAGAATATCAAGACATCCGATGATCATGTCAAGAGAACCCCTATGGATCCCGACATCGAAACTCTTGTTGATTCCCCGCCAAGAATGATGTTAATCCCTCTCATAAAGATTTTGAAGTGTATTAATGATACTTGTAATGAGTCCCCGTTGTTAACGAAGATAATATTTCGATGGTATTCTTGAAGAGTCCCTAAAAGTGTGCTTCCGATAAACCTCCGATTACATTTCGATAGTATCTTAGAAGAGACCTTAAAACCAAGTGGTGATAATCTTGAAAAGTCACCAGTTCAAGATTCCGAAAATTTAGCTGAACCCCCTGTCATTGATTTGGATGAAGAATTCTCAGACAATGACCTCATTGCCAATGTCAACCCAAGCATTGCAAAGAGGATGATGAGAAGGAAAGGTAAATAAGCTGCCTCTCAGAGTCCTGTTAAAGAAAACGTTGGTGACAATGTCTCTAAGGCTGAGAAGTAGACCAAGGCTGGACCCTGTACAAAGAAGTGTAGAGTAAAAACTGTTGGTGGTGGCTCTAGACCCAAGAGGACACCAATTGTTAAGAAGAGGAAGGTACCTGAACCTTCAGAGTATGATCAAGACTCTGATTTTGATGTTGAGGAGAATGTCACAAACATTCATCCAAGGAAGAAGCCAACTCTTGGGAAACTGCCCAAAGTACCTGAGGTGGCCATTGATAACATCTCATTCCATCATCCTGAGAATGCCGGAGATGGAAGTATGTGCTTGAAGAGGATTGCTCGAAAGAGAGTTGAATAAAAGTGCACTGAGTGCAAGGAGATTGTTGATTTGATTAAGGAGGTTGGTTTAATGAAGACAAGCATGAGCTTCTCAAACTGCTATGATGTATTGGTAAAGGAATTCATAGTAAATTTGTCAAATGGCTGTGGTGATGGGAGGTCTGTGGACTATAGGACTGTGTATGTGAGGGGGAGAAAAGTAAAGTTCTCTCCATGTGTGGTCAATAGATTGGGAGATCGATGACTCACCGTAACTTGAGGAAACCGACAACCAAATCACAATCTATCACTGCTAAGCAAGTGAAAGTCTGGCCTCTGAAGGGAAAACTCACAGCAAGCAAGCTGAGTGTAAAATTTGCCATACTGCATAAAATAGGTGCTGCTAACTGGGTCCCAACCAATCACAAGTCAACTATTTCTATTGGATTGGGCAGATTTATATATGCAGTAGGTACACAAGCAAAATTTGACTATGGAACCTACATATTTGAGAGCACCTCTATGCCGAAGCTATGCAATCAAAGGACCAATAGTCTTTCCTCCCTACGTGTGGAATTATCATTGATCAATTTCGATATTCTAGTTGAAAGAGATGCCGCAAAAGAGCCCTTGCTCTTGGATTTCACTACAAGCTTTTTCAAGGAAGACATGTCCTAGACATTGTCATGACATCTGGTGAGACATCCAATGTCAAGGCAACTTCTCAAAAGGAAACAGTCTTAGTTGTGCTAAAAGCTACCTGCAAAGAGCTTGAAGCAAGGAAGCAAAGCCTTAAAGAACTGATCTCTCAACTAGAGCAGGTCACAGAGGTTGAAGATGAAGGGTTAGATGCTGACAATGATGATGTTCGATGATTGAGTCAAGGAAGTTCAGAAGATGCCTCCTTTCATAGTGTTTCTTCAGGAGAAGAGAGCACTTGAGATGAAAGCTCTTCATTTGTTTTTTTATTGCCTTGATGATTAAACTTTGTTCTGTTATTTCCCTATTTTTGTTTTGGATGATTGTATTAAATTTGACAGAGTTGTAAACTTAATTGTGATGGTACTTTCTATAATATATGATGAATGTTGGGGTATTTGTACTGGTTCCTTTGGCCCTTTGAGGCTAAAAAGGGGAGAAGTATATGGGCAATTGGGCAATTGTATGAAAAATTATGGGTAGAATTTATCTTCTAAGTTCGGTTTTAAGCTGGGATAGCCTAGACTAGTCTGCTTTTTCTTCTCACGCATGGGTACTGGTGTCTTATGTTGTTTTAGCCAAAATGTGCCAAAGGGGAGTTTGTTAGTGTTTAAGGCATTCATTTTGGTAAAACTAGACTACAAAGAATGTCTTGATAAATGTCATGACATTCGAGATTGAAGATAAATCCTACTTGACAAGGATGTTTAAGTATAGCTCGATCCGAAGCAAGCATCAGGCGGAAATTCGCAAGTTTGATTGATGTCATAATGTATGTCATGACATCCTGTGTGACATTCTCGCTAACTGCTTTTCCTAAGATTTTTCGTGAAGTTTGTTGAGTCGCTTATTATGTCTTTCGTTATTAGATTGATGCTCACGTGGATGTTAGGTTAATCTTAGTTAAACCTAAATTGGTTTTGAAAAGACCAAGTTCTTAGGATTAATTATGAACCCTAGCTATTATTATGGAAGCCCAAAACCAAGTTTCGTGGATCGCTTCTATAATAGGAATAAAACCTTACTCGCCGCCTCGGACCGTATTGAAGATTTAGCAGCTTGTATTTTGTGTAATTCTAGTTACTTGTGAGCCAAGTAATTATCAATTGATAAGTGCTTGGACTAGGATTTGGTTGTAAGGGTTGTTTATCACTCAAAGCTTTGAAGCACGAGTGTTTTGTCTCGATTAAAGCTTTAGCAAAATCAAGATAGTTTATTGAAGTGTGTCTTCACAATTCAATTAATCAATAGGTTGAAATCACCGCGTGATCGGGGAGTGAGTAGGAACTCGTGTCTAAGTAGGACTTAGATTGAAGTTGCATTGGGTAGGTTTTAAGTGAAGGAGAAAACCGGTTGGTTTATTCCGAATTAATTTCGCTAATAGTGAATTTCCTCCCTGCTTGGTAGCCCCTGATGTAGGTGTTGTTATACATCGAACGGTGAACAATCTATTGTGTTCTTTATCGCTATTTAAATTTATCGCTTGAATTGTTAATGAGTGTCGACATCGGTCATAACATTCTCTCGTGACATCACGATCCGCCGTGAATTTCACATTATACGCTCCTAAAAATAATAAAACAGTTCAGTATATCATTTCACCCTCATTAGCACAATCAGATTCAATACACAAATACAAGTCATACAGTACATTATGCACAATGATAACAACAACATGATTATAACACTGGAAACCATCCTATCATTTTATAATCCATATGCAATGTAAGACTCTATGCATGTGGAACCAACCGTGAACTAAATTCACACCGTCTGCTTCCACTGGACACAATGTTAATCCTCGATTCGCCCATACACCATTGGGACACGAATCTAGCCTCACCACTGTCATACCCCAAAATTTTCCCTCCTACTTCTCAAGACATTTCATACATCCATACTCAAGGATTCCTCAAGAGTTGATCAGACAAACCCCCTCCTAGACAATCAACCCAAACTAGGGTTTGGCAATCCTCAGATCCGATGGACTTCCAACACCTCCAATGGTCATCATGCCTCTTCATATTCTTCAAAGATTCTCCATGTCAAGTTTCAAGCCTCACAAGTCAAGATTGCTCGATAATTGCTCGATGGTTGAAAATCAATCAGATTGGACAAAAGTCAATCGTGGTCAACATACAACAAACTTCATGATTTTTGGTCAACATCCTCATTTTGAAGTTACATTCATCATTTGATCAAGCGTTGATCATGATTTATCAAAAACTCAAGATTTGCTCAAAAGTCAAACTTTCTAAATTAGGGTTTCTCAAAGTCAACCAAACTTTGATCGAGCATAACTTCTTCATATTTTCTCGTAAATTTTTCCACCACCTCTTTTTTGAAGGAAATTCAATTCTCTACAACTTCATGTCTCACAAGAATGTTCAAAAATGCTTCATTTGGAAGGTATGGATCAAAACACTGTGTCCTTTTCAAAGTCAACAAAAGTCAACATTTTGTTTTGAAGATATATTGAGCATGGAAACTCCAATTGAGATGAAACCAAAGAGGTTGGTTAGAGGACTCATAGATCTTTCCAAAAAGTCCAAGAACACTGCAAAATGTGGAAAATTGAGAAAGATACACTATTCAGAAGTTGGGCATTTTTGAACAATTGGACAAAAGGAGATATTGGTCAAAATGCAAAATTTTCCAAATGGGCCTATAATCTTATGATCCAAACTTGTTCATGATTTTATTTGTGACCCATTGATGCTTGGCTATGGCAATTTTCTATTTTATTAATTTATTTTTGGATTTAAAACCATTTAATTCAAAATTAAATTATATAAAATATGAAAATAAGATATTTTTCCAAAAGGAGTGATTTTATATCAAACTTGAGGTCCAAGGAAGCCCATGATACATGCCAATTTCGTGCTTGCTCTCTCATTAAAGAGAAAATCAAATTTTCTCCAAAATTTGATTTTATTTGAAAATTATTCAATGCACATTCAAAACCAAATCTTTTTTCCTTCTTTTTCCTCTCCTAATACACTCTATAAATAGCCAGCAAGCTGCATCACAAAGGACACGAAACCCTAGCCAAAAACACAACCCTTATTTTGCCAAATTTTTTCAAGGATTGTCAAAATTCGAATTTTGATTTTCAGCAAGTTTTAAGGAAAACCAACCATCCAATCTTGTTCCTGAGGTCTCCAGCAATCGATCCCTATCCTCACATCAAGCCAAGACTGCCCAGATCGCGTCCTTGAACTCTCACAGGTTTGAATTTTTCTCAATATTCGATTTATGTATATCATGCATTGTTAATCGTTTTTGTGTGTTTATTCGTATTCAGGACGTGCATTAGGTCACATTAGAACCATTACATGCAAGCTTAGACGTGAGGAAACCGATTTGCCATGATTAGGGCAATTTAAGTCGTTGCTCGAATCATGTGTCGATTCACCAAAAATAATATCACCATTGGATTCAGGTCCGATTTAGGGGATAAGGTCTTCTTTTTTTTCGCGTATTTTGCATTTTGAACATCCTACTGCGGAGAAGACGACCGAGCTAGGGTCTTGCCGTTGACATTGGCTTGACCCCGTAAGTACGCGAAGCGATCCAATGCTCGATTCGCCCATTTGAATAAACCGGTCCACTAGTCGATCGTGTTTTGACTTCACCAACGAGTATGCTCATGTTCACGTGTTTCCAATCCCATGACACCAAATGCATGATGGCGCAGCGGTTAAGACACAGACTGATGAAGATACTCCTCCTGGTCACGCGTTCGAGCCATACCAGGACCGGTTTGCTTTTTCTTTTTACAAACTCCATATTTTAACTATTTTTCTATTTTTAAATTCTTTCAATATTTTCATTCATTTTAATTTATTTCATTAATTTTTATCATGCATTAAAAAATACCAAAAAATATTTTTCTTTTTGCATTATTTCCAGAAAATGTTTATTTAATTTATAAAATAAAAAAATATTATTTTTGCATGCATATTTAATTTAATTGTTAATTTATCATTTAAATCACATTTAATTAGTTTTTAATTATTAAATTACCTCCACAAAATCCCAAAAAATTATTTTAGCATATTAATATTGTTTCTTGCATGAAATATTTTTCTCATTAAAAAACTATTATTTTTTCTAACATTTTTCTCTTGATCGATTTCCTCGTATTTTCCTATTTCTCATCTTTTCACAGGTTATTCCGTTTGGACTTTCTTTGTTATTTTCTTTTTCCAATTATGTAATTGCTTATGGGATGTAATAGTTTAATTAGGCTTTTATTTTCCGCACTTTTCAATTATGTATCCGCCTCAAATCCATGTAATAGCGTAGGATTTATCTTTCCGCACTTTATATTCCCGCATTTTAATTTTCGCATCTTATAAACTGCTAGTAATTAGGCGTGTATGGCAAGATAAAATTGAACATAGCTCACTCTAATCTCCAAGATAAAATATCCGAATCAACACACTCTCTCACACATGCACCCTTAGGTAATTCTCTCGTTGCCTTTACGATTACAAATGGTCAAGTCCCTCGAACGTAGAGGTATTCTAGCACCGTTGCCTTCAAAACAAATCATCATAGTCCCTTCGATACAAAGATCATAAGACCCACGATGGTGCCTCCGAATACATGATCTTGACCCTCAATTGTCGCCTACGAAAAATGATGATAGTCCCTTCGAATGTGCTAGGATACTTCCTACAAGTTGCTTTCTATGACCATACGATGTCCCTTCGAATGTCCCGCTTACATCCAAAGAATAAGGTTACCTACCAACTAATTGGATAAAAGAAAAGTCGTTGGCGACTCTTGCTATCCGCACATTTGCGATACAAAAACCTACAAAGTCAAAGAAAACCTACAAAAACCTACAAAGAAAAGTCGGTAGTCTTTTTCTGTACTTTTTACCTTCCCTTAATTGGATAAAAGAAAAGTCGGTGGCGACTCTTGCTATCCGCACATTTGCGATAAAAACCTACAAAGTCGCTTCACCAGACATGTAATCGGCGACTGCAAGGGATCTACCCTTAAAGAGAGAATGCCTTAAGGATTTCTAAATCACCTTTATTGCTTTTTGTTTGACTTGCTTGCTTTATCTTTAAGGGTTGCTTGGGTATTATATTTGTGGGGGATCCTACACCGGATCCGGTTTTAGGTAAGTAGCAATAAATCGTCGCGACTGCTAGACGATATCGAAACGGTCAACATGATGGCTACGTTAGTGTGACACTTTGATGTCCCGATACTCTTCATTTCCAAGTTGAGGATAGTATTTGGCTTCGTGGTGTCATCAAGCACTAACTAAACTTTTAGAACCTTAATTGACCCATCTTGGCCATTAGAAGGTAGTGAGATGGCGGCTTTGGCATGTAAGGTTTGATACTGATGTTCGCTCATTAAGATCGACGCTTGGGATATTTTCGTCGACCACTGGTAGTCGTATTGAAATAAACGCCTACGAGAAAGTTCAATGTTATGAGATTCCTAGAACCCAGTTACTATTATAGGACAGGATGAACCAACTCAAACTTTTGGTGGGGTAATCACCTATACCTCTTGCAAGCCTTAAACATAGACTCATTGTGTGAATTGTTTGTGTGTGCTAAACATGACATCATGACATCATTCGCATTGCATATCATTTCTAACCATTTCAAGGACCTAGGGATTTATCTTTGCTCTGTTTTGTAGGTATTATGGCTTCTAGAAAGACTATCCGAATCAACTTCATGGGTGTACCTTCTCAGCTCAAAGAATTGGTTTCAGAGATTCCTGATCATGCCCAGTTCATCAAGAGACATGGTTATCTACTAGACTTGGTTATCTCCGGTTTTGAAGAAGATATGATGCACGTTCTATTCCAGTTCTTTAATCTGAAACACCATTGCTTTACATTCCCAGATTATCAGTTGGTTCCTACCTTGGAAGAGTTCTCCAAGCTACTTGGGATACCTATTCTTGACCAAATGCCATTCATCGGTCTAGAAAAAGTTCCTAGGTACGAAGACATCGCATCCGCCTTACATCTAAAGCGCTCAGACATTGAAGCCAATTGGGAAACTAGAAGCGGAGTTAAGGGTTTACTTGCTAAGTTCCTAATTAAGAAAGCCCGAGAATTCCTCAAAGTTATGAGTTTCCATGCATTCGAAGACATTGTGGCCTTGCTAATCTATGGTTTGGTTCTATTCCCTAACTCGGATCAATTCATAAATGTCAACGCCATCAAGTTGTTTCTTACCCGCAATCCTGTGCCTACTTTACTTGGAGATATTCTGCATTCTCTCCACACCCGTACTACTAAGAGACAAGGAACTCTCATGTATTGCATACCGTTGCTTTCTAGGTGGTTTATTTCGCACCTTCCTCCAGCAGTTTTAAAGAACGAACAAAGGTTGAAATGGTCTCAAAGACTAATGTCACTCTCTCATTCAGATATCCGTTGGAGTCTTTTCTCTCAAAAGGACTTCACACTCATTGAGCGTTGTGGAGAATTCCCTAATGTACCACTACTTGGTATAAGGGGAGGTATCACTTATAATCCTTCTCTAGCTCTACGTCAGTTTGGTTTTGCTCGAAGAGATGGTCCACATGATATGCTTCTCCAAGATGTTTTGTTCGACTACAACCACGATCTCCGCATCACTTAAGGTTCATACACGCTGGGGCATGGTAAAAAGATCGATACCAAGACTTTGGGGCACCAAAACTCTATTCCTTGGGAGCCTTACCTCAAATGGGTGAGAGCTCGAGCTCAAAACCTCATGATGCCATTCACTGCTTTACCAAGAATTATGGAACTTGCTATAGGTGACGTATATCGTTATCCATCCCGACATGCCTACTGATCTCGAAGACTTAAAGAGATCTTGGATTCAGCTTAAATAAGAAAGGGATACATTTGAAGCTCAGTGTTAGAGTTGACAAAGCTACTTCACGAGGAGCGAAGCATCAACGCCTACCTCGGCACCAAGAGGAAGCGCCCATGGGAGACTTAGAGCTTTAGGATTTATATGTTTTTCTTTTATTGTTTTGAACTATCTCTTGTACTTAAAAAGAAAAAGAACAAAAAGAGAACTAATAAATGTTTGTTCGTGCTTGTTTAACAAATTTAAATCTCTAAGGTCCTTGAAAACATTGCATTGCATTCGCATAAACATTGCATATCATAGCATAACATTGCATCACAGGTACATTGAAGATTGGTCTTCTCATTCTCTCGCTATTTATTTTAGCCGAAATGGCTCTTGAACAGTCAAGGATCCCAAGCTCGTAATGCCTTCCAGATGTTCACCTTGGTCCAAGGCCAAGAAGATCTAAAGAAGCTCGTCAATAAGAAGAAGAAGGTTGTTGGTCTCCTTAACATGGGCAGACGCTACAAGGGTGGTCCTAAAGTGGTCAGTCGGACAGAGCTCTCAAGGAAGTGTCAAGAATGAGGGAGTGTCAAGGGTGATGATGAAGGGCCACCGAGCCCAAAAGACTATGATAATGGTCAAGACTGATGAAGATGACAAGTACAAGCAACTTGAAGACCGTCAATGTCGTGGAAAACTCAAGATGTCGTGGTTGAATTTTGATGATCCGAGCCTTGTTCCTGGTGGTGATTCCTCCCAAGTTCAAAGTTCCCACTTTTGCCAAGTATGATGGCATTTCTTGTCCGGGTTGCATCCAAGTCCTATGTTCAAGATCAATCCCCACACCGATGATGTAAAGTCAGGATGCACTATTTTCAAGAGAGTTTGTCCGAACTCAATTGGAGTGGTATTATCACCAGAGAATGACCGATCCGTACTTGGAGTGACTTAGCGATGCTTCTGCAAGATGAGTACAATGTCGAATTGACACCCACTCACATGCAATTACTGAGCATGTCTATGGGTCGTGATGAGAAGTTCAAAGAATATGCTTAAATGGAGAGATCTAGCAGAGTTCACCACCCTTGTCCAATAGGGAGTTGGTTGATATGTTTATGGGAACACCGACAGTCCATTCTTCAATCATCCGATTGAAACTCTTCACCGGGTTCACCGAATGATATTGACAGGAGAGCGATTGAAGTCGGTATCAAGAGTGGGAAGATCTGTAGAGTCATCCTCAAATGCAAAGAGATCTTTGGTGCTAAGAAAGAGACTAATGTCGGTATGGTCGAAAAGCCGAGCCAAGACCGACCGTGCTCAACTGGGGGGCCAGATCTCCAATCCTACGCCAAGACAACCTCACGAGACAACGCACAGAGCTTAACGCGCCGCGAAGACAGCTTTACGAAGATCAACATGCCATTGTCGCAAGCCTTGCAACACATGTTGAAAGAGTCGATAACCTTGAGGGATCCTCCTCAAAATATCAACACTTCCTCTCCGAGATACAATCCTAATGCTAAGTGTGCTTATCACTCCAATAGCCCCTGCATAGTAATCGATGATTGTTGGGCTCGAGGAACAAGATTCAAGATATGATTGCTAAGCTGATTGAGTTTGATCCTCCCGCTGAGACCGAATGTGATCAATGCGCCTATGCCTAACCATGACAAGAGTTCCAATGTCGTTGAGAGGATACTTACGCCTTCAACATAGATGACTTGACCATTCCTCCGATGATCTAAGAAGAATTTGCTGCAAGCCGTGTCAATCCAGATGCCCAGAGAATTGTCATTGGTGCCCATCTGCACCTGATGGTTGTGCTTGGTTGAGAAGACGTGTCCAGTGCATGATGAATAACCGTGAAATACTGTTCCTAAAACCACCCGTGCAGAAGCTGTGTGAAGATATGTCTAAGTTGAAGATCAAGATGAATGAAGCCGCACCATCTGCGGGATACCTTGGGGCAGCCAAGTGGAAAGTATGATTACATGGTGAAGTACACTCTTCCTGAGAGCTACAAGATTCCTATTGAAGATGTTAAGATAACCGGATGGGGTGACGAGTTCCCAGAAGACTATGCTGATGTTAACACAATAAGAATTTCCTCTGCTGATCCCGTGCCTAGAGTGGCACCTCTCATTATTACTTTCTAAGACCAGTTCCATATTCCTCCGACAAGGCTATCCTTGGAATTATGGAGTCGATGTTTACAATCATGGCAAGCAAGACCCTCTCGACCATTGAAGATCTTACTTGAAGCTACCATTCCCGACATTGACAACATCACCGGATCAAGTAAGGTGACCAACCAAGAGTGTTCTCTCCGATATCTCTCCTCCAAAGACATCATGACTCCAACAGATTCCAATTTATTCAATCCATTCCCAAGCTAGAGGGAAAGAACCAAGACTCATCCCGCCAAGTACCAAAGGGAGTTGCTGAAGACTCCTCCAAACAAGAAATGGAGGAAATTCTGAAGATTATCAAGAAAAGTGACTACAATGTTGTGGAACAGTTGGGACAGACTCCGTCCAAGATCTCCATGCTTGCTCTACTCTTGTGCTCCGAGGCTCATGCAAAAGCCTTGGTGAAGTTTCTGAAGAATGCTCATGTACCGCAAGACACTACTACTGACCAATTTGAAGTTTGTATTGCTAGCATGGCTGCCAACAACGGCCTAGGTTTCTCTAATGCTGATTTGACTCCTTCCGAAAGGAAACACAACAAGGCCTTGCACATTTCTGTTGAATGCAAGGGCATTACATTATCTCATGTTTTGGTGGATACCGTTCGCCTCAATATCCTTCCAAGACCTTTTGATCGACTTGATGTGAAGGATTGGTTCAAACCCAAGGACATTATTGTGAGAGCTTTTGATGGTTCTAAGCGAACAAGATTGAGAGCTCATTTTGCTCGTTAAAGTTGGTTCCCATACTTTTGACTCCACTTTCTTTGTTATGGACATTCGTATTCTTGCTTACTTGGACGCCTTGGATACATGGGGCAATACTTCTACCTTGCATCGTAAACTCAAGTACCCGTGAAAGGGAAGGTTGTTACATGCGTGAAGAATAATATATAGTCACCATCTACATCATTCCGATACCTCGAGGTGGAGGGTGAATTTTGAGACTCTCTCAAGCTTTTGAAACAATCCCCAGTCATGCCTGACTCTCCGCTACTCTGGTTGCTAAAGTTCCGCCTAGGATGGCCTCACCAAGGATGCTCAAGCAAGAAGGAGGTAGTACTATTTGGGATAGCTCCCGATCTTCCTTTCAAATCTAAAAGACCGGTTTAGGCTTCACCATCAAAGGTCGAAGATGATACGCCGAGCGTGCCAACTCTCTTTCGCATCGCCGTAATGGAATCCATGCTATAAAACGACGACAACGACTTCGACATCGGCAAGTGGGTCTTCCCAACTCAGACAAAGGACTCAAAGAATTGAAGACCAAGACGCTATACCAATCTCCTTTAGACAGGAGTAATTGCTCTTGTTTTGTTTTGCTTTTCATATTTTCTATGTTTTGAACAATAAACTCTAAAGCCTAGTGCCTTACCCGGGGCATCGTGGCTCGTTTGTGAGGGTTATTATCTGTCATTTGCATATTTTCATTCAATAAAATCGTTGGACTTTTGCATTCAGTTGTTGGTTGTTTTCTTTTACTTTATCACCCCTTCAAAAAGCTATGTGTTTCTTACACACACCCACGTGATACACTGCAGAATCACTCTGAATCTCGTTGATAACAACTATGCTATTGCTAAATATGACTTCGATAATTTGATCTACCAAGCCGAAGACGAAAGTGAGGAAGATTGTGAAGTGCCAGGAGAACTTGTCAAACTACTACAGCAAGAAGAACGAGTTATACAGCCACACGAAGAGCAAGTTGAGGTTGTGAATTTGGGTACTGATGAAGACCGAAAAGAGATCAAGATAGGAGCGGGTCTTGAGAACAGTGTTAAAGAAAGGTTGGTTCAGATGCTACGAGACTACATTGAGGTTTTTGCTTGGTCATACGAAGACATGCCTGGTTTAGACATTGATATTGTGGTACATCGATTGGACAAAAGAAGGTTTTCTCCTGAAACAGAATGTTCGTCGATGCGTCCGAGATGTCGAGAAAATCAAAGCCGGTTATGAAGCGCTCAACCGGTTTCTTAGTGTTACTTTTATCCACATGGGTTGCTAATGTGGTTCCTGTGCCCAAGAAGGATGGCAAGGTACGAATGTGTGTGGATTACAGAGATCTGAACAAATCGAGTCCGAAAGACGATTTTCCACTTCCTCATATTGATGTTTTGTTGACAACACCGCCAAAGATAAGGTTTCTCCTACATGGATGGTTTCTCCAGCCATAATTAGATCAAAATGGCTCCAAGACATGGAGAAGACTACTTTTGTTACACAGTGGGGCACTTTCTGCTACAAGGTTATGCCGTTCGGACTAAAGAACGCAGACGCCACTTACCAGCGTGCCATGGTGACATTATTTCATGACATGATTCATCACGAGATAGAGGTCTACGTCGACGACATGATAGCTCGATCACGCATCAAGAAGAACATCTTGATCATTTGCAAAACTGCTTGATGATTGAAGTACAGACTGAGACTTAATCCTAACAAGTGTACCTTTGGAGTCAGGTCCGGAAAACTCCTAGGGTTTGTAGTCAGTGGTAAAGGTATTGAGGTTGACCCCGCCAAGGTTAAAGCTATTCAAGAGATGCCAGCTCCCCGCACCGAGAAGGAAGTCAGAGGTTTCTTGGGCCGACTGAACTACATTGCCAGATTCATTGCACATCTAACTGCTACTTGTGAACCAATCTTCAAGTTACTAAAGAAAGATCAAGTAGTGGAATGGAACGACGATTGCCAGATCACTTTTGACAAAATCAAGGAGTACCTACATAATCCTCCTATCCTGATGCCGCCTGCCGAAGGAAGACCTCTTATCATGTACTTGACAGTGTTAGAGAACTCAATAGGGTGTGTCTTGGGGCAACATGACGAGTCTGGTCGAAAAGAGCATGCAATATACTACCTTAGCAAAAAGTTTACCGACTGTGAAACAAGATACTCACAGATCGAGAAAACTTGCAACGCTTTGCTCACCGACTAAGACAAGATATGTTGACTCACACTACCTTATTGATTTCAAGATGGATCCGATAAAATACATATTTGAGAAACCAACTCTCTCCTAAGAATAGCAAGATGGCGTATAATCTTGACCGAATATGACATTCAAGACACTTCTTTAAAGCGATCAAAGGAAGTGTAGTAGCGATCATTTGGCTCATCAAGCCGTAGATGACTATCGCCTATGCTCGAATTTCCCGAAGATGTTTTACTAATTACGATTGTGAAGAACCGCACCCATTTAAGGACCTGAACAAGGATCCCGATGGACCATGGTCTTTGATGGAGCCTCAAACGCACTTGGCAATGGCATTGGTGCCATCATTACGTCCCCTGCAGGAGGACATACGCCTTTCACCGCTAGATTATGTTTCAGTTGCACTAACAACATGGCCGAATATGACGCGTGCATCATGGGTATTAAAGCTGCTATTGACTTAAGAGTCAAGTTCTTGCAAGTGTATGGAGACTCAGCTTTAGTGATCAGTCAGATTAGGGGCGAGTGGGATACGAAGCATCCGAACCTCATTCCGTATCGATAACATGTTCTGAGTTTGATTCCCTACTTTGAAGAGATTACTTTCTATCACATTCCACGAGAAGAGAATCAGTTGGCAGACGCATTGGCTACTATGTCGTCTATGTTCAAGGTCAGATGGGACAACGAGGCTCCCCAGATCATCATTGAAAGGTTTGACTAACCAAAGATATTGTTATGAGCTTGATACGTAAGAGAAACCTTGGTACTATGACGTGAAGAGGAATCTTGAGAATCGTGAATATCCCAGGAATCATCAATGATAAGAAGTTCTTCAGAAGATTTGCATCCAAATTCTTCCTCAGCAACGACATCTTATACAAGCGCAACCACGACTTGTGCTTACTCCGTTGTGTGGACCGGAAAACAGCGGAACGTATCATGGAAGAGTTACACGAAGGCGCATTTGGTACCCACTCCAGTGGACATACGATGGCTAAGAAGATTCTGAGAACAGGTTACTATTGGTCCACCATGGAAGCTGATTGTCACCGCTATGCTCGATCTTGTCACAAATGCCAGATTTATGCCGACAAAGTGTACGTACCTCCAGTACCTCTGAATATTCTAACAACTCCTTGGCCTTTTGCAATGTGGGGCATTGACATGATAAGAGAAATCAAGCCCACAGCCTCCAACGGACATCGTTTCATCCTTGTGGCAATTGACTATTTCACCAAATGGGTAGAGGCAGCCTCGTTTGCATCTGTTACCAAGAATGTTGTGGCTCGATTCATCAAGCATAATCTTATATGTCGGTATGGCACTCCCGAAAGGATTATCACAGATAAAGGCTCTAACCTCAACAACAAGATGATCACCGAACTCTGCACGCAGTTCAAGATCAAGCATCATAACTCTTCTCCTTATCGGCCTAAGATGAATGGCGCAGTGGAAGCCGCCAACAAGAACATTAAGAAGATTATACATAAGATGACAGTGACTTACAAAGATTGGCGTGAGATGTTACCATTTGCTCTTCACGGTTATCGCACTACAGTAAGAACATCAACAGGGGCAACCCCCTTTTCTCTTGTATACGGTATGGAAGCAGTCCTACCCATCGAGGTTCAAGATACCCTCAACCAGAGTCCTCCAGGACGCAGAGTTAGGTGAAGACGATTGGGTCCAGACTCGCCTTGACCAGATTAACTTGATTGATGAGAAACGACTCGCATCCATCTTCCATGGACAGATCTATTAGAAACGAATGATCAGAGCATTTAACAAGAAGGTCAAGCACCGAGTCTACCAAGTCGGTGATCTAGTAGTCAAGCGCATCATCCTTCCACAAGGTGATCCCAGGGGAAAATGGACTCCCACCTATGAGGGACCATTTGTAGTCAAGACAGTATTTTCCGGTGGAGCTATGATACTCAGCACCATGGATGGTGAAGACTTCTCACACCCTGTGAACGCAGGCATAGTCAAAAAATACTACGCATAAGTGAGACCCGCTAGGTCGACTGGCCTAGGCAAAAATAAGGGCATCTTGGCGAACCAAAAGGGTTCGGCAAAAGTTAAGGATATATACAAAACATGTACACCGGAAGTCGAAACCGAAAAGGCGGGCAAAAAGGGTATCCGTAGATCGAAAACCCGAAGGGCGATCTAGGAAAAGTTAGATTTAAGCGACTATGTCTCGTCCGATCACTTACTTCCATTACTATCAGATTCAAGACTTCAAATGGCGAAAATCAATTCACTCGCTTTCACGACAAGGAGATGAGATAGTTGAAATATATGAGTACTAGCATAGTTGGAACTTAACGAGATTGTTTCCGATAGCTTTTACCTTCTTGTGTACAAATTACTTGGCCATACGCCACATTTCAAATAAATGCGAGTTCTTTCTCTTTATAATTTTTGTCGTTTGTTATTTGCATAAAGTCCAACGCTTGCTTTGAATGATTATATGCATTTGACAATAAATATCCATTTACAAACATGCGAAAGGTAAACGAACAAGGATAATTACTACAGCTCCGTGAATTTAGATGATGAAAGTCACCAATGCATTCCCAGAGCATGATCCCCACAGGTGTCACTCACCATAAACCTCCCAATGAGAGCGATCATCCCCGAGCAATGGTTCCACTTATCTTAATTCGATTACACCGCCTTCGAGTAGTAACATCTCATCCCCAACCGAGATATTTGTCCCCAACAAGGTATCTCTCAAGAGTCCCCTTTTCTCCAGAGCAATGTCCGACTTGAAACTTGGTCGATAGTGCGGAGGAAACCTATGTCTTTATTCCCTGTGCAGAGATTACAACGGCCCCACTCTTCTAACCCGGTCTCCCATAGCTACTAATTACTCAAAGAAGATTTACACACAAAATCCCCTAGTACCTCCAATATTCTCCCAACAGGTCTATACACAAGATTCTCGACAACGATCTCTACCATCCTCAACGATATCTAGGCTCAAGACTTGGTCAGATAGTGCATCGGAGGAATCAAAGTTATCTTTCTTCTCAGGATTTCCATCCTCAAACAGAAGTCGGAAGTCCTCAATCAAAACATCGACATCTTCTTCAAGATGGATATGTTTTGAAATATCACAAAATCTATCATTCATACATTACTCATGAAAGTCATAATACATATGTCATTCATACACAATGTCATGCATCATACTTTGCATAAGACTAACAAATATTCTATCAAAGTTTCTCTTGTTTTCTCCAAAACAGGTAAAAATCACTTCTGACGTAAACAGGTCCAGGATTAAGACCCGAATCCAGACGGGAAAACTATCTGAAAGACCGCCCCAGTTGTCCTCCGACAACTGGTCCAGATTAAGACCGAATCCGACGGAAAACTATCTCGAAGACCGCCTCGTTGTCCTCCAACAACGGATCCGATTAATACACCGCCGACGGAAACCTTATCCGAACAATCACAAGTTATCCTCCGATAACAGGCAGTGGACCAACACCTGATGCACAACAGGGAAGATATCCACATATTGCCAACTACTATCCCCTCAGAGTAATCAGCGCGAAGATGTATTCTGACTCTCTCTTATTATCAACAACAACTACAAAGTCTAGCATACGACTCAGTTGCCCTGGATGGCATCTTAAGCCCATCTCCGACTATTTATCAACATTTCTCCACTTTCAGAATGCTGCATATTTGGTTAAAAATCAATAAAAACCAATAACTTCATTCAAGGACGAGCACGAAGTCTAACGTACGACTCCCTCCAGATGGCATCCTAAGCCCATCTCCATGCTCCTTTCATTTCCAGAAACGTCATCAGAGCCTAACGTACGGCTCACTTCCCAGCATTGGTCTTTCTAGATGACATCTTAAGCCCATCTTCGCCGGTTCTCCTATTCAGACAACAATCTCGGTCGGCGACGACCCATTCCCCTTCTCCAAATGGCATCCAGAAGCCCATTCATCATCACGAGTGCAAATTTTCGTGTACTCATCAATCACCTCCTGTGTCACGAAGGCAAGCGTGCCAATCTAACCCCTCCAAGACATGAAGATTGAACAGGAAAGTCACATACCCCAAAATTTGCCCTCCTACTTCTCAAGACATTTCATACATCCATACTCAAGGATTCCTCAAGAGTTGATCAGACAAACCCCCTCCTAGACAATCAACCCAAACTAGGGTTTGGAAATCCTCAGATCCAGATGGACTTCCAACACCTCCAATGGTCATCATGCCTCTTCATATGCTTCAAAGATTCTCCATGTCAAGTTTCAAGCCTCACAAGTCAAGATTGCTCAAACAATTGCTCATATGGTTGAAAATCAGTTGTATTGGACAAAAAGTCAATTGTGGTCAACATACAGTCAAACTTCATGATTTTTGGTCAACATCATCATTTTGAAGTTACATTCATCATTTGATCAAGGGTTGATCATGATTTATCAAGAAAACTCAAGATTTGCTCAAAAGTCAAACTTTCTAAATTAGGGTTTCTTAGTGAAAAGTCAACCAAACTTTGACTGAGCATAACTTCTTCATATTTTCTCAAAAAATTTTCCACCACCTCTTGTTTTGAAGGAAATTCAATTCACTACAACTTCATGTCTCACAAGAATGTTCAAAAAATGCTTCATTTGGAAGGTATGGATCAAAACATTACAGGTCCTTTTCAAAGTCAACAAAAAGTCAATATTTTGTTTTGAAGATATATTGAGCATGGAAACTCCAATTGAGATGAAACCCAAGAGGTTGGTTAGAGAACTCCTAGAGCTTTCCAAAAAGTCCAAGAACACTCAAAAATGTGGAAAATTGAGCAAGATACACTATTCAGAAGTTGGGCATTTTTGAATAATTGCACAAAAGGAGATATTGGTCAAAATGCAAAATTTTCCAAATGGGCCTATAATCTTATGATCCAAACTTGTTCGTGATGTTATTTGTGACCCATTGATGCTTGGCTATGGCAATTTTCTATTTTATTAATTTATTTTTGGATTTAAAACCATTTAATTCAAAATTAAATTATATAAAATATGAAAATAAGATATTTTTCCAAAAGGAGTGATTTTATATCAAACTTGAGGTCCAAGGAAGCCCATGATACATGCCAATTTCGTGCTTGCTCACTCATTAAAGAGAAAATCAAATTTTCTCCAAAATTTGATTTTATTTGAAAATTATTCAATGCACATTCAAAACCAAATCTTTTTTCCTTCTTTTTCCTCTCCTAATACACTCTATAAATAGCCAGCAAGTTGCATCACAAAGGACACGAAACCCTAGCCAAAACACAACCCTTATTTTGCCAAAAATTTTCATGAATTGTCAAAATTCGAATTTTGATTTTCAGCAAGTTTTAAGGAAAACCAACCATACAATCTTGTTCCTGAGGTCTCCAGCAATCTGAAATTCCTGGCAGCAGATACTTAATGTCACAGAGAATGTTATGACACAATCATCGCTTTGACAATTCACACAGAAATATAGAAAGCAAAATAACACAATAAGTTGTTCACCAGCTCGGTTCTAACAAACCCACGCCTAGAGGCTACCAAGCCGTGGATAAAGTTCACTATTAGTAGTATCAATTCAAAGACTCTACACAACACACGGATGACCTTCTCACTTAATCACTACCCAATGACCCTTTTACCTAAGTCCTACTTAGATATGAGTTCCTACTCACTCCCCTCAATCACCGCAGTTGATATCAACCTATTGTTTAATTGAATTGTGAAGACACACTTCAATACACTATCTTGATCTTGCTTCAAAGCTTTAATCAAGAGACAAACACTCGTGCTTTAAAGCTTTGAGTGATAAACAACCCTTACAACAAATCCTAGTCCAATGCACTTATCAATTGATAGATGCTTGGCTCACAAGAGAAACTAGAATTACACAATACCAACTGTTACTAACCTTAACAAGACACAAATAAAAGCCTTCAATGTCTTCAATGGAATCCAGAGGCGTGGTCAGAGTAAGGGTTGAATTCTTTATATAGAAGCATCTGAATCTTCTTTGGGCTTCCATAAAGATAGCTAGGTTTACTTAATTCTCTAAAAACATGGTTTGTTCAACAACCAATTTAGGTTTAATTAAGATTAACCTAGCAGCCACGTGAGCATGCTTTCTAATAATGTAAAAACATAAATAAAATGCTCAACAAACTTCCGAAAATCTCAGAAAACCGATTCTGCAGAATGTCACATGAATGTCATAACATCTTATGACATCGAGCTTTTCTGCAATTTCAAACATGCTTTAGCTTCCCGCCTCGAATGTACTTTTACCATCCTTGTCCAAGAGGATTTATCTTCAATCTCGAATGTCATGACATCTATCAAGACATTTCTAAAGCCTAGTTTTACCAAAATTGATGCCAACTTAAAACACTAACAAACTCCCCCTTTGGCACATTTTTGGCTAAAACTACTTGACCTATCAGAGTACAAATGCAGCAGAAGACTAACAACCTAGTTCTAAGATTTCCTAAGGTTTCCTAAGCTTCAAGTGACTAGAACTAAGAGAAGATAAATTCTACCCATACAAACATCCCACATTTTCCCATAGTTGCCCCAAATACAATTGCCCACAAACAAACAGGCCATACAATTCCCCCATACAATTTCCCAAACATTAATACTTCCCACAGTATTTCTTCTCCCCCTTTTTAGCCATAAAGGGCCAAAGGCAAAACACTTCAAGCTCCCCAAAACTGTTTAAAAGTGTCAACAACAAGAGAAATATACCAGCAAGTAATTAAGTACCAGCACGTATAACAAGGATACATCATTGTTCAGGCATTACGCATCTGTCAATAAAGGATTACACACATCCAAACAAAATTGGAAAAAAACAAGAAACAAAATAGCAACAGGGACATAGAATCACAGCAGCAACAGGGGCAGGGAGACTAGCAACAGCTCAGGTGCTCTCTTCTCCTGAAGAAGCACTGTGGAAGGAAGCTTCTTCAGATCCTTCTTCAGACCACCATCCGAATATCATCATCTCCAAAGATCACCAACAACATCATTATTAGCTTTTTCTTCATCCTCAACTTCGTGTCTTGCTCCAGCTTGTAAGATAAGCTCTTCCGACTTTGCTTTCTTGCTTCAAGCTCCTTGCAAGTTGCTTTTAGCACAAAGAATGACATTGGTCTTCGAGAATTTTCTTTGACATGATGTCTCATCGATGTCATGACAATCCGGGACATGCTTTCCTTGGAACAATTTGTAGTGGAATCCAAGAGCAGGAGCTCTCTTGCATCGAATCTCTGTCACCAAGAATGTCGGATGTCGATCAAGTATAATTCCACACAAGCAGGAGGAAAAGCTATTGGCCTTTGATGGCATAGCATTAGCATGCTCGAGTGTCTCGATCAAATATGTAGGAGCCATAGTCAAAGGAAGCTTGAGTTCCTACTGCATAAATGAATCTTCCCAATCCATTAGAAATAGTGGATTTGTGATTGGTTGGGACCCAGTTAAAGACCAATCTTATGCAAGATGGCAAATTTGACACTCAATTTCTTGGTGAGAGTTTTCCTTTAGAGGCCATTGTCCGACTTGTTTGGCGTTGATGGTTTGACAAATCTTGTTGTCGCTTCCTCCACTCTGGCCGAGTGTTAGCTCTACCTAGGAATCTATTTATCACATTTGAAGAAAACTTGATTTTCTCCCCTCACATAAAGTCCGGTAATCATCGAATTCCTATCTCCAGACCATTTGAGAGATTGACAATAAACTCTCTTACCAAAGTTTCATAACAGTTTGAGAGTTTCTCCACTGCTTTCATGGCCCCGCCTCCTTAATCATTTACAATCTCTTTACACTCGAGCACTCTTATTCAGCTCCCTCTCCAACGCAATCCTCTTCAGTAAACATACTTCCATCTCCCAAAGATTCTCGGGATGATGGAATGAGATGTTGTCAATGGCCACTTGTGTACCATGGGCGCTTCCCAGATTTGCCTTCTTCCTTGGATGGATGTCATGACATTCATTTCAACATCAAACTCGTAATCTTGATCGACTATGAGGTTCGTATTTTCTTTTCTTTACAATTGGTGTCCTCTTGGGTCGGAGCCTCCACCAACAGTTTTTGCCCTACATTTCTTTGTAGAGGGTTCAGCCTTGGTCTGTTTCCCAGCCTTAGAAACAACAACCTTTCCTTTAACAGACTCGTGAGGCAGCCTGTTTTCCTTTCTCCTCATCATCCTCTTTGCAATGCTAGGATTAACATTGGCAATGAGGTCATTGTCGAGAATACTTCATCCAAGTCTATGACAGGGTTTCATCCAGTTCTCGTAATCTTGAACAGGGACTTTTCAAGATTATCATCAATGGTTTCTCGAGTCTCTTCTAGAATACTATCGTAGATATAGTCAGCAGGAGTTTCATCCGAAATATACTTAGTGGAGATTCCTCAAGAACATCAATGTAAATCACATCTTCATCGTGGGGTTTCATTACAAGCATCGTTAATACTTACTTGTAGTCTTTAATGTATGATCAATAGTATTCTTATTAGGAGAATCAACATGATCACCGATGTCTTGACATTCTCGTGACATCTGGATCAACCGCTAAGCTAGGGCTAGGACTTTTCATTTAGAGGAACCGAAATCCTGAACATTGATTCTCATTTAGGATACTCATCACTATCCTAGCTATTGCTACATGCGCACCTAGACTCCTCCGGGTTCACTCTTTGGGAAAGAAGATGATGGAACAAAGGTCTTACCAGAGGGGGATGCTTGTGATCTTCTTGCGTTTCTTGTGCGTAATTTCTTAATTTTTTCTGGATCAGTAGCTATTGCGCGCAATGGAGTAACCTTCAGTGCTTCAGCTTGCATGGATTCAACATTTTCCCTGACTTCAGCCATGGAGGAGATGGAGACCTCTTTGGGATGATGACGAAGATGAAGACATTTTTCATGCTGGTTGTTGAGACCGAGAGCGAAAAAGGCAAGGGATTTCAGAGTTTCTTTTGGATGAAGAAAGGATGATACTACTTTCAGAAGGAGAACCTTTTATATGTGGGTGTCTCTTCCTATTCTTGGACTTTTTAAAATGAGGATGAAAATACTTAAATAACCCACTTATGAGTAATTGAAATAACAAGTCCATTTTATCCCTTGTTGTAGGCACATTAATTGCTACAACTCCTCATATTGACAAAACCCAATTTGTCCCTTAAATTCTTAAGTCGACTAATCTTAAGAACTTTTGTAACAATGTCACAAGACAAAGTCATGACATCCGTATGACATTGTACTCAATCGTGTCTGCTTCATCAGACCCCCTAGAACAATTGCTATCACCGTTGTGAGCTCACTTCAACATTGTGTAGGATCACATAGTTTTGCTTCTTGCTGATCCAAGAAGTGAGATTACTCTCAAGGAGACACATCCAATGTAAATCCTTTTACACAAGCTTTGATCAACACCTTTTCCACTTGTTCTTTTGGACACCTTCAAATGAGGAAGGGTAATAGTCCTAGCGTGGGTGTCATTCTTCATTCTGTGCTTCTTGACACAATTCTTGCACACCTCGTGGAAAGAAGTGTTGAGTCATCCATTAATCTATCCGAGACTTCTTCGATTCCAAGTGATTACCGTGGTGGCCACCATGATATTCCTCCTCCGACAATGAGGATATCATCCAATACTATTCCCTTGTATTCTTTGACGGTAAGACACTTGGTCAGCCTTTCATGCCAGAACCTAGTACTCTGCTTTAGTACTTCAGGAGTAATCAAATGTCTGGACATTGAGTGTGACATTCTGTCACCGACAATTACCACAGATTTTCCCTTTTCCCATGAGAATTCTTGGTAATCTTCTGACTCCCTTTATGGAACTGATCCTTTCCATTCCTCTGAGGTGTGGCTGATCAGTTTCTTTTTGCCCCAACTTCACTTTCTCTTCATCTTTGTCTCAGAGCACATAGATGGCAGAGTGGGGTTCTCAGATTCCCACAAGTAGCAGTTGTCCTTCGATCTGACTCCTCTCATAATCACTGCTTGTTCATCGTTAATCACAAGACATTCAGTCTTAGTGAAGTTGATTATGAATCTCATATCACATAGGCGACTTATGCTAATGAGATTTGCAACAAGCCTTTACCAAGATTTCATTCAGTTTGGAACCTGCACAGTTTGAGTTTCCAACACCTTTGATTTCTCCTTTAGCTCCATCTCCAAAGGTAACAAAGTCTGGTAGAATGAGGCTTAACATCATTGAGAAGATTTCCTCCAATATATGCTTGGAACATCCACCGTCAAAATACCAATCTTCCTTGGAAGGTGCTCTGGGAATTTTGTGCTAACAGATGTGGTCTTCTTCTTCTTCCACCGGTGAGTGTATGATGCCTTGTTGGACTTATGCTTCACATAAGGAACTTGATTAGGATACCCATGTAGCCTATAGTGTGGACTTTATGTGACCAAACCTTCCACAATAATAACATCTCCACCTTTGAAACTTTTTGCTCAAGTTTCTATGATTTTGATGTTGAATCCAATGTTGTGACATCTCGCTTTGACATTGGTTCATTAGGTCTTTTTCCTTTTGTGATCAACAACTTTCTTAGTCTCCACATGTCCCGAGCCGCACCTATTTCCTGCTTTGTGGTATGACATCCTCTTTGCCTTTGACTTCCCGCACTTGTTCCTCTCCGGTTATTGGCAAATTTCTTTGCAACACATATCCTCGTCCTGCATATTTCGGTATGTGTGACAATTGTCTTGACATTGTTCTCCCATGTCTTTGCTTGTTAATGTCACCAATGTTTTTTTTCACCACATATCCTAGACCATGCTTATTCCCCGCATTTTGTCCAAGTCAAGAATTTCCTCCAACTTATCGATCAGATGTCATCATTTTGATGATTTAGACATCCGATCAAGTTTTGAGTTCAACATGACAATATCACTGCTGAGGAGATTTATAGTGGCTGTCTTCCTTTTCTCACCTCTAGCTTCACATTCTCGCCTCCAACTTCTCAATCGCTTGTTCTGCTCCTCATTCTCACGACACACTTCACCACTTTTCACACGCTCTGTAGATCTCAAAGAAGCTCTTCAAATGTCACTTCCTCATCACTAGAGTCCATGTCGAATTGTACACCCAGAGAGCGGACAAGTTTGGCACCTTCTTCCTCGATTCACTTCCCGAATCGCACCAAGTGGCGCCATTCCTTTCTTTTGTTTCTTAAGAAAGGTGGGACATTCACTCTAACATGTCCAAATCCTTCACATTCATGACATTGAACTTTACTACCTTGACTTCCTTTTCCTCCGACTTGGATCTTCGCTAGAATCATAAGATCTGCTGATGTCGATGCAATGTCCTTGACATGTGACCTTGACTTTGGATCAATTCTCCGATCTTTGTTGAACTGCCTTCCAAGCATGGCTATAGCTTCGTATATCTTCTCCTCATCTTCCTCCTTGCATCCCTCTTCGAATTGGATACAAGTGCTATGCTCTTGGTCTTCTTGTCAACAGCCACCGATTCCCATCTCAAAAGTCATAAGAGATCCTATCGCTTCTTCAACCTTCAAGTTCTGATGTCCCGAGCCTCTTCAATTGCAGAACTTTCATTGCAAACCTTTTAGGCAAGGATCTGAGAATCTTTCTCACCAGCTTCTCCTCTGACATCTTTTCACCAAGTGCTCCTGAGGCATTGGCAATCTCCAACACATTCATGTGAAACTCATGAATAGTCTCATCTTCTTTCATCTTCAAATTCTCAAATTTGGTAGTGAGCATCCAAGTCTTGACATCTTTACCTTAGATGTTCCCTCATGAGTAGTTTTGAGGATGTCCCAAACATCCTTGGCCACTTCACATTGATGAACCAATCTGAAGATATTTCTGTCAATACCATAAAATAGAGCATTCAATGCTTTAGAGTTTCCTAGAGCCAGCTCCTCTTCCTCTTTGCTCCATTCCTCCTCAGGTTTCAAGACAAGAGACCCATCTTTCTCAACCTTGGTTGGATGTTTCCATCCTTATCGCCAGCCTCCAAGCCTTGATATCCACTGATCTTAGGAAGGCAACCATACGAGGCTTCCAGTACTCATAATTGGACCCATCCAGAATAGGTGGTCTACCTCCAAATCCAGCTTCTTTATCCATTATGCTAGAAACTATTTTCCCTAGATCTCACCTAGAAATAACAAGCAGGGTGCCTGCTCTGATGCCAATTGAAATTCCGGCAGCAGATACTTAATGTCACGTAGAATGTTATGACACAAGATTCGACATCGCTTTGACAATTCACACAAGAAATATAGAAAGCAAGAATAACACAATAAGTTGTTCACCCAGCTCGGTTCTAACAAACCTACGCCCTGAGGCTACCAAGCCGTGGATAAAGTTCACTATTAGTAGTATCAATTCAAAGACTCTACACCAACACACGCTTGATGACCTTCTCACTTAATCACTACCCAATGACCCTTTTACCTAAGTCCTACTTAGATATGAGTTCCCCACTCCCCTCAATCACCGCAGTGATATCAACCTATTGTTTAATTGAATTGTGAAGACACACTTCAATACACTATCTTGATCTTGCTTCAAAGCTTTAATCAAGAGACAAACACTGTGCTTTAAAGCTTTGAGTGATAAACAACCCTTACAACAAATCCTAGTCCAATGCACTTATCAATTGATAGATGCTTGGCTCACAAGAGAAACTAGAATTACACAATACCATCGTTACTAACCTTAACAAGACACAAATAAAAGCCTTCAATGTCTTCAATGGAATCAGAGGCGTGGTGTAGAGTAAGGGTTGAATTCTTTATATAGAAGCAGTCCCAATCTTCGCTTTGGCTTCCATAAAGATAGCTAGGGTTTACTTAATTTCTCCTAAAACATGGTTTGTTCAACAACCAATTTAGGTTTAATTAAGATTAACCTAGCAGCCACGTGAGCATGCTTTCTAACAATGTAAAAACATAAATAAAATGCTCAACAAACTTCCGAAAAAATCAGAAAAACCGATTAATGTCACACGAATGTCATAACATCCGTTATGACATCGATTTTCTAATTTCCAGCTTTTAGCTTCCCGTGGTACTTTTACCATCCTTGTCCAGTAGGATTTATCTTCAATCTCTGAATGTCATGACATCTATCAAAACATTTCTAAAGCCTAGTTTTACCAAAATTGATGCCAACTTAAAACACTAACACAATCGATCCATATCCTCACATCAAGCCAAGACTGCCCAGATCGCGTCCTTGAACTCTCACCGGTTTGAATTTTTCTCAATATTCGATTTATGTATATCATGCATTGTTAATCGTTTTTGTGTGTTTATTCGTATTCAGGACGTGCATTAGGTCACATTAGAACCATTACATGCAAGCTTAGACGTGAGGAAACCGATTTGCCATGATTAGGGCAATTTAAGCTGTTTCGTTCGAACCGGCTTGTACAGGTCGATTCAGCCAAAAATAATATCACCATTGGATTCGCAGGGTCCGATTTATGGGGATAAGGTCTTCTTTTTCTTTTTATTCGCGTTATTTTGCAGGTTTGAACATCCTACTCCCGGAGAAGACGACCGGAGCTAGGGCTCCGGCGTCGTTGACATTGGCTTGACCGGCGTAAGCATGCGTGGTGCGATCCAGCGTTCTGATTCGTCCATTTGAATAAACCGGGGTCCACTAGCTGACTGTGTTTTGACTTCACCAAACGACGACGCGTGTATGCTCATGTTCACGTGTTTCCAATCCCATGACACCAAATGCATGATGGCGCAGCGGTTAAGACACAGACTGATGCAGATACTCCTCCTGGTCACGCGTTCGAGCCATACCAGGACCGGTTTTGCTTTTTCTTTTTACAAACTCCATATTTTAACTATTTTTCTATTTTTAATTTCTTTCAATATTTTCATTCATTTTAATTTATTTCAATAATTTTTATCATGCATTAAAAAATACCAAAAAATATTTTTCTTTTTGCATTATTTCCAGAAAATGTTTATTTAATTTATAAAATAAAAAATATTATTTTTGCATGCATATTTAATTTAATTGTTAATTTATCATTTAAATCACATTTAATTAGTTTTTAATTATTAAATTACCTCCAAAAAAATCCCAAAAAATTATTTTAGCATATTAATATTGTTTCTTGCATGAAATATTTTCTCATTAAAAAACTATTATTTTTGCTAACATTTTTCTCTTGATCGATTTCCTCGTATTTTCCGATTTCTCACCTTTTCACAGGTTATTCCGTTTCAGACGGTTTCTTTGTTATCGCTTTCTTTTTTCCAATTATGTAATTGCTTATGGGATGTAATAGTTTAATTAGGGCTTTTATTTTCCGCACTTTTCAATTATGTATCTGCCCCAAAGCCATGTAATAGCGTAGGATTTATCTTTCCGCACTTTATATTCCCGCATTTTAATTTCCGCATCTTATAAACTGCTAATAATTAGGCGTGTATGGCAAGATAAAATTGAACATAGCTCACTCTAATCTCCAAGATAAAATATCTGAATCAACACACTCTCACACATGCACCCTTAGGTAATTCTCTCGTTGCCTTTACGATTACAAATGGTCAAGTCCCTCGAACGTAGAGGTATTCTAGCACCGTTGCCTTCAAAAAAAATCATCATAGTCCCTTCGATACAAAGATCATAAGACCCACGATGTCGCCTCTGAATACATGATCTTGACCCTCGATTGTCGCCTACGAAAAATGATGATAGTCCCTTCGAATGTGCTAGGATACTTCCTACAAGTTGCTTTCTATGACCATACGATGTCCCTTCGAATGTCCCGCTTACATCCAACGAATAAGGTTACCTACCAACTAATGGTACGGATAGCGCTATTCTAAAGGAACGTAAAATAACACGAAAACGACCATTCTTAGTAGGTAATAAGACTTTTAGTTGCTTGCTCTATCAAAATACTTTTCACACCTCACACTTTTGTCAAAATTCAAACTCTTTTCAAAACAAACATTTCCAAACACTTTGTATACATTCCTACATGAATCATTACAAAGTCAAAGCGAAATGCCTTTTCAAAACATTTTTGTCAAACACACAGAAAGCAATTTTAAAGTGATCTAAGAGCAACTAAGAGCCCGTAGGTAACTATGGATGGAAAGGGGTGCTAATACCTTCCCTTTTCATAACCTTCTCCCTTACTCAGAATCTAATGAAGGTCTTTTTCTGTACTTTTTACCTTCCCTTAATTGGATAAAAGAAAATTCGATGGGGACTCTTGCTATCCGCACATTTGCGATACAAAAACCTACAAAGTCAGTTCACCGTATTACAACCACCACTAGACAATTGGGTACGGGTATCGGCTATACGAATCCAGTTCCATACAATGGGAATTATCTCCACCAGAATGCATATGCATGCACATCAAAAGCATGCAACATTCAACAACGGAACATGATATCAACAATAACATACCATGTATAAGCAACACCGATAACAACACATGATATCAATTCATTCATGAACTAACAACAGAAAAACAGCAGATAAGCATTAATCCTCGCCCAACCTGTCAGAACAATCCTAACCAGTTCATCCACCATTTCTAGAACTACCATATTTTACAATTCGGAAAATCGACTCTTTTTAAAATAAAATCCATTAAATAGTATTTTCTCCATTTTATAAAATAGCATTTTTAAATTAAAGAATACTGCCCAAAACGGCACTCTATTCATAGTTACGGTTTAGAAAATATGAGTTTTTAAAGTTTGAAATATTTTTGAAAAAGCTACAGGGGTAACCGGTTCCCCCAGGGGACAACCCGGTTCCCCACTATTCTGGAAAACACGCCTCTGGTTTTTACTATAGGGAACTCGCTTCCTCCAAACTGGGAACCGGTTCCCACTAAAAATGTTCATTTCCTGTGTAAAATTTCAACTGGGAACCTGGTTCCTCCCCAGAAGTAACCTGTTCCCACTGACTCAAAAATATTCCCTCTCTGGTTTTTGTACCAGGAAGTCGGTTCCTCCCACATGGGAACCGCTTCCTGCAACCCGCAGAGCCAAAAACTGCAGTTGACATCATTATGTCTTTCCAATACTTTTCCCTTCATCCCAATTACGAATTGCACACCGATTAACATGACATTCATCCAATACACACCAACACAATGTCACATAGCATAATTCATTCATTCCCAATAACCCCGTAACATACGAATGGTTCAATTCATACAATTCGACAACATTATGGATAATCCTACAAACCTAGAAAATTCTAATTCGGGTTTCCTAACATATTCAACTATTCTATTGATTTCCAAAACCCATATGGCATCATAATTGCGAGAAATTACCCCTTACCTCGTGAGAATTTGTCGTATTCTGACACCTTTGGCTTTTCCTCCTTCCTTTTCATCTTCTCAATTGCACGTAGAATGAAAACTTCCCAATTGTGCCTCTTTTTCTCTTTTCCTTCTTTTATTCCTTTTATTATTCTAAAATAATAAAAATAAAACAATTAGTGTGAGTAGAGCCTTTTACTCCTCACACCCCCACTTTACACTTCACACCACCAACACTCCCACCTTTATTTTAATTAATTAATTCCAATAATCCAAAAATACCAATAATTAAACTTCTAATTAAATTAATAATTAAAAATTCTAATTATTTAATAATCGAATTATTGGGGTGTCACAGAATGAATCCGCATGGTCTTCAAAGTATCTCACATTCCACATGGCCTGTGATTCTTATGATTTATAACCTACCTCCATGGCTATGTATGAAGCGCAAGTACATGATGTTATCTATGTTAATTTCTGGGCCTAAACAACCATGGAATGAGATAGATGTATACTTGAAACCTTTAATCGAAGATTTGAAGATTCTGTGGGAGAACGGTGTGGAGGTTTATGATGGATATAGGAAAGAAAGTTTCAATTTGAGGGCGATGTTGTTTGGCACAATTAACGATTTTCCAGCATATGGAAATCTATCCGGGTATAGCATTAAAGGTGAAAAAGTGTGTGCTGTCTGTGAAGATGGAACTGATACGACGCGATTGAAACTTTGACAGAAGAATGTCTTTCTCGATCATCGTAGATTCTTAAATTCTAAACATCAATATTGTGGATGGAGAAAAGCGTTCAATGGAGATACCGAACAACGTAGAGCTCCACCTGGATTGACAGGTGATCAAATTTTTGAAAAGGTGAAAGATGTGAGTATTTGGTTTGGCAAGCCTTTTGCACATAAAGTTGTCACAGGTGGGTGGAAGAAGAGGTCAATTTTTTTTTAATTTCCATATTGGAAATCTTTATACGTAAGACATTTTCTTGATGTTATGCATATTACAAAAATGTATTTGAAAGTGTTATTGGTACGTTACTCAATATAAAAGGAAAGTCTAAGGATGGCCTTAAAGCAAAGGAGGACATGGTAGAGATGGGAATAAGAACTGAATTAGGACCCGTGAAGAAAGGAAGACGAACATATCTATCACCTGCTGCTTATACTCTATCAAGAAAGGAAAAGAAAATATTGTGTAAGTTTCTGAGTGAAGTTTAAGTTCCAGAAGGTTACTCCTCAGACATTAGAAGACTCGTGTCTATGAAAGACCTAAAGTTAAAGAGTTTGAAGACACATGATTGCCATGTCATAATGGAACATTTTCTACCAATAGGTATACGTTCTATTTTGCCAAAAAAAGTAAGAAGTGTTATAACTAAATTGTGTTTTTTCTTCAGGTCAATTTGTAGTAAGGTGATCGATCCTGAGATCTTACCAGTATTGCAAAAAGAAATAGTTATTACTTTGTGTGACCTTGAAATGTATTTTCCCTCCATCATTTTTTGACATTATGGTACATCTTGTTGTTCATATTGTGAAAGAGACACAATTGTGTGGACCCACTTATATGAGATGGATGTACCCTGCTGAATGTTATATGAAACTATTAAAAGGGTACGTGAAAAACCAAAGTCATCCAGAGGGTTGTATCCTTGAGCAATACGTTGTTGAAGAAGAAGTTGAGTTTTGTACTGAATTTTTGTCCAATGTGAAATCCATTGGACTCCCCAAATCTCATTTTTTCGAAAAAAAAAAAAAAGGTAAAAAATTAATTGGAAATGAAATTGTGTCAGTATCAAGGGATGAACGGGATCAAGTGCATTTGTATGTTCTGCATAATGACAATGAGGTTGAGCCGTTTGTTGAAATGCACAAGGCTATACTCCAAGGTGAGAATCAAAGTAGAGATGAAATTGGATAGTACGAGAGAACAATCAAAGTTTTATACAATGGTTTAAGGATCATATATATTCAAAGTTTCATTCAGATCCTGCTTCAATATTAGACAGGTTGAGATGTTTGGCATATGGTCCAAGTTCAATTGTGTTTTCTTATAGAGGATACGTAATTAATGGATACACATTTTATACCAAAGTAAAAGATGATAAAAGTACTATGCAAAATATTTGTGGAAGCAATGTAGTATGAAGGACTTGAAAATCATATTTTGGGGTTATCAATCACATTTGGGTGTTTGATTACGATAAGTTTCAGAGTCCTATCTTTGGTTGCAAGTGGGAACATAATAGTGGCATATGAATGGATAAGTCAGGGTTTTTGCAAGTGGATCTTAATAGGGTGGGGTACAAATATGAGCCTTTTATTCTAGCCTCTCAAGCTAAACAAGTATTCTATGTCACAGACCCGAAGAGTACGAAATGGTCTATAGTGCTTTTATCTAACAAAGTGATTGATGATAAAAGTGTAGATCAAGGTGATGTTGATTTTAAGAATGAGTCGTATATTAGAAACGATCGAGATGAAAATACTATAAAGCATGAATCATATATTAGAAAATATCATGATGAGGGAATTTGGATCAATCCCTCCGTCTGCGTTCTTAAGAGACAAGTAATTCACAATCCAACCAAGAAAAGAAAGAGATGTTAGTGAAAGAGGTAATATAGTAAAATGTTATATATTCTGTCATTTTCAATAAAATTATATATTTGTCATTTTATATACTCAATTGATTTTGGAATTAGATATTTGGAATTATATATTTGGAATTAAATATTTGTCATTAGATACTAATGTGTTTCTTTATTACAGGCTAGATGGCTAGTAACGAGGATCACCCACACGATGATTCTATTAATGATGGAGACAATGGTGGAGGCAAATCCGATAAGGGAGTGGAAAAAGAAATTAAACGAGGAAAAACTATTATAAAGAATATCATTCGTGATAGAGATAGAGGCATAAAATATGATGTGCATTGGAGTCCAAGTGACCAATTAATTGAGCCTAACGGTTCTAAATTGACAAGCTACATTGGTACAACTGTAAGGAGAGAAATTCTAATAACTTGTGATGAGTGGAGAGATGATAAGTTGGATGACGCTAAAAACAAAATCTGGAGTGAGATACAAGTACTTTAAATTATGTCTTTAAATTACGATTATATATTTAAATTACTTATACTAACGCACTCTGTGTATGTCTTTTGTAGAGGTCTTTCAACATTGATGACACAAGAAAAGATTATTGTCTTGGATTGGCCGTAAGAGGGTTTAGAACATATTTAAACAAAAAAAATCTTAAAGATGCCGAAATTTTTTTGTTGATGCAGAGCGTCCAACAGAATATGTAGATGTGATTTCACTACAAGAATGGGATGTTTTTAAAGCCAAACGAAAAACCCCAAAATTTCATAGTGTAAGTGACGTAAATCGCCAAAGAGCATCATCTCTCGCGTATTCATACAAAAAAGGGCGTTTGGGATATGCACGATTAGAACAAAAATTGTAAGTATTTATAAATTGCAGTGATATACTTGTTCATCAAGAGTTATAACTGATCTTATTTTTTGTGTTAATGTGTTGGTAAAAGAGGAGAATAGTTTTGAAACATCTCTTTCGGAACATGTTTTATGGAAGGCTGCCCGTGTGGGTAAGGATGGAGTTCTTAAAGAAGATGTACAACAAATTTTTGAAAAATGCGTAAGTATAACATTAATTCTTTAATTAAATCAAAATTTTATTAACATATAATATTCATGTTTTTTCGATATTCATATGAATTTCAGGAGATTCTGTCTCAGTCTACATCTCCACCAGATGATTGCAGGAGCATACTTAGTCGAGCATTAGATGTTCGTGAGTATTCTGGTCGGGTGAGGGGTAAAGGATATGGGGTTACTCCAACATCCTTGAAAAAGAACAATCCAAAGACAAAAGCTGCTAGCAATAAAGAACTGCAGGAAGGTTGGATGCATTAGAAGCTGAAGTTCTTGAATTGAGGAAGGAAAAAGCAAGACACTAATCAGAAAGGGAAGCTTCGGGTGTTAAAGAAACTAGTTACATAGCTAGTGTTAATTGTGCAGTTCAACCGAGAATTCCCGAGGTAATATATATATATATATATATATATATATATATATATATATATATATATTATGAAATTAAATTAGTGTAATTTATTTAACGGACATATATATACACATTAACGATGTCATATTTATTATTGATTTTAGGGAATTTCACCTTGTCAACTCTTTTTAGAGACACCGACTTATCGCATGGTTGGCAAGGGAAAAGTGCATAACACTCTGGGAGAAGTACTTCATCATAAACCGCTCCCTTCTAGATATTTGAAAGTATAAATTGATATTGCTTTAGAGGAGGGTACGTTATTACCAATCCCATATGAAGTTTTGGATGCAACATTGGTGAGAGAGGTAATAGGAGTGTATGTTGCATGGTCGTCAAGACTCATTCGCATAGATGATGAGGTATACTTAAAACCATTATGAACCTTTGAGTACTCAAATTTTTTACGTTCATTTTACTTACATTTTTTTTGCATGGTAATGTTAGACTCCAACAAAATCCAAACCAAAAGATAAGGGGATTACGCAGCCAATCGAGTCAGTGGCATCAAAAAAACAGGTACAACACAATTATATGATATTTATGCTTAGATAATGTTAATTTGTCATCTTATACTTGACCAATCTAATTTTATTATATTTAGATTATTTCTGTTAAAGAGATTGAAGCTGTCAGTAGAGGTAAGGAGCCTATAATTAGCAACATTCCCACAAAAATAAAGAGTGTTGCTAAGAGGACCGGGGCTAGAAAGAAAACTACTTCACAGTATAGGTCGTGCCTTCAGACATATATAAGCTTCACAACTATTTCACAAGGTGGTACTAGTCTTATACCCATGGATGCAGGGATTTATGGTTCTGAAGGCATGACAACAATTGGTAAGGAGGATTTGGAACAAGTTTTTGGACATTTGACATTAGGCGTCGCTATTATCAATATATACATCAGGTATACTCCAATAAACTTTGTTTAATTAATTGAAGAATTTATTTACTCATTTCAATGAATAATTAATGTTAATGATGTTTTTATTTAAGGTTTCTGTATGACAAGTTGATTCGTCCGCATGGATTGGAATCCAGATTCGCTTTCATAAATCCCAACTTTGTCCACGCAGGGTCAATTATCTCAAAACCAGATGAAGTAATAGTGTTTGTACTCCGTTTATTTATGGCCAGCAAAAATACAGAAAAATTGTTCTTTTTACCATATAATATTGGCCACAAGTAAGATTTTCATTCTAAATTTCCTCTATTATAATTTTTTCGTTTTTTGACGTTGTGTAGAAATTTTCCATCTAACCTTTGTTTAATATTACAGTGGACACTGTTTATTGGTTGCGATTAATCCTGTGAGAGAAATTGTATATTATCTGGATTCATTGGGCAATGATTGGACAACATACCCAGATATGAAGAAGACGATTGACACGTAAGTGAGATTGTTCTAAAATATTCCTGTGTATATTTAATTATTTATGTGCGATAGTTCTAAATATTCGTTATTATTTTATTATAGCATTCTACAAAGTTTTCAAGCACAAAGAGATATTCAAGTACCAAGGAGTAGAGTCAACAATATTTTGTGGATCAAAGTGGAGGTATATATCTTCATAATTTTGATTATATAGCGATGATATTTGATAAAACAAGTTAAGATGTATATCTGTATTTTATTTCCATGTGTAGTGTCCTTGTCAGCGCAATTGTGTAGATTGCAGTTATTTTATGTTGAGGTTTATGAAAGAAACTCTTCTTTTGGACCGATTAGAGATTCCCTCCACGGTATGAATTTCTAACTTAGGAATTATTTTAATATTTCTCATAAAATGACTTAGTGTTTTAAGTAAATCATACTATGTTATATTATTATGTAGTACTTTGATGAATTCAAGTGTGCTTATTACTCAAAAGATCAATTAGATGAACTTATGGAGGATTGGTGCCAATTTTTTATGGAGTTGAGAATTTTATTATAAGGTATAACTTTGAGTTTTGAGAATATAATATATGTCGTTATAGTTGTGTTACAATATTATTGTTTTTGTTGTTGTTATTTGGTAACTTGTATGAATTTCGACTTTTTGATTTTGTTTCAGGTTATATAGGTGCAGATCGATATAGAATATATAGCTATTTTGTAATTCATTGTTGATTTTGTTTCATTGTAGTATATATTAATGTTGTTGTGTTTCAAGTTTATGAATTATTATGCAAAAAAGGATTGAAGATGTATATTGATGTTCTTGTTGAAATATTGTTTCATTGTTGTATATTGATGTTGTTGTTGTTTCAAATTTTATATTGAAGCTACAAATTCTGGTAAAAATATGGTGCAAATATGGTGAAATTAAATCTGATAGGCAGCATTTTGTTTTAAATGAAAAAATATATATATTCAAAAATTTATTACGGAAAGCGCTGCTAAAGGGGGAGAATAGACAACGCTTTTAATGAAAAGCGTTGTCTAAAGTGGATGAACAAGCGCTGCTATAGGGGGCAACAAAAAAGCGTTGCTAAAGGGGAAATAAAAAAGCGCTAAATAAAGTAAAGCGCTGCTAAAGAGGGTATCTATAGCAGCGCTTTTCAAGAAAAAGCGTTCCATAAATGGTATCTATAGCAGCGCTTTTACAAAGTGTTGTCTAAAGCTCCACCTAAAATTCTTTCAAAAGCGCTGTCTAAAGTGAAAGCGCTTCTAAAGAGGGTATCTATAGCAGCGCTTTTAAGGAAAAAGCACTGCCTGAAGGGTATCTATAACAGCACTTTTACAGTAACCTAAGCGTTGTTTGTACCTTTAGCAGCAGTGGTTTTAGCAGCACTTCTAAACGCTGTTAAAGGCCTAAAAAAGCGCTGTCTAATCTCTTGTTTGGCGTAGTGATAGACGAGGCAAGCTCATAATGGACATCATGGGTCTCCATGTCATTTTCATTAACATCGATTTTCTCTTGCAGTTAGTTGTGTTAATAAATATCAAGATCAAGTTGACCTTTCACAAGCTCTTTCTCACTAGAAGGGTTATAATGTTGGGATCACGTCTCTTTGATGTTTTTCACACCCTCTTACCTTCTAGGGTTTAATAGCATCAAGATGAAGATTTTGTGCACCGCTAGCAAATGATCACTTTGGATTTCACTTCATGTCGAATGTTGTGTTCGCATCTCTGAGCTTGTGAGTGTGCCACGATTTCATGCCTTTTGTAAACCTCTCTATTGTTCCTACGTTCTTATTGTTTAATCCCTCTGCTTGATTCTTTATTGTAACTTTCATAATAATATGCTATGAATTTTTTCTGGTTAGGATAGTTTCATCACAATTTAGTTTCTTTTACGAATTATCTACTTCTTTATTAAAGCTTGCAAAACATGTAACACATTAATAGTAAAAACTCTTTAAAATATAAGATAAGTATTAAAAACATTCTGACTGACTATCATCATAACTCCATACTTGATACTTTCCTTGTCCTCAAAGAAATTGAAAAATGAGATTATGAAAATTTAAAGTTGCATGTTTTGATGATAATTTATAAGTTGATGCTGCTTACTACTCTGAACACATTTATAAGCAATAAAAAGCATTTTAGATACATTGAATAATTGATGTATTTGGTATAAAATTAATTCAAATAAAATATATTACCTCAACCAACATGTAAAATCATTTTTACATAGGTTTGAAGTACATTAAAACTATTGGCGCAACAATTGGGGAGGGTCGAGTGATGAACATTCTTAATTTTAGGACTTTCCTTTTGAGCAACACACATTTGTGGGAGACATACCACTTGTCCACCTAAAACCTTAAGGTGATATGTGAGTGGGTTCTCCCACTTGTAAATGCTCAAGTCACCACATTCTTATCCAATGTTTCTAATAAAAACAATCTATAAAATCATTATTACACACGCAATTTTTAAGGTTTTAAAGTTGTAATGTTGTTAAGGTTAGGGTATGGTAAATTTAGGCTACATGGACCAAATCTCATTCATCTACTTTAATTATTTTCTTTTTCTTTTCTACTTCAATTCTTTACTATATTTTCTTGAACATTTTGAGACCTTTTCTATGTGGTTAATCCTTCTCTAAACTTACAAGGATTCATTTTATATCATAATTGTTTTTGTAAAAATAATCGTTCACGATGTCTTGTCACATAGCCCACCTCGTTTTGTTACCATCCACCATATACTCCCTCCATTCTTTTTTATAAGAAAAATTTGATTTTTAAGTTCATTTCACATAAAAATTAAATTTAAATTTAAATGTAAATGTAAATAATTAATTTTTTTATAAAAGAGAATAGAGGAAATATCTTGGACTAAATTCCAACTTACTTTGATTTCTTCATGAAAACGTACCACACTTTGTATCAAATCATGTGTGTTACGCTTAGTAACCCTTTTGCAATTTTTTATATTTTCTCTTCAATTTTGTGTTAGACTCCTTTACTTCTTGTTACTATAACTTCCATCATGAATATATTATAGAATTTATTTGATTAGACTTATTTCTAGAAGTCATGGACTATTTTAAAAATAAGTCCAAACTATAAAAACTATGGTCCATTTGAAAAAAATATGAATTTGCTTAGTATTTCCCTTCATGCACTTCTTCAAAAATGTCAAACTTGCACAAGTTGTATCTTACTCAATTTTTATCATTTTAAAGCGTTCTTGGACTTTTTAGAAAGCTCTAGATGTCCTCTAAACACGCATTTTGGTTTCATCTTCATTGAAGCTTCCATGTTCATATACACTTCTTTTTAAAAAAGATGACTTTTTGTTGCCTTTTAGAAGGACCTATAATGTCTTGATCCATAACTCTCAAATGAAGCATTTTTGGTCAAAGCTTGTAAGACACAAAGTTGTAGATAATTGAACTCTCTTCAAAATGAGATTTGGTGGAAAAGTTTATGATAAAATATGTGAAAGTTATGCCTGGTCAAAGTTCTGTTGACTTTTTATCAAAAAACCCTAATTTAGAAACTTTGACTTTTGATAAAATCTTGAGTTTTCTTGATGAATCATGATCAACACTTGATAAAATGATGAATGTGACTTCAACATCATGTTGTTGACCAAAACTGATGAAGCCTGACTATATGTTGACCACAGTTAACTTTTTTGTCTAATACAACTGATTCTCAATCATCTGAGCAATTGATTGAGAAAATTTGAGCTGTGAGGCTTGAAACTTGACATGGTGATACCTTGAGATATATGAGGAGGTATGATGATCACTTGAGGCAATAGAAACCATCTTTGAATTGAGAGAATTAAAACCCTAGTTGTGGGGTTGATTGCTTAGGAGAGGGCTCATTCGGTCAATCCTTGAGACATTCTTGAGTATGGAGATGTGGATTGACTAGAGAAATAGGAGAGAAAATTTTGGGTTATAACAAAACCCTAGCTTCCTTGGCTGCCAAAATTCGTGTCTTTGGCCTTGGAATCACTTGTGTACTTATAGAGAATGATTTAGGTTAATAAAACTGATCAAAATCTTTGAGATTGAATGATTGGAGATTTGATTTGCAATTTAATCAAATATTTCTAATTTTGTCTCAATATTATTACAATCAACTTCAATCATCATTACACGGTTTGTCATGTGATCTTGGGCTTCCATGTGTGTTTGAAACAAAGCCTTGCACTTTAATTCATTATATTTACATTTTAATCAATTTACTTAATATTTAAGTGAAATAAAATTCAAGTAAATATAAATAAATATCATACAAATGACATAATGAATTTAGATGTCATATTTGATGTTATGAACATGTTGGAACCCTAAAAGTTAGGTCACATTGTTCAAAGATTCCAAATTTATCACTCTGCTCCTTGTGTATTTCTTCAAATTTCCCAAACTTGCTCAAGTCATAACTTTCTCAATTTGTATCATTTGAGAGTGTTCTTGGACTTGTTAGAAAGCTTAAGATGTAATTTAAATGATCCTTTTGGTTTCATCTTCATTGAAGCTTCCATGCTCATGTACACTTCTTTGGAAAAAGAGGACTTTTTGTTGACTTTTAGAAGGACCTATAATGTCTTGGCCCATATCTCTCAAATGATGCATTTTTTGGCAAAGCTTGTGAGACACAAAGTTGTAGATAATTTAATTCCCTTCAAAATGAGAATTGGTGGAAAAATTTCTAATGAAGTATGTGAAAGTTATGCCTGGTCAAAGTTCTGTTAACTTTTTATCAAAAACCCTAATTTAGAAACTTTGACTTTTGATCAATTATTTGAACTTTCTTGATGAATCATGATCAACCCTTGATCAAATGATGAATGTGACTTCAAATATTTATGTTGACCAAAAATGATGAAGTTTGACTGTATGTTGACCACAGTTGACTGTTTGTCCAATACAACTAATTTTCAACCATCTGAGCAATTGAATGAGCAAACTTGAGCTATGAGGCTTGAAACTTGACATGGTGATATCTTAAGACATATGAGGAGGCATGATGCTCACTTGAGGCAATAGAAACCATTTTTTACTTGATAGAATCAAAACCCTAGTTTTGGGTTGATTGCTTAGGAGAGGGTTCATCTGGTCAACCCTTAAGGAACTCTTGAGTATGGAGATGTGTATTGACTTGAAAAATAGGAGGGAAAATTTTGGGGTATAACAGTTTCCCCTATTCATTCTTCTTGTACCTGAGGGGTTAGATTGATATATTTGCCTTTCGTGACCTGGAGGTAGAAGATGATTGAACACTCGAGTACCCTTGAAATTTGCACTCGCTGATGTATGGAATGAGAACGCCGGTTGACGATGTACTAGAATGGGCTTATAGATGCCATTTAGAGTAGATGATGCTGGGGGTGAGTCGTACGTTAGACTTCATGATTGTTTTTAAATGAGTGCATCGATTTTTAACCAAATATGCAACAATTTCTAAGTGGAGAGATAATAATGTGTAGCCGGAGATGGGCTTAAAGATGCCATATGGAGATACTGATGATAGGAGAGTCAGAATAAACCTCCGTATCAGTTTTATATGAGATAAGCATTTGTCAGGAGGTAGATAGTTTCCCCGTCTTGTTTCGGGTATTAATCTATAGCCTTCTGTTTGTTGATAAAACCGTCTTATTCTGGGAATTGATACCGACTTGGTAGTATAGATAGTTTCCCCATCTTATTTTGGGCATTAATCTTTGACCTTCTGCTTGGAAGTTTATGGATAACTTTCGTCTGTTTGTGAATTTAACCTGAAGAAAGAGGTTAGTTTTATGCATGTCATAATGCATGCAATGTGTAATGATGGTCGTGAATGATATATGCACATGTTATGATTTTTATGAATAATGTATAAATGTAGATGTTGTGGTATTTTAAAACATATCCATCTTGAAGAAGATAGGAATGTTCTGCTGGATATCTTCGACTTCTGCTTGGGGATATAGTTGTTGGAGACCCTGACTAGGGGATAAGAGAGATGTGGATTCCTCTGATGCACTATCTGACCAAGTTTTGGGTCTGAATATTGACGTTGTTGGAAGATGATAATCCTTAAGAGATACACAGTTGGGGATGAATATCTTGGGTATAAACCTTGTTGGGGAATGATGTGGTTTTAAATAGCCTATTACTGCTCGGAGACTGACATAATAAGTTGGTTGATGCTTTGCTACTGTTCGGGGACCAATGTAACAAAGTTGATATTCACTGTCCGGGGAATGACATGATGAGTTGAGGCGATCACTGCTCGGGGACTAACATGATGATGTTGACGATCACTGCTCGGGGACTAACGTGATGAGTTGATATGATCACTACTCGGGGACTAACGTGATGAATTGATATAATCACTGCTCGGGGACTAATGCGATGAGTTGATATGGTCACTGCTCGGGGACTAACGTGATGAATTGATATGATCACTGCTCAGGGACTAACGTGATGAATTGATATGATCACTGGTCAGGGACTAACATGATGAATTGATGATCACTGCTCGGGGACTAACGTGATGAGTTGAGACAATCACTGCTCGAGGACTAACATGATGAGTTGATACGATCACTGCTCGGGGACTAACGTGATGAGCTGGAAATTGTCTTGTTACTGCTCAGGGACTAATGTAACAAGTAGAAATGTGAACTCTGCTGAAAGGAAATGATAGAGTAGTAATTCTGTTGGGAAATCTGTCTCTGTCGAGGGAGCAATGGCTCTGTGGGGATTGTATAGATTATTCTGTAGGAATATTTCTGTGAAACTGACTCTGCGGGGATGTGTTGGTGACTCGGGTTGTCATCCAAACTCCTAGAGCCTATAGTAATTGCTATTTCTGTTCGCTTTTAATGTATTTATGGATAAATACTTATTGTCAGATGAATATAATCATTCAAAGTAATCATTGGACTTATGAAAACAAAATAGATAAAAGTAAAAAGTTTGAAACTGGAAAAGAGGAATTATATTAATTTTGAAATGTAGACCTATAGACAGGCAATTTGTGTAGAAAGAGACAAATATCCTAGTAAAAGAGGAAATTTTCCAAAACATTTGGAAAATAGTAAAAGCTATGTGGAAACAATCTCATCGAGTTTCAACTCTGCTATTGCTCATATATTTTCGAATATCTCATCTCTTTGCTGCCTGAAGAAGGTGATTGGATTGATCTGCGCCATTTGAACTTGAAGCTGATAGTAGTGTAGTCTGTAAGTAGATGATCTTAACGAGACATAGTCATACGCTTTAATCCCTAACGTTTGCATAGACCGTCTTTTCAAGTTTTCAGTCTACCGGGATACCCCTTTTTGCCCAAGCCGCCTTTGCAGGTTTTCGACTTGCTGGGTGTACATTTTTTATTTATGTCCCTAAATATTTCCCAAAACCTTTTGGTTCGCTAGGACGCCCTTATTTTTTCCTAGGCCAGTCGACCTAGCGAATCTCATTTATGCGTAGTATTTTTTGACTATGTCTGTATTCACAAGGTGCGGGAAGTCTTCTCCATCCATAGTGCTTAGTATCATGGCTCTACCAGAAAATACTATCTTGACTACAAATGGCCCTCATAAGTGGTATTCCATTTACCCCTGGGATCACCTTGTGGTAGGATGATGCGCTTGACTACTAGATCGCCAACTTGGTATACTCGGTGCTTGACTTTCTTGTGTGATCATGCGTTCTAATATATCTGTTCATGGAAGATGGTTGCGAGTCATTTTTCATCGATCAAGTTTATCTAGTCAAGCCGAGTATGGACCCATTCGTCTTCGTCTAACTCTGCATCCTTCATAACTCGAAGTGAAGGTATCTGAACCTCGATAAGTAGAACTACTTCCATACCATATACGAGAGAGAATGGGGTTTCCCCTGTAGATGTTCGTACTGATGCGCGATAACCATGGAGAGAAAATGGAAACATCTCATGCCAATCCTTATACGTCACTGTCATTTTTGTATAATCTTCTTAAAATTTTTGTTGGCGGCTTACACTGCGCCATTCATCTTTGACCGACATGGAGAAGAGTTGTGATGCTTTGTCTTGAACTACGCGCAGAGTTAGGTGATCATTTTATTATTAAGATTGGTGACATTGTTTGTGATAATCCTTTCAGGGATGTCGTACCGGCAAATGAGATTATGTTTGATGAATCAAGCCACAACATTCTTGGTAACAAATGCAAACAAGGTTGCCTCTACCCACTTAGTAAAGTAATCGATAACAAGGATGAAACCGCGCCCATTAGAAGCAGTAGGTTTGATTTATCCAATCATATCAATAACCCACATCGCGAAAGGCCAAGAAGTTGTCAGAGCATTCAATGGAACTAGAGGCATATGCGCATTATCTACGTATATTTGGAACTTGTAACAAGATCGAGAATAGTGATAACATTCAGCTTCCAGAGTGGACCAATAGTAACCTGCTCTCAGAATCTTCTTAGCCATTGTATGTCCACTAGAATATGTACCAAAAGCTCCTTCATGTAACTCTTCCATGATTCGTTCAATTGTCTTCTGATCTACACATCGGAGTAAGACAAAGTTATGGTTGCGTTTGTATAAGATGCCATTACTTAGAAAGAATTTGGTAGCGAATCTTCTTAGAAATTTCTTGTCATTAACAGATCCCTCTTCAGGGTATTCTTGAGCCTCGAGATACCTCTTTACTTCAAAACAGTATACTAGTTCGTCTAGTCTTTCAATAGTAATCTGAGGAGCATCGTTGTCCCATCTGACTTTGAACATAGATGACATGGTAGCTAACGCGTCTTCCAACTGATTCTCTTTTCGTGGGATGTGCTCAAAAGTAATTTCTTCGAAATAGGGGATCAAATTCAACACGTGTTCTCAATATGGAATAAGATTTAGATGTTTCGTGTCTCATTTGCCCTTAATCTGACTAATCACCAAGGCTGAGTCTCCATATACTTGTAAGAATTTTATCCTAAATCAATAGCAGCTTGAATGCCCATGATGTATGCTTCGTATTCGACCATATTGTTGGTGTAGTCGAAACATAATCTGGCGGTGAAAGGTGTATGGCCGCCTTTAGGATATATGATCACATCGCTAATACCATTGCCATGTGCCTTAAAAGCTCCATCAAAGACCATGATCCATCAGGATCCTGGCTCAGGTCATTCCTCCGGTCCAGACTCTTCGTAATCGGTGACTAACATGATATCTTCATTCGAGAACTCAAATTTCATAGACGGGTAGTGTTCTACGGCTTGATGAGCGAAATAATCAACTACCACACTTCCCTTGATCGCCTTATGAGTAGTGTATTGAATGTCGTATTCGGTCAAGATCATTTTCCATCTTGTTATTCTTCCGGAGAGAGCAGGTTTCTTGAATATCTATTTTATCGGATCCATTTTAGAGATCAGTAAGGTAGTGTGAGTCAACATATACTATCTTAGTCGGCGAGCAACCCAAGCCAAAGCGCATCAAGTTTTCTCGAATAGTGAATATCTTGTTTCACAGTCGGTAAACTTTTTGCTAAGGTAGTATATTGCATACTCTTTTCGACCATACTCGTCATGTTGCCCTAACACACCCCATTGAATTCTCTGACACTGTTAAGTACATGATTAGAGGTCTTCCTTCAACTGGTGGCATCAAGATAAGAGGTTCTTGTAGGTACTCCTTGATTTTGTCAAAAGTTGTCTGGAAATCGTTGTTCTATTCCACTACTTGATCTTTCTTCAACATCTTGAAGATTGGCTCACAAGCAGTAGTTAGATCTGCAATAAATCTGGCAATGTAATTTTGTCGTCCTAAGAAACCTCTGGCTTCTTTCTCGGAGCGGGGAGTTGGAATTTCTTAAATAGCTTTAACCTTAGCGAGGTCAACTTCGATACCTTCACCACTCACAACGAATCCTAAGAGTTTGTCGGATCTAACTCCAAATGTTCATTTGCTCGGATTCAGTCTCAATATGTATTTCTCCAGTCTATCAAACAGCTTATGCAAATGATCAAGATGTTCTTCTTTAGTTTGGGATCGATCTATCATGTCATCGATGTAGACCTCTATCTCGTGATGGATCATATCATGGAATAAAGCTACCATGACACGCTAATATGTTGCGCAAGCATTCTTTAACCCAAACGGCATGACCTTGTGACAAAAAGTGTCCACTATGTAATGAAAGGAGTCTTTTCCATGTCTTCGGGAGCCATCTTGATCTGATTATAACCGGAGAAACCGTCCATGAAAGAAAATACTTTGTGCTGAGCGGTGTTGTCAACCAGAACATCACACCTTGTCGTCCTCCTTAGGTACTGGTACCATATTCGCAACCCACTGTGGATAGGAAGTAACAGCTAAGAAACCAGCGTTGAACTGCTTCATGACTTTGGTCTTAATCTTTTTAGACATCTCAGGATGCATACGGCGAACCTTCTTCTTTACAGGGAGGAAACCTTCTTTCGTTGGTAGTTGGTGTACACAATGTAGATATCTAAACCTGACATGTCTTTGTAGGACCAAGGAAAAATCTCAATGTAATCTCGCAGCATCTGGATCAATCTATCCTTAACACTATTCTCAAGACCCGCTCTTATCTTGATTTCTTTTTTGTTTTTGTCGTACTGAAACAACCGGATGAACATCATCGAATAACTATATCAATGAAGTCACCATCAAACATTTTTATCTCGCAAAAGGAGAAAGGTAAACATCGAGAAAACCTGAAAGGGATAAGACACGGTCTTGCGACCGAGAGATAGGGTAAGAGAGTATATTATGTATGGGGAAGGTATTAGCACCCCACACGCCCGTAGTACTCTACGGTATCCACTTCTATTTTATGTCTAATGGGTGTGTTTATATATATATATATATATATATATATATATATATATATATATATATATATATATATATATATATATTGCATAATCGCTACATCTGTATACTAAAAGAGAATGCATGTGAAAGAAAAGAAAATAAAGAAAACACGGGGAAAAGAAGGAAGTATTTACAAAGTTTGCTCGATCGAGCCCCGTGACAAGATGCCTATGTATTCCCTCGTGCAATGGGAAAGTCAGAGCACCGTAGTTCAGCTCATATGTTTTGGTGGGTTTTGTGTTCTTACTTGTGAAGAAGGTTTTAAACACAAAAGAAAGCGCCCGTAGGCGAAAAAGTTTGTAGTGAGGTTGGTTGCTTTTACCTTTAAAAAAGGAGTTTTGAACCATTATTAAGTGTTTTGATTTTCAAAAGAAAAGAAAACAAGTTTTAGTTTTATTACATGCAAGGATGCAAAAGAAACTAGAAAATAAGAACGGGAAACTAACTAGTTATATCCCTAATGTTATCATACATAGATTGCAACCTAAAGTCTAACTCGAATCGCTACCTAAGATAGAGTCGAGATAATCCTAAGGGAACATGGAAAAGGTTCACAACCTAGATCTATGTCCATCTTGAATCGCTACCTAAGGTAGAGTCGAAGACAACAAAAAGGAATGGAAAAGGTTTACAACCTAAATCTATGTCTATCTCGAATCGCTACCTAAGATAGAGTCAAAGACGACAAAAGGGATGAAGCAAACAAGTGATTTGACAGAAACCCACAAATGATGCAATGCACAAACAAATGTCACACAAGCGCAGAGAAAAGAGGAAGTCCCATAGTCTGCGAACGGTAACGAGCATACCGTGAGTCAACTAGGAGCCGACATATCCGATTACCGTGAAGGGTATCACCTCATGACATGAATTGTCAAGTGTGAAGAGAAAATGATGCGAGTTCAGCAATAAATTTGAACCCCAGGAAAGCGTGGAGAGTCAAAATAGGGAACTCTTGCCACTTTTTATTATTCACTCGATAAAGGAAGCAACACGATTCGCGTGTGCGGGCTGACACGGACTAGAACTTTGCGGAAGTCGATTGCGGAGCCCTTTCGCTTGCCCCATATATCATGACTCAATAGCAAGAAAAATAACAACGTGGGTCTTTGCATAGTGGTGCCACGTCGGGTTGCCTAACCACTTGACCTATGCAAGCACAAATGTAAACACTTACTCAGAATTATCTCCCTATGCAAGGTGGAGGATTTTAAGCAAACCACACACAAGTAACACACAGAATTGCCCTAAATGGGTCTTTAAATAAACCAGAAGGGTTCCTGAACATGATCCAACTATGGAAGCCCCATCATGCATCTCTATTCCTACTTCTCATGGCAAGGAGAGCGGTAAAACCCTACTTCTCATGCTCTCTAAAAAAGCGGTAAAAGAATGCGATAAAAAGAAAAGTATAGCTAATACCAAACAGATAAGAGTTTCGAAGACCACTGCAAGCTAAAAATACTCCGGAAAACTTCAAGTTCTGCTGACACGCAATAAAGAAATCCAGTGAGCAATGTGTGGAGGCATCAAAAGCATAATCACAATGTGTGTCATATACATCCGAAGCAAATACACTTGTATAAGATTGCAATCCAGACAATACAGACAAAGGATGTGCATTGATATGCACGGTCAAGAACGTGTGCCTATACACATTTGACATAGACCCAATGAACCTGCAAGAAACCATCCAGACAATACAGACAAAGGATGTGCATTGATATGCACAGACAATAACGTGTATCTATACACATTCGACGTAGATCCAATGAACCAGCAAGAAACTATCCAGACAATACAGACAAAGGATGTGCATTGATATGCACAGTCAAGAATGTGTGTCTATACACATTCGACGTGGATCCAATAGACCTGCAAGAAATTACAATCCAGACAAAGAAGACAAAGAGTGCACACACATGTGTACAAGATCGAGATATGGATATTACACATCCGAATCTCAAGTATAACCTACAAGAAATGGTGAAAACAAAGCAAGCATACAAAAGAGCGCACCCACATATGTGCAAGAAACATATATGGATACTACACATCCAAATCACAACTATTATGCTCGATGTACCTCGCACAAACAGCAAAGTGTCAGAAATAACAAGGTAGAGTGCTTGTAAAGAAAGCACAAGATGCAAAAGCGATTATTCACAAAGGAATCGAAGCATGAAGGGTGACTTCCTAATAGGGAAGAAACTATACATCCTAATGGTTACCTAAACATCTCTAAAAGGTAGAGGAAAAGATTGCAAGCAAACATGCAATATGAACCTAGAAGAAATATACAAGTATTAAACTAGTTCCTAAGAATTATACTGCTAAGGATTAGCTTTAAAGCTCTACTTACAACACAAAGGTAAGGTTTACACTTAAGATACAACTAAATTGAGAAAAAGTCCTAAAGTTTCTAAGAAACGCATGGTATTACACTCCTACAATTAATAGATTCAAAAGACAAAAGAGAAACATGCTTTTAAACGACACAAGCTAATCGAAACTTGAGAATTAAGAAACTATTGTGTTAAGCTAGGTATAGAACTTTACAAGTCAGTATATAAATCATATTAAATTATATCAAACTAAATGTACAAAAAAAAATCATGGTTGAAGCAAAACTATGCGCAAAACTAAGTCAAAACGATCAATCGTCGCTCTAAGAATCAACTATCATGATACCCTAATCATATGACTCGATTATGGGTTCTAAGTCAAGATAACAACTACCTAAACATGTAAACATATATAAAGAAGTTAGTTGAGGGTTAGAACAAGTATTAAGCATCGCGTGCAAAAAATCGATTCCTAACTAGGTGAACTAGTAAACAATTGTGCATCTTTATGTTCACACAAAGGAAAAATCGGATAAAGACCTAAAAAGATCTTAAAAATTATGAGAAAAATACCTAAAGGCTCCTATTACATTATAGAATCATTATGTTATTTATAGGAATTTTTATTGTTGAGAAACGGTCGAAAATCGCATCGAAATGCAAGGAGCTATGAGAAAAATCGCTTCTAAACATGTTATCGGAAAAAAAAAATTAAAAAGTAATTGAAATCTAATTACAAAAATTCCCCAAAAAAAAATTGAAAAAATTCCTAAGAGTATAAAGAGTCAGGAACATACTTAGCTAGATTTTTATTGTCGAGAAACGATCAAAAACCACATAGAAATGTGCAAGGTATCACCAAACAAATCGTTTCTAAATGCATCATCAAAAATCGATTAAAAACTAATGGAAATTAATTGTTAACAATTCACAAAAAATATCAAAAATATTCTAAGATGTCAAAAATTCGTGAACATATTTTTCTACATTTTTTATGATTCAAAATGATCAAAATCGAAAGCGAAATTGAGCTATGTGTTAAAGTATGAAAACATGGAAATAGGGGGTGTAAAACTGATATTCCAACACAGACTGAAGACTATTAAACAGGCGCTAAGGCCCATTACACCTGGGGGCATGAAACAGAAATACACAGGGCCTGGTTTCAAATCACGCTGAACCCAATTATCTAACAAAAACGAAGAATCTTCAGATTTTTCTTTTTATTGTCTATGTTACGTTTTTATTCCATGTGATTCACTGATAATCAATTGGTCAAAAAAATAAAAATGAAATAATAATTAGAAGCATTATCCAAAAAAAATAACAAGATAATAATGGGAAACCTGTGGCCAATAGAACGCTGCCATGTCTAGGGCTCGTAGCTGGGTAAACGAAAGACTCGCCGGAAACAGAATCCGGTTGTCTTCTCTGGTTAGAACCTGCCGGAGACAACGGACAAACCTCCCGGAACCGAAACAAACTCAGCCAGCATCTTGATCGTTCTTTCATGTGGATTTCGAATCCACGCCTAGTTCAAGCTAAAACTCGTTCTAACACAAGGAAAAACAAGCACGAATTCCAGATCTCGGAGCGGCAATTTTGTGTATCAATTTATTGCGTATAATGCTATCTCCATATGCAAGGATCTTCCGCCGTGTCTTTCGAGCTAGATGATGCAATAAAACCTTTAATCTTATTCCTCCGAACCTCGCTGATGCTGAAAGCAGCCTTAGAACACTTCGACGAATCTTGCAGTAGTTCAACAAGTGAATTCTGAGCAAGAAAACGATGAATTCAAGGAGACCTTGAGAGCGATTTTGAGACGAATCTTGTTGCCTCTAACCAAAGACCCACAGCGTCGGAGTGTTGATGATAGTAACTTCACGAACAAATGATGAGCGAGAGAGAGTTTCATAGAGGTGGCTCTATGAGAGTGAAGTGATGATGGTTGTGGTTGTTGTGTGAATGGTGGCGAGAGGATGAGCGGTGATTATGGATGAAGGTGTTTGTTGCTTCTTTTTCTGTTACAGTGAGAGAAAGAGAGGTGATTGAGGGAATGGCAGTGAGATGATGGGAAGAAGAATGAGAACAGTGGTGACCGGAGGAGATTGGTGGTGAATAGTTGTTATGGTTGTTATCACGGCATGGGGATGATGATGGTTATGTCTAGAGAAGAAGAAGAGAGTGAATGAGGTTGCAGTTTCTTGGGTGAAGGCCAAAAGAGAGTGAATGATGGAGAGTCCCTCAAGCGTGTTTTCTGTTACGCTTATGTTGGTTTTTTCCGGTCCATTTTTCCACGATGCATGCATATCAAATGATGTATGGCCAATTATGGAAAAGAATAAAATAAGAATCTCATACATGCTTACCTCATGTACCTCCCTTTAGCATTCAATAAATCGAAATATATATAAAGCTTTTTGGGAAAAAGTCCAAAAGTCAAAGTTGGAGAACGAATTTCCGTGAACAACTTTTGTGTTGAAAGTTTCTTGATTCGATGCCCTTAGCAAGCTCAAAAATTGCCTCGAAGTTAAGAAAAAGTAATTGCTAAAATATCGACAATATCGATAAAAATTTACCAAATATTTTTCCATGACTTTACCGCCTCTTAATCTCGATCCGAAACCCGAATGAATTCGAACTCTTCTGCAAAGTTGCAACTTTCCACGAGATGAACAACTTTGTATTTGAACATTTTCCGATACGAAGTCAATAGTTATGAGAAAATCGAACCTGAAGTCGTCAGCTTGACTATATTGACAAACATTCAGAAACTTTTCTAAGTATCGGATATTGTGAACATGACAAGTTCATCGCTTTCGAGATTACCATGAGGTGAACAATTTTGTACTTGAACCTTTTTTAATACGGAGTCTGTAGCTATGAGAAAATTAAACCTGAAGTTGTCAGCCCAACCATGTTGCCAAACATTCTAAAATATTTCTAAGCGTTGAATGTTGAAACATGATAAATTCATAACTTTCAAGCTTCGTAACTTTCTCTGAGATGTCCGAAAAGAAACAATTTCTGAACGAAACTCGTAGAATATATAACAAACTCCAACTTTCACGTTTAGAGTTTTTCATGCGTAGCTCGAATCGAAGATAAAAATAGCCTCAAGCGCACGCACAACAATTGTTTGAATATTGTAAACATGATGAATTCCTATTTTCTAGACTTTGTAATTTTCGATCCGGGTCCCGAATTAATTCGATTCCTTCAGCAAAGTTGTAGATTGCCGCGAAACGAACAACTTTGATTTTGAACTCAACTCGAATCAATGCTTGGAACCGCGTGTAAAATATCTCCGAAGTCGGGTACTTGAACATGTCGAAAAATACTCAAAATTTCATTAAGTGTAAACTTCAAAAGTTGTGAACATTAAACTTCGGAGCCTCATAACTCATAACATCAATTACGAAATGTTCTCTTTCCAACGATCCCAAATTCACAAAATTTCGATCACGGACGAATGAGATAGAGAGTCGACAATAGGGCTTCGTGCACACAAAGTTCTTAAAACTCAAAAAATATTTCTAAGTCTGAGATTACTTAGAATGTAAGAAATCTCATTTTTATCTGATTCTTCCGACTTTTTTCAACAAATGATCACATTTTCTCAAATGTCTCCTTTTAACAATAATTTTGACCAAAAATACCACTCGGTTAAACTTTGACTTTTGTTGACTTTTCAGTACGTACACTCAAATATGCTTTTATCCGACTGCTCTTTATTTTCTAATGAATCGTGTGGATCGATAAGCCATATGCAGATACTTCAAGACCCACAGAAGGCCATAGAATCAATTCGGGCTCAAATATTCGACCACAACCCCCTCTAGCTCGAAACCTTAATCAATACCCACATGAGAGGAAGTCAGAACTCCAAAACCTGGATTCTCGATCAGAAGCTTTTAAACGCACATTTCTTGTACATCGGGGTGACGCTTGAAATAATGGAACCTCAAATATTCAACCTTCGGGAATCAAACCTCTTCTTCAGAATTGTGCACATTCACACGATTAGAAAATCCTGAACCCATGGTTAATGAATGAATGATATACATGCAATGCACCTATTGATTAAGTGTAAGCCAATTATTTATTAAAAAATGAATAGGGTGGATTTTGGGGTGCAACAGGTACCTAGATTCACAACTTCGATCGGTTCTTTGTGTGGCTGTATAGCCCTTTCTTCTTGCTGTAGTAGTCTGGCAAGTTCTCCTGGCACTTCACAATCTTCCTCGCCTTCGTCTTCGGCTTGGTAGATCGGATTATCAAAGTCATATTTAGCAATAGCAGAGTTGTTATCGACGTGATCCGAAGTGAATATGGATCTGCATTTTATTATATGGGTGTGTGTAAGAACACATAGCTTTTGAAAAGGTAATGAAGTAAAAAGAAAGATAGAGAGCACAATATTTGAATGCAAAAGTCCAATGATTTATTGAATGAAAATATGCGAATGATAAATAATAACCCTCACAAATGAGCCATTGTGCCCCAGAAAAGGCACTAGGCCTATAGTCTTTTTATTCAAAGCTATAAAACTTAAAAGCATAAAACAAAAAAACAATTACTCCTGACTAAAGGAGATTGGCATAGTATCCTTAGGCGTCTGTTCGCGTTAAAAAGTGACGCGCAAGGGAATCGAATCAGAATTCGAATCTCTGGCTCGAAACGATTTACTCTTTTGATTTATTTTTAAAGATGTTGCGAGCATCAAGCTTTATTGTTCCCAAAACAAAAAAATGAGATGAAAAAGGGGAAAGCTGCAATACCCTCAATAAATATGATATGCAGTACGACTAGCGTGAACTAGACGCAACGCATTGGGGAGATTCTGGGCAAGGGGTTTTTTTATATAAAGGGAATAGACGTGGCACCCTAAATATATATAGTTATCTATAGCCTTATATATGAATAGTTTGATTTGTTTGTGTGTTTTAATTTGCTATGCTATTCTTGGGAAAATTTCTCCTTTGAATTTTAAGAAAGGTAGATTATGTGGGATCCTAGGTTTTGTTATTATTGTGCTCGCAAAGATCATTGGGATCTTCTGCATACATATCCCTTAATGGGAATCAGAGCATCTGTAGCTCGGATCTAAAGGGAGATATGGTTTTGTTTGGTTTGAGGGAGAAAGAAGTATGCTCGCCAAGGATGAGGCCTTGTGCCTACGCATTCTCAAAGGGATGTTGAGAAAGTCAAAGCAATCGTAGTTCCCACTTATGCTAGTGGAAGCAACGGGAGTTATTAAGAGACAAAGACGAATGTCATCTTAATGAAAAATGTATCTAATCTATTTCATCACATACATTATGAAGGGTTGATTGATTGAATCTTTCATCGTAAGTATTAGGTGTTTTGCTTGAGTGTACAAGCGTTACCACTTACGAGTTTAAGAAAGATGTTTGAAAGATGATTGAATCTTTAATTGTAAGCATTAGGTGTTTTCTTGAGTGTACAAACGTTACCACTTAGAGATTAAAAGATGTTTTTGTTTGAAAAGAGTTTGACTGTATGTGATGTGATAGATAAGATACTTCTTCCATAGAGATGATAAATGTCTAAATCTCGAGGAGAAATTGATTGGATTAGGGGGATGCTTTTAAGAAGCCTGTGGGTCTTGTATTGTAAGCCCAAGAGGAGGCATTCCGAGGGTCATCGAGGGTCCTTGTATTGTAAGCCCAAGAGAAGGCATTCCGAGGGTCATCGAGGGTCCTTGTATGAAGCTCAAGAGGAAGCTATAGGGTATGGTTGGCTTTGGCTTTAAGGGTGGTTTCACCGGGAAACCATCCTCTTTGGATTCAAGAGTGATTTCACCGGGAAATCATACTCTCAAGGTTCTATCCTAGCGCGGGTGATTCTTTGTATTGGAAGCCCAATAGGAGGTTGTTAGGATATTTTCAGGTCTCTTTCTTGTTTGATGCCCAAGAGAAGGCTAAACTCAATGAGGAGTTCTTTTGAACGAAGTCCAGGAGGAGGCTAGCTCAGCAGGGGAGTGTTGTCTTATATGAAGCCTATGCGGAGGCTAAACTCAATAATGAGTTTTCTTATATGAAGCCTAAGAGGAGGCTAACTCAGATGAATGAGTTATCTTATACGAAGCCTAAGATGAGGCTAAAGGAACTTAGTTGTTAAACTAGTTGTTATGTTATAACTGAACAGTTATATGAAGTGTGTGATGTGTATTCACAGGAGTTTATGAAGGAAATATATAAACAAGTGTATAAAGCGAGCAATTAAAGCAAGTGTAACTTGAATATATACATGGTTTGGGACTTACACCTTAAGGGAGGCCCATTGGTTTAAGAGCAGTTTCACCAGGAATAATGATTCTCTTAATACCAATGGAATCGGTGTATAAACAAGCAGATGAAAACAAACGAATGAAGTTTGTTTATGCTTGAATATTTAGAAAGATGATGGAATGTGTACAAAGAAATGAATATGTACACGAAGGGGTGGTTATGTACAAGGAAATGAATATGTACATAGGAGGGTTGGTTATGTACAAGGAAATGAATATGTACATAGGAGGGTTGGTTATGTACAAAGAAATGAATATGTACATAGGAGGGTTGAGACTTACACCGTGAGGGACGCCCATGATCAATTAAGAAATTTAAGGAGAAACCTGGTTTGGTTTATCTTTAAATCTAATCGATCATGGAAAAAGGTGTGTAAGTTTATTGAAAGGTTTTGAAAAGGTTTTGAAAATGATTTTGAAAAATGAAAGATATTCACAAGAAGTTTTTTGAAAAAGATTAAGTTTGAAAGTTGGAAAGAAAACATTTTTGAAAAGTATTAAAAATACTTAAAATGTCTCATTTTAACTTAATAAAAATATAATCAAAAAGAAAATATTTTTGGATTTTTTTGACATAATCATAAAATAGGTATATTAAATGACAAGTGTGCAAAAAATCATCTCACAATGAGAAGTTTTGAATAGTTTTTGAAAATGTTGAAGTTTGCTAGAAACTTGAGAAATTAGTGATAAAAAAAAAAGAGTTTTTTGGTTCTAAGGAGGTTTAAACCTTGGACATTTGGCTTAGAAGTGAAGAGTTTTTCCACTGAGCCATGTGCTTGACTTTTCATTTAATCACCTTGTTTAGAAGGAGTTTTGAAAAAAAGAAGTTTTGAAAAAGAGATCAGAAGTTGGCTACATCTGAAGGGATCAGAAGTTAGCTTGCTTCTGGGGAAATAGGGCTTAGAAGCTGGCTGAGGCGCCTTAAGGCTTGCTTCTAGGGCGTGAGAAGGAGCGTGTGGCATCTGGCTTCTTGAGAAGCTGGATGCTTCTGGAGGCTAGAAGCTAGTTGCATCTGGATGATAGAAGCTTGATGCTTCTAGGAATGTTTGAGAAGCTGGGGCTTCTGGAGGTAGAAACACTAGAAGTGCTTCTAAAGAGTGTAGAAACTGAAAGTTTCTAAGGGTAGAAGCTTGATGCTTCTGGGGATAGAATAATTAGAAATGCTTCTGAAGAGTGTTGAAATGGAAAGCTTCTAGGAGTAGAAACTTAGTACTACGAGGTTGAACCTCGTTTCGGAAAACAAGTATCAGAAGCTTGCTTTGCCTTTTATTAAAAAAAGGTTCCAGGGGGATTCGAACCCTGGACCTTGAGGCGAAGGAAAGTTTTAAGGCGTGCTGGCTTACCACTGGGGTGGCTATACATCCATTGTTTTTACTCAAACTACAAATATATATTATAAATCAAGCTTTTGAATTTTTGAATTTCCACTTCATCTTCTTCGTGGACCCAGGCGCGAGCATCCATGGCTCAGATTTGATTTTCTTCGTTTCTTCATCAATTTTGGAAATTCAAAATACAGACTTGTCTAAAATTTCATCACGATTCTAGCCAGATATTTTGTTAAAGCTAATAATCAAAGATGAACACGAATTTTTATTATCCCAATTTAAACCCTAATTGATTAAATGAATATTTCTTTGAACTCAGTTAATTTTAGTTTAAATTGAGGATCCAGATAGCTTTAGTGATATGATATCTACATCTTCCTTTTCAAATTTGAAGCTAAAGATGCATGTATGGAGGTATCAAAGTTTTGAAAACTCACCTCTTGGTATGAAATACCAGATCGATTATGGTAGCTTCCAGGTACAAAGTGATGATTGAAAAAGCTTCCCTGAACCTCACTAAGTATGTTTCTACTCTTAGATTGCTCTGAAAGTTACTGGAACTCTTTGACCAAGTCAAGTTGCAGGTTGCTAGTTTGAAAATGGAAGATGATGATGGAGCTGTTCCAGAACTTGTTTAAGTGTTTGGAAAGTCTCTATAGGTTGTATAGGATGTGTCTGAAGTGTAAAATCAAGACAAGCACGAGTGGTTTTCAAGTTTGGAAGTTTTGGCTCAAAACTTGCACAAATGGAGTTTTATAAAGAAAACTGACTCTTGGCTTGTTTTTGGATGGTTTAAGGTTTCAAACAACTTCTAAATGATGTTTAGAAGATGTTGGAAGCTCAAGTTTGCTCAGAATTTGCAAAGCTTGAAGATTGCAAAATTTCCCTCTTAGAACTTTGAAACTTGGAAATCAAGAAAGAAAGAAGGAAAGCTTGGATTATGATTGTTTTGTTGTAGTTTGAAATGAATAAATGACCTCTATTTATAGGCCAAAAATTCTGAATGACAAGGCAAGGTTATCATTGAGAGAGTTTGCAACTTGGCTTAAGTGGTAAGAAGGAATCTTTTGCATTTAATGCAAATAGTTACTTTCTAACCATGGTTAAAATTTCTCCTTGATCCAATCCTCTTCTCAATCATGTCTAACTGATATTTATCAGTTATAACCTATCTATTAGTGGTGACAAGGCTTCTAGAAAGAGAGGTTTGTGAAAACTGGCTTAGGGTTCTTGAAAAATGACTTATAATTCATGGTTATGGAGCTCTAAGTTTAATTTTCAAAACCTTAGCTACACAAAGTTTTTTTTCAAGTTCTTGGACATTTTGGAAAGCTTGTAACAAGACCTACAACTTTCATGCTTTGAGTTTTTCCTGAATCAAAGTGGATCTATGTGAAAAATGGCCATGAAAGTAAAGGAAAAACCATGTTTCTTAACACTTGAAAATTTTTCTAAGTGTTAGAAAAAATTCAAATCTTGACTTTTTGTTGACTTTTTCACATTTCTTGATTTTTATGATCATGATGGATTATTTGAAATGTTTTTATGATTGAAAAAGTTTAGACTTGAAAAAGTTGACCAAAAGTCAAAGTTTGACTTTTTGAGCAGATGAATTTTCATCAGATGATTCAGAATTTGTCTGATGAAGAAACATGGATTTTGCAATGTTTTGAACCAAGAAATTAGATCAAGATGTTGCATTGAAGATGCTAAGATCATCCTTCAAGCAAATAGGTCATTCATTGAGCAGAAAGTCAATGATTCACTATCTTCGATCAAAACCCTAATTGGTCGATTCAAGGTAGATCATGAGAAAAAGTTGGGAATTTGAAGATCAAATGTTGATGATTGATCAAGATAGATCAATTGAGGTGAGTGGGAACTCAAAACTTAATTGATCATATCTTGTACAGATGAAATTTTTGAAGAAACCCTAACTTTGACTTCTAGAAGCCACACACGATCTATTCTGTTCTGAAACTGTTAGTGATGCAGTGATGCATATGTGAATAAGGTAAGGTGGTATCTTAGGTCAAAAATTGGGGTATCACACCGTCTAATTGTTGAGTCCATCGCCGGTAGTTGGGAAGATCCAGTTGTTGATGTTGAAGTCACCATCATCGTCTTCTAATGCATGAACTCCATTCTTGTTGATATGGAACAGAGGCCCACCAGCACATTCACGGCGTATTATTTTCTGTCCTTTTGGAAGTGAAGACTAAACCAGTCTTATTAGATTTGAATGGAAATTCAGGTAACTGACCCCAAACGGTACAACCTCCTTCTTCAACTACAGCTCTGGCGTCCTTCAGCGAGGCCATCTTCGGTGGAACTCTACTAACTTTAGGAGTGATAGGAGAGTCGACAGGCATGACTCGTGGAACTACTTCAAAATCTTGAAAGGGGGTCTCGATAAATTCGCCTTCTATTTCAATGTATCGGAATGACTGCAGATGACTCACCATATATTCTTCTTCTCTACATACCGTAACGATCTTCCCCTTCACTAGATACTTTAACTTCTAATGCAGGGTAGAGGTAACAGTGCCTGTCCCATGTATCCAAGGGCGTCCAAGCAGGCATGAATAAGCTGGATGAATATCCATCACAAAGAAAGTAGATTCAAAAGTTTGAGAACCTATTTTGATCAGCAGGTTGAGCTCTCCAAGTACTATTCTCTTTGAACCATCAAAATCTCTTACGATTATGTCACTGGGTTTCATGACCACTTCTTTAACGTCAAGTCTATCGAGAGAAATCTTCGGAAGGACATTCAGAGTGGAGCCAATATCCATCAATACATGAGACAACATAGTGCCCTTACACTCTATAGAGACGTGCAAGGCTTTGTTGTGTTTCCTTCTGGCAGGAGTCAGATCAGTATTAGAAAATCCCAAGCCATTGTCTATGGTCAGGCTAGTAATACAACTTTCAAATTGGTCAGCAGAAGTGTCTTGCGGTGTATGTGAGCATTCTTCAGGAATTTCCCCAAGGCTTTAGCATGAGCCTCGGAGCATAGAAATAGATCTAAAATGGAAATCTTAGATGGGGTTTGTCCCAACTGCTCCACAACATTGTAATCACTTTTCTTAATAATCTTCGGGATTTCCTCTATCTCTTGCTTAGAGGTATCTTTAGCAACTTCCTTTGGTACTTCCGTCTGAGTAGGTTGAGTCACTTTCTCTTTCCCTCGAGCCCCGGGAGTTGGTTCAATAGCAGGAATGCGAACTGGTGAAGTAGTATCCTTTGGAGGAGAGATATCTAGAGAAAACACTCTTCCAATTCTGGTAACTTTTCTTGATCCGATGATATTGTCGACATCAGGATTAGCAGTTTCAACCGTACTGTATTCAATGGTTAATGGCTCTTGCTTGACGCCATAGTAGTAAACTTCGGCTCCATAATTCCAAGGTAGCTTTGTCAGAGGAATATGGAATTGGTCTGGGTGAGGTAATAATCAGAGGTGCCACTCTAGGTGAGGGATTGGCAAAGGTGATCCTTATTGTGTTCACATCAGCATATTCTTCGGGATAACTATCATCTCCCCATCCAGTTGCTTTGATGTCTTCAATTGCAATCTTGTAGCTTTCAGGGGCGGTATATTTCACCATGAAATCAAATTTACCACTTGGCTTCCCCAAGGTATCCCAGACTTCTGGTATGGCTTCGCTTACGTCTTCGATTTTCAAGTTTTCAGAAACATCTTCGCACAAATTCTCTACATACGGAGTCTTCATGAATAGCACTTCTCGATTGTCTATCAGGCATTGAACACCTCTCTTCAACCAGGAACATCCGCTGGGTTTAAAACATGCAGTAACGACAGTTGTCAAAACATCCTGGAATTAAGCCATCTCGTAGTAGATTCTCCTTAACAATCATCAAGGGAGTGGTTAACTCATTCACAGCAAAGACATATGAGTCGTTATCAATAGCGTTAGCACTCTTAACATGGTTGGGCGTTGGTGCATTGATCATATTCGGGGTTTCAACAGATGGGTCAAACTAAATTTCCCGAGCTTCAATCATGTCTTGAATCTTGTCCTTCAAGGCCCAACAATTGCTGGTGTCGTGCCCATGGCTATTAGAGTGGTATGCACACCTTGCGTTGGGATTGTACTTCGGAGAAGATGTGTTGACATAATGAGGAGGGTCTATCAAAGTAATCAGCTCCGCTTTCAACATGTGTTATAGTGCTCGAGACAGTGGTATGTTGATCTTCATAAACTGTCTTCTTGGCGCATTTTGCCTACGTGTGTTGTCTTGTTGAGGTTGCACTGGTGTGGGATTGGAGATCAGGGCTGCCCCCCACAGATTGATGGCGATCACCTTTGTCACGGTTTTTTTGACCATACACATCATTGGCTTCTTTCTTCCTACCAGACGATCTCTTCGCAACATTTGAAGATGTCTTGACTTGAATTTTCCACTCTTGATTCCATCTTTAATACGTTCGCATGTCAATATCAGCTCGATGAATCTGTCCAAAGAATTTATGATCAGATGATTAAAAAATGGTCCTGTCAATGTTCCCATGAAAATGTCAACCAATTCCCTATTAGACAAGGGTGGCTGGACTCTGTCTGCTAGATCTCTCCATTTCTGAGCGTACTCATTGAACTTCTCATCACGGCCCATAAATATATTTTGTAGTTGCATGCGGGTTGGTGCCAATTCAGCATTGTACTGGTACTTTTTGTAGAAAGCATCTGCCAAATCATTCTAGGTATAAATGTGAGTATTCTCTAGTTGATAACACCATTCTAACTATGCTCCGGACAGACTTTATTGAAAGAAATGCATCCATAATTTATTGTCATTAGTGTGTGGTTGAATCTTCTGAACATAAGAATTCAGATGTAGCTTCAGACAAGAAATGTCATCATACTTAGAAAAAGTAGGAAATTTGAACTTGCGGGGAATCACCACTCTAGGAACCAGTCTTAAATTATCAAAGTTCAACCCTAACATTTTCAGATTTTCCACAACATTCAGACGTTCTTCAAGTTGCTTATACTTCTCGTTGTCAGGAGGATACTGCTCGCTCATATAGTCTGTTTCCTCTTCTTATTGAGACCCATGATGGCTTCCTTCATTGACCTTGACACTTCCTTCAGTTTCATCGCTCTTGTCTGGGAATTCAAGTTGTCTTACTACCTTGACTGAACCTCTGAACCGTTTCCCCATGTTGAGAATACCAGTGATCTTCTTCTTTTTCTTGATGATGAGTTCTTTAAGATCTTTTTGTCCTTGGGACAAGTTGGTGAACATCTCTTGGAACTGAGCATTCTGAGCCTGGAAATCTTTGACAGTTTGTTCGAGAGCCATTTCTGCTAAAATAAATAGTGAGAGAGTAAGAAAACCGATCTTCGGAGTACTTGTAATGAAATGATATACTATGATATGCAATGTTATGCAATGCAATGTTTTCAAGGATCTTAGGAATTTAAATTTGGTAAACAAACACGAACAAACTTTTTATTAGTCTGATTAGTAATACAAAAGAAAGTTTAAGTACAAAAATAAAATTCCTAATGCTTAGGCCTCCCATGGACTCTTTCTCTTTGTGTTGACATAGGTGTTAATGCTCTGTTCCTCGTGAAGTATCTTCTCCATCTCTAATACTCTTTTCTCGCTTACATAATATTGAGCTTTGAATGTATCCCTTTCTTATTTAAGTTGAATCCAGGATCTCTTTAATTCTTCAAAATCAGTAGGCGTGTCTGGATGGAGGATGGTGTAAGATTCATCACTTTCAGCAACAGGTTCCATAATTATTGGTAGAATAGAAGCATACGACATCATAGGATTTTGTGTGCGAGCCCGCACCCATTTGAGGTAAGGTTCCCAAGGAATAGAGTTTTTATGTCCAAGGGTCTTGGTATCAGTCTTTTCACCATGCCCCAAGCATGCACAAATCTTCGGTGATAACCATGGAAATCGTTGTCATAGTCAAACACAATACCTTGGATAAGCATGTCATGAGGACCATCTCTTCGAGCATAACCAAACTGACGTAACGCTAAAGAAGGGTTGTAAGTGATACCTCCACTTATGCCAAGGAGTGGTACATTGGGGAATTCCCCATAATGCGCAATGAAAGTGAAGTCTTTTTTAGAGTAGAGACACCAACGAATATCTGAATAAGAGAGTGACATCTACCTTTGAGACCACTTCAAGCCTTTTTCATTCTTCATCATTGATCAAGGAAGGTGCGAAATAAACCACCTAGATAATAATGGTATGCAACACATGAGAGTTCCTTGTCTTTTCATAGTACAAGTGTAAAGAGAATGCATAATATCTCCAAGTAAGGTAGGTACATCATTATGAGTGAGAAATATCTTGATGGCATTCACGTCTATGAATTGACCCCGATTAGGAAATAGAAGCAAACCATAGATTAGCAAAGCCAAAATGTCTTCGAATGCATAGAAACTCATAGCCTTCAAGAACTCTCGAGCCATCTTTATCAAAAACTTAGCAAGCAAACCCTTGACTCCACTTCTTGTTTCCCAATTAGCTTCAATGTCTGGCCGCTTTAGATATAATGTTGATGCGATGTCTTTAAACCTTAGAACGCTTTCTAAACTGGTATAAGGTATCTGATCAAGAATGGGTATCCCATGTAGCTTAGAGAATTCTTCCATTGTAGGTACCAACCGATAGTCTGGGCAAGTAAAACAATGATGTTTTGGATCAAAGAACTGGAATAAGACACTCATCATATCTTCTTCAAAAATGAAGGTAACAAGGTCAAGTAGATAACTATGCCTCTTGATGAACTGAGAGTGATCAGGAACTGCTGAAACTAACTCCTTGAGTTGAGAAGATATACCCACAAAGTTAATTCGGATAGTCTTCCTGGAAGCCATAACCCTACAACAAAGAGCAAAGATAAATCCCTAGGTCCTTGAAATGGTTAGAAATGATGGTGATATTATGTTATGATGTCATGATGTCATGTTTAAATAGCAAGCACAAACAATTCCCACAATAGCCCTAGGTTTAAGGCTTGCATGAGGTATATGTGTCTACCCTACTAGAGTTTAAGTTGGTTCAACTTGTCCTACAATAGTAACCGGGTTCTAGGAATCTCATATCATGGATCTTTCTTGCAGGGTTTATTTCAGTACGGCTACCAAATGGTCGACCGAAACATCACGAAAGTCGAATCTTAATAAGCGTAGCATCGAGTATCAACCAACCTCAGTCTGCACCAAAACCGGCTATCTCACTACCTTCTAATGGCCAAGATGGGTCAATTAGGGTTCTAAAAGTTTAGTTAGTTCTTGATGACACCATGCAGATGCCAAGTATTTCCTCAACTGAACATGAGGAACATCAGGACATCCAAAGTGTCTCATTAACCGTAGCCATCATTTTAACCGTTTCGTCTATGTCGGACAGTCGTGGTGATCTATTCCTACTTTCCTAAGGAAACCTGAGTCCGAGTGTAGGATCCCCCACAAGTATAATACCCAAGCATACCCTTAAAATTAAAGCATACAATGCAAACAAAAAGCGATTAAAAGTGATCTAAAACCCTAAGGTAACTTCTCTTTGGGTGTTCTCCCCAGCAGAGTCGCCAACTCTGTAACACGGTGAGAGAATTGTCTTGTTTTTTTTGCGTTTTATCGCAAATATGCGGATAGCAAGAGTCGCCATTGACTTTTCTTTTATCCAATAAAGGAAAGGTGAAAAGAACAGGAAAGACCTTTGATAGATTCTGAGTACGGGAGGTAATCATGAAAAAGGAAGGTGTTAGCACTCATGATGAATCATTATGTGTTTGGCTTTATATACTCTCACCATGTTGGATAAGCCTACAGGTTCCAAAGCACGTCTCGTGTAATGTGGCTTTTTTTGCGACTCCGGTATACCATACAACCATCTCGGTCCATTGTCACCAAGTTGCATCCAACACTTATTCATAATTACCTCCCTTTTCATAATTGCCTCCCGTACTCAGAATCTAACGAAGGTCTTTTCCTGTTCTTTTCACCTTCCCTTTATTAGATAAAAGAAAATTCGGCGGCGACTCTTGCTATCCGCAACACTTGCGATAAAACGCAAAATAAACAAGTAATTTCTCCCACAATGTTACAGAACTGACGACTCTGTCGGGGATACTACCTAAAGAGAGGCTACCTTAGGGCTATAAGATCACTTTATTTCTTTCTGTTTGCTTTGTCTGCTTTATTTTTTAAGGGTTTTTTGGGTATTATATCTGTGGGGGATCCTACACCCGGATGCATGTTTCCTTAGGTAAGTAGCAATAGATCATCGCGACTGTTAGGCGTAAACCGAAATGATCAACATGATGGCTACGTTAGTGCGACACTTTTAATGTCCTGATGCTCCTCGGGTTCAGTTAAGGAAGTATTTGGAGTTTGCATGGTGTCATAAGCATTAAATCAATTTTAGAACCCTAATTAACCCATCTTAGCCAATAGAAGGTAGTGAGATAGCCGACTTCAGTGCAGACTGAGGTTGGTTGATACTCGATGCTACGCTCATTGAGATTCGACTTTTGAGATGTTTCGGTCGACCACTTGGCAGTTGTATTGAAATAAAGCCTACGAGAAAGATCCTTGATATGAGATTCCTAGAACTTGGTTACTATTGTAGGATAGGTTGAACCAACTTAAACTCCGGTAGGGTAGACACCTAAATCCTCATTTCAAGGACCTATGGATTTATCTTTGCTCTTTGTTGTAGGGTTATGGCCTCCAGGAAGACTATCAGAATCAACTTTGTGGGTATACCTTCTCAACTCAAGGAGTTATTATCAGAAATTCCCTATCACTCTCAGTCCATCAAGAGGCATGGTTATCTACTCGACTTGGTTACCTCCGGTTTTGAAGAAGATATGATGAGCGTCGTATTCCAGTTCTTTGATCCGAAACATCACTACTTTACTTTCCTATATTATCAATTGGTACCTACAATGGAAGAATTCTTGGGACACCTATCCTTGATCAAATACCATTCACCGGTTCAGAAAAAGTTCTGAGGTTTGAGGACATCGCATCAGCGTTACATCTAAAGCGATCAGAAATTGAAGACAATTGGGAGACAAGAAGTGGAGTTAAGGGCTTGCTTGCTAAGTTTCTGATAAAGAAAGCTCGAGAATTCATAAAGGCTATGAGTTTCCACGCTTTCGAAGACATTTTGGCTTTACTAATCTATGGTTTGGTGCTATTTCCTAATCTAGATGAATTCATAGACTTAAACGCCATCAAGATATAACTCACTCATAATCCTGTGCCTACCTTGCTCGGAGATATTCTGCATTCTCTCTATAGTCGTACTACAAAAAGACAAGGGACTCTCATGTGTTTCATACCGTTATTATCCAGGTGGTTTATTTCGCACCTTCCTCGATCAGTAATGAAGAACGAACAAAGGTTGAAATGGTCTCAAAGGCTGATGTCACTCTCTCATTCAGATATTCGTTGGTGTCTCTACTTTCAAAAGGACTTTACTTTCATTGGGAGATGTGGAGAATTCTTTAATGTACCACTCCTTGGCATAAGGGGGTGTCACCTACAACCCTTCTCTGGCATTACGACAGTTTGGTTATGCTCAAAGTGATGGTCCTCATGATATGCTTCTCCAAGACATCGTATTTGACTACGACAACGATCTACAAGGTTATTGCTGAAGATTTGTGCACGCTTGTGGCATGGTGAAGAAAACTGACACCAAAAGCTTGGGGAATAAAAATTCCATCCCTTGGGAACCTTACCTTAAATGGGTGCGAGCTCGCGCTCAAAACCTCATGATGACATATATTGCTATCCTGCTAGTGATTATGAAACCTATTACTGAAGGTAACGAACCCTATACCATTATTCATCCAAACATGGCTACTGATTTTGAAGAATTAAAGAGATCATGGATTCAACTTAAAGAAGAAAGGGATACATTCGAAGCCCAATGCTATGCAAGTGAGAAAAGAGTATTCGAGCTAACGAAGCTGCTTTAGAAGGAGCCAGGAATCAAAACCTACTTCAACCCAAAGAGGAAGCGTCCATGGGAGGCCTGAGCACTAGGAATTTCATTTTTTGTAGTGAACTTTCATTTGTACTTGCTAATTCGACTAATAAAGTTTGTTTCTTGCTTGTTTAACAAATTTAAATTCCTAAGGTCCTTGAAAACATTGCATTGCATAACATTGCATATCATAGCATTTCGTTTCATAACAGGTACTCTGAAGACCGGTTTTCTCATTCTCTCACTATTTATTTCAACAGAAGTGGCTCTCGAACAAACTATCAAAGATCCCCAGGCTCAGAATGCTCAGTTCCAAGAGATGTTCACCAATTTGACCCAAGGTCAGAAAGATCTGAAAAATCTCATCACCAAAAAGAAAATACCATTGGCATTCTCAACATGGGGAAAAGGTACAAAGGTCCAGTCAAGGTAGCCAGACAGCTAGAATTCTCAAACAACATCAGCGAAACTGAAAGAAGCGTCAAAAATAATGAAGGAAGCCATCATGAGTCTGAAAATGAAGAGGAAGACTATATGAGCGAGCAGTATCCTAACGACGAAAAGTACAAGCAACTTGAAGACCGTCTGAATGTTGTGGAAAATCTGAAAATGTCAGGACTCAATTTTGATGATTTAAGCCTGGTTCCTGGAGTGGTCATTCCCCGCAAGTTCAAAGTTCCTACTTTTGCCAAATATGATGGTGTTTCCTGTCCAAAACTTCATCTGAAGTCCTATGTTCAGAAGATTCAACCCCACACTACTGACAGGAAGTTGTGGATGTATTTCTTTCAAGAGAGTCTGTCCGGAGCACAGTTAGATTGGTATTACCAGCTAGAGAATACTCACATTCATACATGGAATGATTTGGAAGATGCTTTCTACAAACAATACCAGTATAATGCTGAATTGACACCAACCCGTATGCAAATGCAGAACATGTCTATGGGCCGTGATGCGAAATTCAAAGAGTACGCCCAAAAATGGAGAGATCTAGCAGGCAAAGTCCAGCCACCCTTGTCTAATAGGGAATTGGTTGACATGTTCATGGGAACACTAACAGACCCATTCTTCAATCATTTGATTGGAAACTCCTCAGCCGGATTCACCGAGCTGATATTGACAGGCGAACGCATCGAAGCTAGAATCAAGAGCGGAAAGATTCAAGCCGAAACATCCTCAAATGCCGCGAAGAGATCTTTTGGTGGGAAGAAAGAAGCCAATGTTGTGTATGGTTAGAAGAACCGTGACAAAACTGATCGCAGTCAATCTATGGGGGCATTCTTGATCTCAAATCCCACACCAGTACAACCTCAACAAGACAACACGCGTAGGTAGAACGCCCCAAGAAGAAAATTTATGGAGATCAATATGCCGTTATCTCAAGCACTACAACACATGTTGAAATTATAGCTGATTACTTTGAGGGATCATCCTCAGCACGTCAACACCTCCTCTCTAAAGTACAATCCTAATGCAAGGTGTGCATACCACTCCAACAGCCCAGGGCACGACACCAATAGCTATTGGGCCCTGAAGAACAAGATATAAGACATGATTGAAGCCCGAGAAATTGAATTCGACCCTCTTATCGAAACTCCGAATGTGATCAACGCACCAATGCCTGACCATGGTAACAGTGCCCACGCTATTGACAATGACTCATATGTCTTTAATGTGAATGAGTTGATCATTCCCCTGATGATTGTCAAGAAGGATTTATTGCAAGCTGATTTATTTCCAAGATGTCCTGACAACTTCTGTTGGTGCGCATCTTAATCAAATGGATGTGCTTGGTTGAAGATACGTGTTCAACGCATGATGGACAACCGAGAAGTGTTACTCCTAAAAGCTCCGTCTGTAGAGAGTTTGTGCGATGTTTCTAAAAGTCTGAAGATTGAAGACGTAAGTGAAGCCGTACCATAAGTCTGGGATACCATGGGGCAGCCAAGTGGGAAGTTTGATTTCATGGTGAAGTATACCGCTCCTAAAAGCTACAAGATTGCAATCGAAGACATCAAGGCAACCGGATGGGGAGATGATTATCCCAAAGAATATACTGATGTGAATACAATAAGGATCACCTCTGTCGATCTTGCACCCAGAGTGGCACCTCTCATTATTACCTCGCCAAGATCAATTCCATATTCCTCTAACAAAGCTATACCTTGGAATTATGGAGCCGAAGTCTACTATTATGGCGTCTATCAAGAGCCATTAACCATTGAAGACAATATAGTTGAAGCTACAATTCCCAATGTTGACAATATCACCAGATCAAGCAAAGTAACCCGAAATGGAAGAGTGTTTTCTCTAGATATCTCTCCTCCAAAGGATACTACTACACCAGTTCTCGTTCCTGCTATTGAACCAACTCCCGAGGTATGAGGGAAATAAAAAGTGACTCAACCTGCTCAGACAGAAGTACCAAAGGAAGTTGTTGAAGATTCCTCCAAACAAGAAATGGAGGAAATTCTAAAGATCATTAAGAAGAGCGACTACAATGTGGTGGAGCAATTGGGATAAACCCCATCCAACATTTCCATGCTAGATTTGTTGCTGTGCTCCGAGGCTCATGCTAAAGCCTTGGTGAAATTTTTGAAGAATGCTCATATACCACAAGACACTTCTGTTGACCAATTCGTAAGTTTTATTGCTAGCCTGACCGCAGACAATGGTTTGGGCTTTTCTGATGCTAATCTGACTCTTGTAGGAAGGAAACACAACAAAGCCTTACACATTTCTATGGGGTGCAAAGGCACTAAATTATCTCATGTGTTGGTGGATATCAGCTCTGCTCTGAATGTCCTGCCGAAGAGCGCTCTCGACCGACTTAATGTTGAAGAAATGGTTATCAAGCCCAATGACATAATAGTAAGAGCTTTTGATGGTTCGAAGAGAACAGTGCTTGGAGAGCTCAACCTGCCGATCAAAGTAGGTCCCCAAACTTTTGACTCAACTTTCTTTGTGATGGATATTTGTCCAGGTTATTCTTGCCTACTTAGACGCCCTTGGATACATGGGGCAGGCACTGTTACCTCTAATCTACATCAGAAGATGAAATACCCAGCGAAAGGGAAGATTGTTACAGTATGCGGAGAAGAAGAATATATGGTAAGCCATCTGCATTCATTTTGATACATCGAGATGGAAGGAGAATTTGTTGAAACTCCCTGTCAAGCTTTCGAAGTAATTCCAAGAGTCATGCCTGTCGACTCTCCTGTCACTCTTAAAGTTACTAGAGTTCCATCAAAGATGGCCTCATTGAAAGATGCCAAAGTTGTAGTTGAAGAAGGAGGTTGTACTATTTGGGGTAAGCTACCCGACTTCCCATTCAAATATGACAATATTGGTTTAGGAGTCACTTCCAAAGGTCAGAAGATGATATGCCGCAAATGTGCTGGTATACCTCCTTTCCGCATCAACAAGAATGAAGTTCATGCTATAGAAGACGATGATGGTGACTTCGACATCGACAATTGGATCTTCCCAACTCATGGCGATGGACTCAACAATTGAACGGCTAAAGATGTTATGGAAATCTCCTTTATACAGGAGTAATTGTTTTTTTATTTTACATGTTTTGCTTTTACGCTTCAAACAATAAAACTTTAAGCCTAGTGCCTTTCCCGGGGCACCACGGTTCGTTTGTGAGGGTTATTATATGTCATTCGCATATTTTCATTCAATACATCATTGGACTTTTTGCCTTTAAATATTGTGCTCTTTGTCTTTCTATTTACTTTATCACCTCTTCAAAAGCTATGTGTTCTTACACACACCCACGTAATAAACGGAAGATCCACATTCACTTCGAATCCCGTCGATAACAACTCTGCTATTGCTAAATATGACTTTGATAATCCAATCTACCAAGCCGAAGACGAAGGTGAGGAAGATTGTGAAATTCCAGGAGAACTTGCTAGACTACTACAGCAATAGGAAAGGGCTATACAGCCACACGAAGAACCGGTCGAGGTTGTGAATCTAGGTACCGATGAAGACAGAAAAGAAATCAAGATAGGAGCGGGTCTTGAGAGCAGTGTTAATGAAAGATTGATCCAAATTTTGCAAGATTACATCGAGATTTTTGCTTGGTCCTATGAAGACATGACAGGTCTATATATCGACATTTTATCACCGACTACCAATGAAAGAAGGCTTTCTCCCTATGAAGCAGAAGGTTCGTCGTATGCGTCCTGAGATGTCTGAGAAAATTAAAGCTGAAGTTATGAAGTAGTTCAATGTCGATTTCTTAGCCGTTACTTCTTATCCACAATGGGTTGTGAACGTGGTGCCCGTACCTAAGAAGGATGGCAAGGTGCGCATGTGTGTAGAGTATCGAGACCTGAATAAGGAAAGCCTGAAAGATGATTTTCCGCTTCCACATATTGATGTTCTGGTCGACAACACTGCTCAGCATAAAGTTTTCTCTTTCATGGATGGTTTCTCCGGCTATAATCAGATCAAGATGGATCCCGAAGACATGGAAAGGACTACTTTTGTTACACAGTGGGGAACTTTCAGTTACAAGGTCAAGCCGTTTGGGTTGAGGAATGTTGGCGCAACATATCAGCGTGCTATGGTGGCTTTATTCCATGATATGATCCATCACAAGATAAAGGTCTACGTCGATGAAATGATAGTTCGATCACAAACCGAAGAAGAACATCTTAATCATTTGTGAAAGTTGTTTGATAGACTGAAGAAATACATATTGAGAGTTAATCTGAGCAAATGCACCTTCGGAGTCAGATTCAAAAAACTCTTGGGTTTTGTTGTCAGTGGCAAAGGTATCGAAGTTGATCTTGCCAAAGTTAGAGTTATTCAAGAAATGCCAACTCCTCGTACTAAGAAGGAAGTTAGAGGTTTCTTAGGACGACTGAATTACATTTCCAGATTCATTGAACATCTAACTGCTACTTGTGAGCCAATATTCAAGTTATTGAAGAAAGATCAAGTAGTAAAATGAAACAAAGATTTCCAGACAACTTTTTACAAAATCAAGGAGTACCTACAAGCACCTCCCATCCTAATGCCACCAGTTGAAGGAAGACCTCTCATCATGTACTTAACAGTATTAGAGAATTCAATGGGGTGTATGTTGGGGCAACATGACGAGTCTGGTCGAAAAGAGTATGCAATATACTACCTTAGCAAAAAGTTTACCGACTATGAAACAAGAAACTCACAACTCGAGAAAACTTGCAACGCTTTGGCTTGGGTTGCTCGCCGACTAAGACAGTATATGTTGACTCACAATACCTTGTTTATCTTTAAGATGGATCCGATAAAATACATATTCGAGAAACCTGCTCTCTCCAGAAGAATAGAAAGATGGAAAATGATCTTGACCAAATACGACATACAATATACTTCTCAGAAGGCAATCAAGGGAAGTGTGGTAGCTGATAATTTGGCTCATCAAGCCGTACATGACTACTAGTCTATGCATTTCGAGTTCCCAAACGAGGATATTATGTTAGTCACTGATTACGAAGAGCCTAGACCATACGAAGGACCTGAGCCAGGATCCCGATGGACAATGGTCTTCGATGGAGCTTCTAACGCACTTGGCAACGTATTGGAGCCATAATTACATCTCATAAAGGCGGCCATACACCTTTCACCTCCAAATTATGTTTTGACTGCACCAACAATATGGCTGAATATGAAGCGTGCATTATGGGTATCAAAGCTGCTATTGACTTGAGGATCAAGTTGTTGCAAGTATATGGAGACTCAGCTTTGGTGATTAGTCAGATCAACGATGAATGGGAAACAAAACATCCAAATCTCATTCCGTATCGAGAACATGTGTTGAATCTGATCCCCTACTTCGAAGAAATCACTTTCGAGCATATCTCACGAGAAGAGAATCAGTAGGCAGACGCACTAGCTACCATGTCATCTATGTTTAAAGTCAGATGGGACAAGGAAGCTCCTCAAATCACTATTGAAAGACTAGATGAACCGGCGTACTGTTGCAAACTTGATGCTGAAGGAGTAGAGGAGAAACCTTGGTTCTACGAAGTGAAGAGGTATCTCGAGGCTCAAGAATACCCTAAAGGGGAATTTGTCAATTATAAGAAGTTTCTAAGGAGGTTTGTACAAATGCAATCTTATACAAATGCAATCACGACTTTGCCTTGCTCCGATGTGTAGATCAGAAAACAGTTGAACGAATTATGGAAGAGTTACATGAAGGCACATTTGGTACTCACTCCAGTGCATATACAATGGCTAAGAAGATTCTAAGAGCAAGTTACTATTGGTCCACTATGGGAGCTAATTGTTATCGCTATGCTCGATCTTATCACAAATTCCAGATATACGCAGACAAAGTACACATACCTCCAGTTCCATTGAATGTTCTGACCGCCCCGTGGCCTTTCGTGATGTGGGGCATTGATATGATTGGAGAAATCAAGTCGAACGCTTCTAATGGACACCGTTTCATCCTCGTTGTTATCGATTACTTTACCAAGTGGGTAGAAGAAGCCTCGTACGCATTTGTTACCAAGAATGTTGTGGCTCGATTCATCAAACATAATCTCATCTGTCGATACGACATCCCTAAATGGATTATCACAAACAATGGTACTAATCTCAACAACAAAATGATCACCGAACTCTGAACGCAGTTCAAGATAAAGCATGGAAGGCCAAAGATGAATGGCGCAATGGAAGCCGCCAACAAGTATATTAAGAAGATCATATAGAAGATGACAGTGACCTATAAAGATTGGCATGAGATGTTGCCATTTACTCTCCACGGTTATTGCACTTCAATATGAACATCTACAAGGGAAACCCCTTTCTCTCTCGTATATGGTATGGAATCAGTTCTGCCTATTGAGGTTCAAATACCCTCACTCAGAGTACTGAAGGACGCAAAGTTAGATGAAGACGAATGGGTCCAGACTCGGCTTGACCAGATCAACTTGATCGACGAGAAGCGACTCGCAGCCATCTGTCATGGACAAATATATCATAAATGCATAATCAAAGCCTTCAATAAGAAAGTCAAACACCAAGTGTATCAAGTTGGTGATCTAGTAGTCAAGCGCATCATTCTACCACAAGGTGATCCTAGGGGAAAATGGACTCCCAACTATGAGGGACCATTTGTAGTCAAGATAATATTCTCTGGCAGAGACATGATACTAAGTACCATGGATGGAGAAGACTTCCCGCACCCTGTGAACGCAGATATAGAAAAAAATACTACGCATAAACGAGACCCGCTAGGTCGACTGGCCTAGGCAAAAATAAGGGCGTCCTGGCGAACCAAAAGGGTTCGGGCAAAAGTTAGGGATATATATATAAAAAAATGTCCACCCGGCAAGTCAAAACCTGCAAAGGCGGCTTGGGTAAAAAAGGGTATCCTGGTAGACTAAAAACCCGAATGGGCGGTCTAGGAAAAAATTAGGGAGTAAAGCGTATGACTATATCTTGTCAAGATCATCTACTTATAGGCTACACTACTATCAACTTCAAGTTCAAACGACGCAGATTAATCCAGTCACCTTCTTCTGGTAGCAAGGAGATGAGATAGTTGAAAATATATGAGCAATAGTAGGGTCGAAACTCGAAGAGATTGTTTCCATATAGATTTTACAATTTTCTAAATTTTTCCGACCATTTCCTCTTACTAGGATATTTGTCTCTTTGTATACAAAATTCCTGTCTATAGGTCCCTTTTCAAAATTAATACAATCCTCGTTTTCCAGTTTCAAACTTTTACTTTTATCTGTTTGTTTGCATAAAGTCCAATGATTGCTTTGAATGATTATATGCATCTGACGATAAATATTTGTTCACCAATATAAAAAAGCGAATAGAAACAAAAATTACTATAGATTCTAGGAATTGAGATGACAACCAAAGTCACCAGTACATCCCCACAGATTCATTTTCATAAGAAATATCCCCACGGGATAATACCTACAATCCCCACAGAGCCATCACTCCCCCGACAGAGACAAATTTCCCAAAAAGACTACTACTCTATCATCTCCTTTCAGTAGTGTCCAACACTTCTACTCATCACGTTAGTCCCCGAGCAGTGATCCTATCAACATTCATCACGTTAGTCCCCGAGCAGTGATCCTATCAACATTCATCACGTTAGTCCCCGAGCAGTGATCCTATCAACATCATCACGTTAGTACCTGAGCAGTGATCGTGTATATTGTCACCGAGCAGTAATCATCTACATCATCACGTTAGTCCCTGAGCAGTGATCGTCTCAACTCATCACATTAGTCCCCGAGCAGTGATCATCTACATCATCACATTAGTCCCTGAGCAGTGATCGTCTCAACTCATCACATTAGTCCCCGAGCAGTGATCATCTACATTGTCACGCCAGTCCCCGCGTAGTGAACGTCAACTTTGTTACATTAGTCCCCGAGTAGTAACCCGCCATCAATCAACTTATTATGTCATTCTCTGAGCGGTAATGCGTTATTCAAGAGCACATTATTCCCCAGCAATATTCGTACAAGAGATGTTCATCCCCAGCTGAGTATCTCTCAAGGATTCCCATTCCCCAATAGCATCAATATTCAGACCTGAAACTTGGTCAGATAGTGCATCAGAGGAATCTAGATCTCTTTCATCCTTAGTCAGGATCTTCATCTCCAAGCAAAAATCAAAGATCCCCAGCAGAACGCTCATATCTTCTTCAAGATGGAAATGTTTTGAAATACCACAACATCTACATTCATACATTATTCATGAAAGTCATAACATGTGCATATATCACTCACGAGCATTATCATATACTCGCATGCAACATAATATGCATAGAACTAACCATATATTTTCAAGTTAAATATCCCCAAGAGGTGAAAGTCATTTTCCATACAGAAGGTCATAGATTAATGCCTAAAACAAGATGGGAAAACTATCCAAACGACCAAACATGATTATCAACAGATAGCGGGATATAGTTAATACCCGAAACAAGACGGGAAAGCTGTCTACAGCCTGACGTATACTCATTTCAGATATAGCTAAGATGAAGGTTTATTCTGACTCTCTCTTACTCTAGATGGCATCTTTAAGCCCATCTCCGACTACACGTCGATATCTCTCCACCTGCAGAATGCTGCATATATGGTTAAAGATTAATGCATACCAGTAATCTCATTCAAAGAGGAGCATGGAGTCTAACGTACAACTCACTCCCCAACATTAGCTTCTCCAAATGCCATTTGTAAGCCCATTCCAGTGCATCTTCAACCGACGATCTCATTCCATACACCAGTGAGTGCAAATTTTCAAGTGTACTCGAGTGTTCAGTCATCTTCTATCTTCAGGTCACGAAGGCAAGCATACAAATCTAACCCTTCAAGTAAAATAAGATTGAACAGGGGCAAGTGTTATACCCCAAAATTTACCCTCCTATTTCTCAAGACACTCCACATCTCCATACTCAAGAATTTCTCAAGGATGGACCAGATGAACCCTCTCCTAAGCAATCAACCCCAAACTAGGGTTTTGATTCTCTCAAGTCAAAGATGAGTTCTAATTCCTCAAGTGGTCATCATACCTCATCATATGTCTCAAGGTATCACCATGTCAAGTTTCAAGCCTCACAGTTCAAGTTTGCTCAGTCAATTGCTCAGATGGTTGAAAATCAGTTGTATTGGACAAAAAGTCAACTGTGGTCAACATACAGTCAAACTTCCTCATTTTTGGTCAACATCAAGATTTTGAAGTCACACTCACCCTTTGATCAAGGATTTATCATGATTCATCAAGAAAACTCAAGATTTCATCAAAAGTCAAAGTTTCCAAATTAGGGTTTCTTGACAAAAAGTCAACAGAACTTTGACCAGACATAACTTTCACATACTTTATCAAAAAAAATCCACCAAATATCATTTTTAATAGAATTCAATTCTCTACAACTTCATGTCTCACAAGCTTTGGTCAAAAATGCTTCATTTGAGAGTTATGGATCAAGACATTATAGGTCCTCCTAAAAGTCAACAAAAATTAATCTTTTTGCAAAGAAGTGTACATGAACATGTAAACTTCAATGAAGATGAAACCAAAAAGAGTGTTTAGAGGACATCTTGATATTTCTAAAAAGTCCAAGAACACTTCAAAATGTTGAAGATTGAGCAAGATACAACTTATGAAAGCTTGGCATTTTTGAAGAGGTGCATGAAGAGAAACACTTAGCAAATTCAAATTTTTTTCTAAATGGGCCTAAGTTTTTGTGATTACCCTTGATACAACATTTTTCAATCACTTCCAAGCATCAATTCATGCGCCTGGGGTGTTGTTGCACCCCAAATTTTACCCTGATATTTTTTTCTACTCGCATTTTGTTTATAAAAGAAACAGTCATTCACTCATTGCATTCACATCATTACGTCGTATTTAAATTGACCAAAAGTTAGTTTAAATCGATATTTGCATCATTTTATAATTGTAAAATACCCGTTATTTTATTTCATTTATTTTTACTTCTCTGTCTGTTCATTGTATTGTTTTAAATTATTTATATATCAATATTTCGGTTTTGTAGACAGACTGTTAAAAATGTTTCGATACTGTGCGAAAATTAGCGTAGAAAATATTTCAAGTTTTCATCTTTTACTCACTGCTTTATGAATCTACGTGTCGCGTAGATCAGAAAAATGTGCTCTCCGCAATTTTTCGATACAGTTTGAAGACTCGTTCTTAACTGTAAATGTTTTTAAAATCGGATATTCTTTATTGTCATTTTATTTCAATTTTAACCATTTCAATAATTTTTCTTTAACTTATAAGACCCGTAGTTTATTTTAATATGCTCATACTATTTTTTCGGATAATTTATTGTCCGAACTTTTACCATTTTTGACAATTTTAGGTGTCCATTTTTTTTATCTCAAAAAATCAAAACAAATATTATTGGGCTTTTTATTTTTTACCCAACCCATTTGTGTGGCCCATTTCATGAAAAGGGCGTTTTTGGCATTTTAAAAAATATGTTAAACCTAATTTGTAGTATATATATATTGTTATGATTGGCACTGGAGGGGGGAGAAAAAAATTAAAATTGAACGGAAACAGTGAGGCGAATTTGAAAAAATAGTAACACAGAAACCCTCATTCGCTTTCATCAACCTTTTTCCATTCTTCAATATCACTGTGACCCCCGTTCATCCCCTTACTCACTCAGCTCTCTCACAGCACACTTCCTGCCGCTCCATTTCCTCTTCTTTCAACATGAGCTCATCCCACCGTTACCTCCCTTCTCTATCGCCGCTGCAACCTCCGTAACACCCTCTTCATCCATCACCGTTACAACAGCCCTCTTTCACACCACCGCTTCTGTCTTCCACCGCCGCCGTCCCTCTGCTCATCATAGCCAGCATCATCCCATAACCCCTTCAGCCTTTCCGTCTGTTCACTCTCATCCAACAGCTCCGTCCATCTCTTCCTCGCCACTGTCCTTCTCACCGTAGCAAACCCCTGTTTCACCTTCCGTCTGCTTCCTCCGTAACAACACCCATCTCAACTCCTTCGTCCCTCTGTCACGATTCCTTCTCCGTTTCCCCTGTAACCTCATACATCCGTCTCAATCGCCTTCCAAACTGCCAGCTTCCATTTCGATATGTTCTCTCTCTTCTTCTCTCCACGTGACCTTCACCGTAAATCCGCAACAACCTCCCTCCGCCGTCGCAGCTTCATTTACAGCCGCTCACAACAATCCGTCGGCCGTCATTCAACATCAACAACAGCTTCTGCATCTCTTTTCTATTAGCTTCAACGTTTCGGTAAATTTCTGATTCCATTTTATATCTGTGATAATATGATTATGGTTTAACTTAGAAACAGATAATGAATGCTTCTTAAACTATGCGATGCTATAATTCCAGTGTTTAATTTCTGGAAAAAAAGTGTTAGTTGATTTTGGTGTGTGTTAGTTCGTTATGCTCTGTTATGATATTATGTTTCCAAGTTACTACGACATATCCAAAATTTGGCATTCTTGAACTTTGTTCTGGTGTATATGCTGTTTTTGTTGTGACCGAATCTTTTGGGTTAATTGTTTTTTTTTCTTCATAATATTGTTTTAGTTTGAAGATTGAGTTGGTATGGTTTCATTAAGTGTTTATCAGAATATTAAAACTCTTATGTCGGTATTACTTTGATCACGTGAAATTCAATATATCGGCATTTCATTTTGTATTAGATTCGAATTTTGAAGTTTTTGGTCTATGCCCGCATATCCTTGTTTAATTTCATTTTGACATTCATATAGTTTCGATGAGAATTCGACATCAACACGTTCATTTGCGTAGGATGTGAACGAGAAACTGTTGGGATATCATATTATGGTTTTATTTTCATTTTTTTTCCGATTGAAGTTTTACGATTGATGGATATTTGAAGTTAGACTTGGTTTCGATGAAGGTGATGTTGTTTCCGCGATGATTCGCGTAGAAACTAACCGAGAAACCTTTAAAATGTTATGTTATTCTCATTTATCTTTAATTTCGTTTGGATTTGACAAGAGGATTCCGTATCGGTTTCAATGACGGTTTGATATTGATGTCGCATTTATTTGCGTAAGATTTAACCGAGAAACCCTTAAGATGTTGTATTCTCTCATTTTAATTTCGATTGCATTTTGTCGATCTTTTATTGTGAATAATAGATGGAAAACTTGGTTTTAGTTTCGATGATGGTTTATTGATTAACCGCGTTACTCGCGTGTAAATCTAACCGAGAAACATGTTGGGACACCGCGTTATCATCATTCTTTTTTTTATTTCAATTGAAGTGGTAATCGGTATTTATTTTTTTTAGTTTCGATGATGGTTTATGTTATTTCCGTGTCTACTCGCGTGAGAATCTAACCGAGAAACATGTTAGAACACCATATTTTGTGTTATTATCGTTTTAATTTTTGATTGAAGATTATAGTCGGTTGACATTCAAATTTAGCTTCGATGATGTTTTGACAATGATACCGCATTTTCTTGCGTGGTGAATTTAACCGAGAAGCTCATGGGACAACATACTTTTCTTAAATAACCGGTAGCATAGTGGCTGCCCGGTGTTGTCTTGTTTAATGTTAGCTTGCTTTGTAATTAATTTCCCATGTTTCGATTTTATTATAACTTGAACTTTCTTTGATTTTAGTTCATTTGTGTATTGAAATATTCGAACGACCGTTTAATTCTTCATCTCATTCATGTACATTATACTAACTTCGTCCGATTCTTTTACTAATCATATTTTGGTTTACATTGCAATTCTATTTCTTTATTTTTATTCCACACTCATCCTACTAATATGTTTGCTATTTGTGTAGACATTCGAGGATTGGTCAAAAAAGGCATTCATTTTCTTTTAATATTGACATTACTTTTTTATTATCTAACATTTAATATTTAATAATGTACATACAATATACTTGCATTTTTATTTTATTTTATATTTTATGCTGTAAATATATTTATACATATTATTTTTATTTCTTATGCTTAGTATTGTAAATATTATATACATATTACTTTTATTATTACTATTATTATTATTATACTTTATCTATTCATTCGTAAATAAGTTCGAATTATATTATAGTAATATTCTCCGCATATCAATTTCTTAGAATTAATTTCTATAGTTTATTCTAATTAATCTTTTAAAATACAAATGATACAATAATCGATATTTTAGTTTCACCGTATTTAGTTCCTATTTGTATGCTTTTAACATAATTAATTTACTGTTTTATCTTTAATTTCAGGTTATCCCCATTCGAAAAATTGTATCCCAATCCCCTTGTTGCGTTGTAAATAATTTTACCGCTTTCTATTTTATTTTACCGTTTAATCCCCATTTATATTTGATGTATCCCTCTCCCAAAAACAAATATTGTAATAATTATTTTGTGCACATTTATTTAATTTAATTTAATTGTCACTTACACAAACCCAAAAAATATCATTTTTAACCCGTAAGTCGACAAAGCTACGAAGCGTCGCGATGACCACACATGCACACATGTACGCTTGATCCTGGGCCTTCTTACAGTGAGTCTATTTCGATTAATTGTTCCAATTAGTCATTATAGTAGACTAGCCCACTTTGCTAGTACACATGTAATTTAATTATTTTATACTTAGGTTGGCCACCTTGTATGGGCTTTGTCGATTTTACTTGTGATTTACAATTATCTCGATCCTATTCTTTCTCCATTCATCAAGCATTTAAAACACTTTCAATAAAAATCGACCCAACGTCGAGTCTTCTTCTCAAACCTCGATCCAACGTCGAGTTATTTTTCAAAAATCAATTTTTCTACAAAACAAAAAAACATGGTGCTATGGTATTTAAGTAAATCGTTAGAGGATAGCCCGACGATTTAATTAAAATGTAAAGTATTTGGGCCATTAGAGGGTAACCCAATGACTTAAATACTTTATTCCATACACTTAATAAAAGTGAACTTTGTTTCACCTCACTCTTTTCATAATAAAGATTTTGGATGAGAGATGATCGGTTGACCTCAATCACCAATCTCGAGTATTGAATCGTTAGAGGATAGCCCAACGTTTTGGTACTTGTCATCCACAATTTAAAATCAATTCCAACACATTCAATATCTTTTGTGCGTCCAAGCACCTTTACCTTTAAACCTTTTCAAGATTAGACATGATTCATTTATAATTGAGATGCTTCTTCCTCTATTCCCAAGGTTTTCGACTTCTCCACTTGAGTACTAGAGGTGTTCTCAAACCCTCCCTCATGTTGGTGTGTAGTCCTTTATTCTTTATCACACCTTGTGGACGTTAGACGAGTCCTCTCCTTTAAAAATAACGACTTGTCTTTTCATTTAAAATCAATCAACAAACAATCATTTTCTAGAAGAACTACGGAGTTTTGACTTTCCCATTGCACGAGGGAATACGTAGGCACGCGGCTTTGAAACCGTGTCAAACTCAAAATAATAAAAACATTTCTTCTCCCTTTCTTTCTCATTTTTTTAAACTTAGAAGATCGTCAAATTTTCACACTAACACACAACTACAGTTTGAACTAAATGGGTATCATCGAGTACGATGGATGTGAGGGGTGCTAATACCTTCCCCTTGCATAACCAACTCCCGAACCTGCATCTCTTAATTTCGTAGACCGTCTTATCCTTTTCTTTCGTGGGTTTTATCTATATTTTCCCGTTCTTTTTTAGAACAAATAAAATTAGGTGGCGATTTCACTAGTTTTCGAAAATTCATTTAAATGATTTTTTTGAAAAAAAACGAGTTGCATCAGGTATAGTAGGGTAAGAATTGATCATTATCCATGGGTAAAACACTCTGAATCATGTCATAGATGAATCTCTGTTGCATATGTTTTCATGAATTCGTGTGTCTGTTTTTATCATGTTTTAATCTGAACTAACCATACTAATGTGTTCCTGAGACATCATAGAGCAGGTTTGAATGATCGCATGAGAGTTAAAATGCATAAATAGTGATATGCCATTGTTAGGGCTTCAAAACTAAGAAGCTTCGAATCTCAATTTCCAGACACTTTTAGGCCAAATGGCCACCACCATTGAACTCGCAGACCCCGATTTAGGGGGGGTAGCCTTAACCATGAGTTTCGATTTTCATTTTTTTGCAGGTTTCAAAAAATCCTCAGTGCAGAAGATGACCGGTGCTATGGTTCTGGCGGCGGCTCCATTCGTTGACCATTTGACTGCAAGTGTGGCGTTTTCTCCCATGGCTTGTGTAGTAAACTGGACCCCACGACTTGACTTATTTTGAAATTCAAAATGAAATGCGCACAACATATATGATCTAATGGTTGTATTTCAAAGACAACTAAGACACTCAGCACATATGGTAAAGGCATGTGTTGGTAAGCCAGGAGGTCAGGGGTTCGATCCCTACTGACCCTTTTTCCTTCCTTTTCCAATCTTTTTCTCTATCTTTTTAATTTTCTAACTTTTTTTCAATTTCTTTTATTTAATTCAATTTTCTTTCAAAATTAATTAAACCATTTTCAGAAATCACAAAAATAATCTAATTTCAGATTTAGGTTAATTATACATTTAATTAATTTTTGGCATAAAAATAATTTATTTTTCTCACGGTTTAAATTATTTTTCATCATTAATTAATAATTAACTTAGAAATTAGGTTTTATTAACTAAAATTTATCCACAAAAAGATATCAAAAAATATTTTTTCTTTCACAATTAGGGTTTAGACACTTTCTCTTATCCTTAAACATTTTTCACCAATTTATTTACTTTATTTCGCATTTAAATTCTAGAAATCGATGTATAGGCCGCAAGGTTATTTTTGTAATAGCGTAGATTTACTTTTCTCGCAATTTACTTTCCGCACCTCCTATTATGTATTTGCCCCAAAGCCATGTAACAGCGTAGGACTTTACTTTCCGCACCTTTACTTTCCAGCAAATATACACTGCTTAGATGTATGCTAATAGGTTTGCATGGAAAGATCTAAAATCAACCGTTAGATCACCCTAATTTCTAAGATAACATATCTGAATTGAACACTCTTTCACACTTGCACCCCTCTTAGGGTATCCTCTCTTGTTGCCTTTTGAATACAATGGGCATGTCCCTCGAACGTAGGGGTACCATTATCAAAGACGCTTACGAATAACATCATCATAGTCCCTTCGATACAAAGATCATAGTCCCTCGATGACCCTCGATGTTGCCTACGAATATATGATCTCGTCCCTCGGTTGTTGCCTACGAAAAGTGATGATCGTCCCTACGAAATAGCTAAGGTATCCTTACATGTTGCCTTTAATGACCATACGATGACCCTAAGATTGTCCCTTCACATCCAACGGATAAAGTTACCTACTAACTAATGGTATGGGTAGCCCTATCCTAAAGGAGAAGGAAAAATAACAAGAAACGACCAATCTGAGTAGGTAAATAAGACTCTATTGCTTGCTCCAATCAATTAAAAATACTTTTCACTCCCACACTTTTCAAAAAAACTTTTCAAAACCACTTTGTGTAATTTCTAGCGAGAATCATTACAAAGTTAAACATTTTCTAAATGAAATATTTCTAAACACTTCGTATAAATTCCAATGAGAATCATTACATAGTCAAAGCAAAATACTTTTCAAATATCTTTTCAAACTACAGAAACACAGAAAGCAATTTTTCAAAAGTGAGTTAAGCAACTAAGAGCCCGTAGATAACTACGGATGGAAAGGGTGCTAACACCTTCCCTTTTCATAATTGTCTCCCGTACTCATAATCTAACGAAGGTCTTTTCCTGTTCTTTTCACCCTCCCTTTATTAGATAAAAGAAAAGTCGGCGCGACTCTTATTATCCTCAACATTTGCGATAAAATGCAAAACAAACAAGTCAGTTCTCCCACCGTGTTACACACACCCATTGGATTATATGATAATCATGCATTTCATTTTGAATTTTCAACACATACACACGCGTGGGCCCCAGCGTCATTGAGTAAGCCAATTATATTGAGATATATTGCCATGCATGAAATCAAAGAGTCAGCGCCGGAGACGTCCACGAGAACCCTATCTCCGATCTCCTTCTCCGACCGTCCAATTTTTAAAACCTGAAAAATCAATCAGAAACATAAAAGCAAAGTGCCCAGATCGTATAATTAAGGTGTTGCGAGTTCAATGGCATATTTAGTTTGTTATGAAACCGCTTAGAACCCTCGGTATGAAGCTTCACGAATTCAAAACCCTAACAATGGCATCTCACAGTTTAGGCATCAAACCTTGCAAACGATGGATCAAACCTGTTCTATGACATCTCAGGAACACATTAGTGTGGTTAGTTCAAATTAAAACACAATAAAATTCAAAATCAAAGTTCATGAAGGTTATGCAATCGGAGTTCATAGTATGCACGATTCAGACGTGTTTGGCCATTGTTATGAATCCATACCTACCCTTTGATACTTCAAGAACACGAATGACTGCTTAGAATTTCTTAGGAACGACTGGAATTTGAAACTCGATGGTGCAAGTTTCTTGACAAATTTGAGTTCAAAACCTAGCTTCCTTGGCTGCCAAAATTTGTGTATTTGGCCTTGGAATCACTTGTGTACTTATAGAGAATGATTTAGGTTAACAAAATTGATCAAAATCTTTGAGATTGAATGATTGGAGATTTGATTTGAAATTTAATCAAATCTTTCTAATTTTGTCTCAATCTTATTCCAATCAACTTCAATCATCCTTACACGGTTTGTCATGTGATCTTGGGCCTCCATGTGTGTTTGAAACAAAGCCTTGCACTTTAATTCATTATATTTACATTTTAATCAATTTACTTAATATTTAAGTGAAATAAAATTCAATTAATTATAAATAAATATCATACATATGCCATAATGAATTTAGAGGTCATATTTGATGTTATGAACATGTTGGAACCCTAAACATTAGGTCACATTGTTCAAAGAATCCAAATTCATCACTCTGCTCCTTGTGTATTTCTTCAAATTTCCTAAACTTGCTCAAGTCATAAATTGCTCAATTTTTATCATTTGAGAGTGTTCTTGGACTTTTAGAAAGCTTAATATGTCCTTTAAATGTTCCTTTTGGTTTCATCTTCATTGAAGCTTCCATGCTCATGTACACTTCTTTGGAAAAAGATGACTTTTTGTTGACTTTTAGAAGGACCTATAATTCTTGGCCCATATTTCTCAAATGATGCATTTTTGGGCAAAGCTTGTGGGACACAAAGTTGTAGAGAATTGAATTCCCTTAAGAATGAGCATATTTGGAAAAATTTCTGATGAAGTACGTGAAAGTTATGCCTGGTGAAAGTTTTGTTGACTTTTTTATCAAAAATCCTAATTTAGAAATTTTGACTCTTGATCAATTCTTTGAACTTTCTTGATGAACCATGATCAACCCTTGATCAAATGATGAATGTGACTTCAAAATCTTGATGTTGACACAAAGTTTCTGATGAAGTATGTGAAAGTTATGCCTGGTGAAAGTTTTGTTGACTTTTTATTAAAAACCCTAATTTAGAAATTTTGACTTTTGATCAATTCTTTGAAATTTCTTGATGAACCATGATCAACCCTTGATCAAATGATGAATGTGACTTCAAAACCTTGATGTTGACAAAAAATGATGAAGTTTGACTGTATGTTGACCATAGTTGACTTTTTGTCCAATACAACTAATTTTCAACCGTCTAAGCAATTGACTGAGCAAACTTGAGCTATGAGGCTTGAAACTAAACATGGTGATACCTTGAGACATATGAGGAGGCATTATACTCACTTAAGGCAAAAGAGACCATTTTTGACTTGATAGAATCAAAACCCTAGTTGTGGGTTGATTGCTTAGGAGAGGGTTCATCTGGACAAACCTTAAGGAGCTCTTGAGTATTGAGATGTGTATTGACTTGAAAAATAGGAGGGCAAATTTGGGGGTATAACAATGAGACATATGAATGTCCCGAGAAAAAAAAAAGAAAAAGGAAAGAAAGACACTTGCCTGAATGAAAGACTTAGATACTGTAACACCCCTTTCTAATTCCCCTTTTATTATTTAAACAATTAGAGTAACTAGAATGCATAACAAGAGGGCATCACATGATTTACTTTACAATTAAAACAATACATGCACACTGGTCATAATCATAACACATATTTGAATCTCATGCTTTAAAAAAAATCATGCATTTCACAGCGAATTAATTATTATCAACAGATACTATCAATGATTACATCCCATACTATAATCATTGGATGAAAAGCAATGAATTCATAATGTACTCAAATCATCAGAATTCATGCATCGGCACCAAGACCACATCAGCATAGTATCTCAATCATACAAATTAAAATAGATGACCATACACAACAAATATCTCATCAAGCAGAAATCCAGATAAACCCTGTGATACATGACCAGAGCAATGACTATACTACCTTATAACGGATAAACTAGCTAGACTCTTCAACTAGTCTTGTGCGGAGCACCGTTATCCATGTAGAGGCAACATCATAACAGAAGGGTGAGAATTCACATCATTATTCAAAAGTATATAAATGGAAATAATGAAGAAACAACATCTAATAACGAATTCCACACACTTCCAGTGATGTTCCAAGATAACATAATCATAAATACATTACAAGTATATCATGTTCATATTTATTACCCATAGCATAATTATTATCATCCAAACACTTCAATAACCCATATGATTTAAACATCACAAGTTCATTTCCACATATTGCATAATCAATAATGACTCATGTGACTACAATGAAATATGCATGTGGTACCAAGTTTTTGGGAATATTTCGTTAACCCGGCTTCCGATTCATTCATAGAATCCAAGCCCTTACTTCTGACTCGGACAAGACCAAAAGCCTCTGCTACTTATTCCCAATCGAATCGAGCCAAATGTGAACCCAACATTTCACCATTACTTATCCATCATGGATCGAGCCAATTTGTGAACCCAACGTTTCACCGCTACTTATTCACACAAGGATCGAGCCAAATGTATGCATGTACAACTCACCAAGACGACATATGCAAATTAAGATTATTCATAAAACCTCAATTATCCAAGCATACCATCACTATTCATCTCATCTGAATTATACATCAATTGCACAAAATTATATTTCAACAACAAGATCATCACATGTATCTTATACATATCATCATACATCACAAATAACATTATGGCATATCATTCCACAAATGTTATTCAACAAATTCATCAAATAAGATTAGCACATACTATACTCAAGTAATCAAACATACATTAAAATAGTACTCAAAACCAATCCAAAACACATTCAATCACAATTGGATCAAGTAATCACATATATGAGAATACTATAATAAATTTAATCATGTTAGTGTTTTAAGTTGGCATCAATTTTGGTAAAACTAGGCTTTAGAAATGTCTTGATAGATGTCATGACATTCAGAGATTGAAGATAAATCCTACTGGACAAGGATGGTAAAAAGTACAGCTCAGAACAGGGAAGCTAAAGCTGTGCTGGAAATTCTGCAGAAAACAGTCTGATGTCATAACAGATGTTATGACATTCAGTGTGACATTCTGTTCTGCAGAATCAGTTTTTCCTGAGATTTTTCAGGAAGTTTGTTGAGCATTTTATTTATGTTTTTCTGTTATTAGAAAGCATGCTCACGTGGCTGCTAGGTTAATCTTAATTAAACCTAAATTGGTTGTTGAACAAACCATGTTTTTAGGAGAGAATTAAGTAAACCCTAGCTATCTTTATGGAAGCCCAAAACTGAAGATTCAGGACTGCTTCTATATAAAGAAATCAACCCTTACTCTAAAGCCACGCCTCTGGATTCCATTGAAGACATTGAAGGCTTTTGTTTGTGTACTGTTAAGGTTAGTAACAGTTGTTATTGTGTAATTCTAGTTTCTCTTGTGAGCCAAGCAACTATCAATTGATAAGTGCATTGGACTAGGATTTGTTGTAAGGGTAGTTTATCACTCAAAGCTTTAAAGCACGAGTGTTTGTCTCTTGATTGAAGCTTTGAAGCAAGATCAAGATATTTTATTGAAGTGTGTCTTCACAATTCAATTAGTCAATAGGTTGATATCACTGCGGTGATTGAGGGGGAGTGAGTAGGAACTCAGATCTAAGTAGGACTTAGGTTGAAGTGTCATTGGGTAGGGATTAAGTGAGGAGTTGTAAACGGGCGAGTTTAACTCTGAATTGATACTACTAATAGTGAATTTCCTCCCTGGCTTGGTAGCCTCCAGACGTAGGTTTGTTAGAACCGAACTGGGTGAACAACTTATTGTGTTATTTACTGCTTTCTATATTTACTGTGTGAATTGTCAAAGCAGTGTCAGATACTGTGTCATAACATTCTCTGTGACATCAAGTATCTGCTGCCAGAAATTTCAAATCATATGAGATTCCATGTCAAAAGATCCTAAAAATAATATTTTTCATCTCAAGTCACGCTAAGCCCGGCCTATCGAGCTAAGCGCACCTCGCTGAACAAACAACCCCAAAAGTCAAAATATTTCGCGCTAAGCGTGCCCTATCTCGCGCTAAGCGCGATCTGCGATACAAGAAATTTTATGCTATGAACCAATTCCATTCTCCCACTAAATTACCACATAAAATCCATTATAATCAACCAAATAACATCATTAAAGGGTATCCTAACATGTTTCTAGTCATGGGTCATCATTCTAAGTTGAAGAACACAATTCCCTTTCAAACCCTAACATTCAAAGATTCTAGAAATTTAAATTGAACAACCTAGCATGTTCTTAATCATTACCCACAACATACAATCAAACAATAACACGAATTCTCCACCCTTACCTCTTAAAGATTCTCTTCCTAGGGTTTCTCTTCTCTTTTCCTCTTTCTCATCTTCTTTTCTCTTCTTTCTCCAAATGAAATTCTAATTATGATTCCCTTCTAATCCTTACTAACTAGTATTGTCTTAATGGACTTAATACTTAACACCTCTCTATTACTTCCATTCTCATAAATAGGCCCAATACTAAATAACCATAATTCTACTCATAAAACTCAATTATTCAAACAACACACATATTCAAATAATTCAAATTTAAATTAAACACCCAATTAAATTATATATCACATACTATAATATATAATAATAAAAATTAATAATTAGCTATTTAAAAATTGAGATGTTACAACTCTCCCCACTTAAAAGATTTTCGCCCTCGAAAATCACCTCAAGCGAACAAATCAGGATATGAATCCTTCATCTGACTCTCAAGCTCCCAAGTCACATTACCACTAGCAGGACCTCTCCATTCTACCTTCACTAAAGCGATTTCCTTTCCTCTAAGTTGCTTAACTTCTCAATCCTCAATACGTGTCAGTAAAGTCTAAACCGTCAAATCATGTCTAACTTGCACACCATCTAGCGGCACAACATGAGATATATCCTGCATATATTTCCTCAACTGAGATACATGAAATAAGTCATGAAGATTATCAAGTTAAAGAGGTAAATGAACTTGATAGGATACTTCACCAATCTTCTCAGCAATTTGATAAGGACCAATAAAACGCGGAGTCAACTTCCTTGACTTAAATGCTCTACCAACACCAGTCACAGGAGTAACTCTCAAAAACACGTGATCACATTTATCAAAGCTAAGGTCTTTCCTCCTCTTATCATGATAACTCTTTTGACGACTCTGGGAAATCTTCATTTTTTTCCAAGTCATCTTAATCTTATTCGTAGTCTATTGAACTATCTCAGGTCCAACCACAGAACTCTCACCTGATTCATACCAACATAAAGGCGTTCTACACCTTCTTCCATACAAAGCTTCAAACGGAGCCATTACAATACTCGAATGAAAACTATTGTTATAGGTAAACTCAATCAAAGGAAAATAATTATCCCAAGCACCTCCATTCTCTAACACACAAGCTCTAAAAACATCTTCCAATGATTGAATCGTCCTTTCAGTCTGACCATCGGTTTGCGGATGATACGCCGAACTCAAACGCAACTTTGTACCCAAAGGACTTTGCAAACCTTCCCAAAAATGTGAAGTAAACCTCAGATCTCTATCCAAAACAATACTCGATGGAACACTATCAAAACTCACAAATTTATTGATATACAACTTAGTAAACTTCTCCATTGGATAATCCATCAAAATTGGAATAAAGTGAGCAGATTTCGTCAATCTATCCACAATAACCCAAAAAGAATCATGACTACTCAGAGTCCTCATAAATCCAGAAACAAAATCCATAGAAATGTTATCCCACTTCCACTCAGGAATGGATAATGGCTGCAATAAACCAGACGGTTTCTGATGTTCAATCTTCGACTTCTGATAGATCAAACAAGAATACACAAACTAAGCAATATCCTTCTTCATACCAGACCACCAAAATAATTTCCTCAAATCTTGGTACATCTTAGTAGCACCAGGATGAATAATCAATTCACTACAATGTCCTTCATCAAGAATTCTCTTTCTCAGATCACCAACATCACGAATACAAACTCTATCACGGCACCTCATTATACCATTCTCAACAATCTGAAAATCACCACCTCGACCTTGATTGATCAACACCAACTTATCTACCAAAATCAAATCAGATTTCTGACCTTCTCGGATTTTATCCAAAATACCACTAGTGAGCTGCTGATAAAGGATGGAAACATCCAACCAAGGTTGAGAAAGATGGGACTACTGTCTTGAAACCTGAGGAAGAATGGAGCAAAGAGGAAGAGGAGCTTGCCCTGGGGAATTCTAAAGCACTGAATGCTTTATTTAATGGTATTGACAGAAACATCTTCAGATTGGTTCATCAATGTGAACTGGCCAAGGATGTTTGGGACACCCTCAAAACCACTCATGAGGGAACATCCAAGGTGAAGATGTCAAGACTTCAGATGCTCACTACCAAATTTGAGAATTTGAAGATGAAGGAAGATGAGACTATTCATGAGTTTCACATGAATGTTTTGGAGATTGCCAATGCCTCGGGAGCTCTTGGTGAAAAGATGTCGAGGAGAAGCTAGTGAGGAAAATTCTCAGATCCTTGCCTAAAAGATTTGCAATGAAAGTAACTGCAATAGAGGAGGCACAGGACATCAACCTGAAAGTTGAAGAGCTTATTGGATCTCTTATGACTTTTGAGATGGGAATCAGTGAAACTGTTGACAGGAAGAACAAAAGCATAGCACTTGTATCCAATACTGAAGAAGGATGCAAGGTGGAAGATGAGGAGAAGATATCTGAAGCTATAGCTATGCTTGGAAGACAGTTCAACAAACTCATCAAGAGGATTGATCCAAAGTCAAGTTCAAATGTCAAGGACGTTTCATCTGACATCAACAGATCTTATGACTCAGAAGATCCGTGTCAAGAAAAGGAAGTCAAAGCAGAGAGTCCAATGTCATGAATGTGAAGGATATGGACACATTAAAGTGAATGTCCCACCTTTCTTAAGAAACAAAAGAAAGGAATGGTTTACTGGTCCGATTCGGAAGTGAATCGAGGAAGAAGCAGCTAATCTTGTCACTGCATCTTCTGGAAGTTGTAATTCAGATAATAACTCTAGTGATGAGGAAGTGACCTTTGAAGAACTTGCTGATACTTACAAGAAACTGTGTATCAGAAGTGGTGAAGTATGTCAGCTGAATGAAAAACAGAAAAAGCTGATTGAGAAGTTGGAGGCAGAAAATGTGAAGCTGGAAGCTGAAAAGAAGGAGAATACAAACACTATAAGACATCTCAAAGTGAAATTACAGTGTTAAATTCCAAGCTTGATCGATGACTAAATCATCAAAATGTCGACCGGAAAGAAAAATTGGAAGAAATTCTTCACTTGGACAAAATGTGGAAACAAGCATGGTCTAGGATATGTAGCGCAAAGGAACCCGTTAGTGACAAGAAAAGAAGAGGCCTAGGAAATCAAAGTCAAGGGATGTCACAACATTGGAATCAACATCGGATCGGAGAAACATGAAGAAGAAGTTTCAAAGATGGAGATGTCATCATTGTGGAAGGTTTGGACACATAAAACCCTTCGTTATAGGCTACATGGATACCCTAATCGACTCCCTATGTTAAGCTAAAAACATCAAAGTACCATACACTCAAAAGTGGAAGAAGAGGATCAAGCAATGATTGCTCACACTTCTTAGAGTGTCGCCAAGGAAGATTGGTACTTTGACATGGGTGTTCTAAGCATGACCGAATAAAAACCTTGAATAATGTCAAACCTCATTCCACCAGCTTTGTTACCTTTGGAGATGGAGCTAAAGGAGAAATCAAAGGTGTTGGAAACTTAGACCGCTCGAGTTCCAAATCTAAGTGGAGGTTGGTAAAAGGCTTGACCGCTAACCTCATAAGCATAAGTCACTATGTGATATGGGATTCAAAGTTAACTTCACTAGATCCGAATGTCTTGTAATCAATGATCAACAAGAAGTAGTTATGAGAGGAATCGATCAAAAGACAATACATGGGAATCGAGAACACCATCCTCTCATCTGTATGTTCCATGACAAAGATGAAAAGGAGGTCAAGTTGTGGCACCAAAACTAGGACATCTGCATCTCGAGGAATGAAAAGATCATCTCAATGGAGGTGTCGAGGGATACCAAGACTTCACATTGATGAAGGAAGGGTGTGTGGTGAGTGCCGTTGGAAAGCAAACCGAATGTCACACTCAATGTCTAGACATCGACCACATCTAAAGTCTGGAGCTGCACATGGACTTGATGGGGCCTATGCAGGTTGAAAGCCTTGGTGGAAAAAGATATGCCTATGTTGTTGTGGATGACTTCTCCAGATTTACCTGGATAAACTTCATCAAAGAAAAATCTGAAGTGTTTGATGTCTTTAAGGAGTTGTGCAAAAGACTTCAGAGAGAGAAGGAAAGCTGTATTGTCAGAATAAGAAGTGACCATGGAAAAGAATTTGAGAATAGCAAGTTTGATGAATTCTTCCTCGAAGGATCAACCATGAGTTCTCTTCTCCTATAACACCACAACAAAATGGGGTTGTGGAAAGAAAGAATAGGACTATACAGGAATCTGCCAGAGCAATGATTCATGCTAAGAAACTTCCTATTCATTTTTGGGCTGAAGCTATGAATACAGCTTGCTATGTTCACAACAGGGTTACCTTAAGAAAGGGAACTGCCTCCACCCTGTATGAGCTATGGAAAGGAAGAAAACCAACTGTGAAATACTTTCATGTGTTTGGGAGCAAATGCTATATTCTGACAGATCGTGATCAAAGGAGAAAAATGGATTCTAAGAGTGATGAAGGCATTTTTCTGGGATACTCCACAAACAAAGAGCATATAGGGTATTCAACTCCGTAACCCAGTTATGATGGAGTCTATTAATGTCATTGTTGATGATCATTATCAGGAGCACAATGTCCCATATGATGTTGAGACATGGTTTGAGACATCACCTCAAGTATCTGATAAGGAAAATGTTCCTACTCCTACTTCACCTAAATCTGAACCTGAGGAAGCAAACAAAGATCCCTCAATCAGGATTCGAAAGATCATCAAAGGATCTCATCATTGGAGACCCAACCAAAGGTGTTGTTACAAGATCCAGAGAAACTGTTTCAAACTCCTGCTTCGTGTCAAAAATAGAGCCAAAGAGTGTCAAAGAAGCTCTATGTGATGAATTTTGGATTGGAGCAATGCAAGAGGAATTGAACCATTCAAGCAACATGAAGTATGGGAATTAGTTCCTAGACCGAAGGAACCAACATCATTGGCACTAAGTGGATCTACAAGAACAAGTCGATGCGAAGGACTGTCACCGTGAATAAAGCAAGACTTGTTGCTCGGGTTACACTCAAGTGGAGGAATTGACTTTGATGAGACCTTTGCACCGGCTAGGCGGAATCAATCAGCTTCTACTAGAGTTGCACATTCAAATTCAAATTATTTCGGATGGATGTGAAAAGTGCCTTCCTAAATGGCTACTTAAATGAGGAAGTATATGTAGAACACCTAAGGGATTTGTGGATCCAAGTTTTCCTAAACATGTCTCAGATTAAGGAAAGCCCTATATGGTCTAAAACAAGCCCCTAGGGCCTGTATGAAAGGTGACCAAGTTTCTACAGACAAAGGATAGGAAAGGAGGATTGGATAAAACTCTCTTTGTCAAGAATGAAGGTGGAAAGGTTATGGTGGCTCAAATCTATGTTGATGACATAGTATTTGGAGGAATGTCAGAGACAATGGTGAAACAATTTGCCAATCAAATGCAAGCAGAGTTTGAAATGAGTCTCATGGGAGAGTTAACTTACTTCCTTGGGTTGCAAGTCACACAGATGGAAGATTCAACATTTCTTTCACAAAGCAAGTATGCAAGGAATATTGTCAAGAAGTTTGGAATGGAGAATGCCAGCCATAAAAGGACTCCTGCTCCTACACATTTGAAGTTGACCAAGGATGCAAGTGGAGAAAAGGTTGATCAAAGTTTATATAGAAGCATGATAGGGAGCTTGTTGTACCTAACAACAGACGACATTGCTTATGCAGTTGGGGTATGTGCAAGATATCAAGCTGAGCCTAAAGTAAGTCACATTAACCAAGTGAAAAGAATCCTGAAATATGTGTGTGGAACTTGCAATTATGGTATCCTATATTCCCATGGATGTGAACCAATTCATCGGATACCGTGATGTGATGCTTGATGACAGAAAAGTACCTCGGAGGATGCTTCTTCTTGGGAAACAATCTTGTTTCTTGGTTTAGCAAGAAGCAAACTGTGTCCCTATCCACAAGTGAATACATAGCGGTAGCATTGTTCTCAAATGGTCGGATGAAGCATATGTTGTCGAGTACAATGTCACAGTGATGTCATGACATTGTCTTGTGACAACTGAGTGCTATTAATATATCAAAGAATCCTATACAACACAGAGGACTAAGCACATAGACATCGACATCACTTCATCGAGAACTTGTGGAGGAGAAGGTGATTAAATTGGATCATGTAGTCACGAACTTCAATCGGTGACATTTTACCAAGGCTCTTGATGCTAGTCAATTTGAAAACTTAAGGAGCAAACTGGGCATTTGTCGGATGAGGAATTGTAGCAATTAAGATTGCCTCCAAGAAAGGGAAGAGACCATTTATTAATTATAAGTGGGTCATTGATTATTTGCCTCCTATTTTATAGGGTTCAAGAATGTGAAAAGACTCCTCCATATAATAGCATTTTCATTTGAAAGTATCATATCTTCTCCATCCAATGATACTCTCAATCGCTCTGTCACTCTTGGTCTCGATTCTCAACCTTTCCTGAGAAATATGTCTTCCTCATCCTCCTCGATTCACTGCTCATCTCCCACCATGGTGAGATTAGGGCATTTCTTTGAAGCCATGGATATTGAACCCGTGAAGGTCTCCCTCGGTTCAATGGCAACCGATTCCGAATCAGCATGCAGAAGGATCAAGGTTCATCGCTCTCTGGTAAGACTACGCCTCCTCTGTCCCCTTGAGATAAGAAATAGGAAGGTACCAAGTATGTAGAGGAAGCCATTGCTAGGATAGTCACGTAATCCTAGATGAACATCACTGCTTCTGGAATTTCGGCCCCTTAATCAAAGACCTGCTAGCCCTAGTTTAGCAGATGATCCAGATGTCACAAAGAATGTCATGACATCTGATGATCACGTCCAGGCAACTCATGTGAACCCTGATTCTTCTGATTTCCCTGTCAAAGCAAAGGGAGGTATTCCTGGTTCTCAAGTTGAGCAAATAACCAGAACTGGAACTTCCTCAAAGAAGTATAGAGCAAAATTTGCTGGTTGTTCAAAATGCAAAAGGACACCAATGGTCAAGAAAAGGAAAGCTCCTGAACCTGCAAAGCCTGAACAAGCTTCTGATAAGGCAGATGATGCTGATGCTGCTGACAAAGAAGATGCCTCTTCAGCAGAGGAGAGCAACTAATTAAGTTGTTGTGTTGCTTTCTTTATTTGTTTTGTATTCTGTCTATTTTCCTGTTGCTGTTATTTGTAGTCTGTTCTGTTTTGTGTCCATTTGTTCTTCCTTTTGGATGACTGTAAACATTGTCCTGACTGTGATGTATCCCTGTTATACTTGCTGGTACTAAATTACTTGCTGGTATATTTCTCTTGTTGTTGACACTTTTAAAACAGTTCTGGGGAGCTTGAAGTGTTTTGCCTTTGGCCCTTTATAAAAAGGGAGAAGAAATACTGTGGGAAGTATTAATGTTTGGGAAATTGTATGGGGGAATTGTATGGCCTGAAATTTTATAGCCTGTTTGTTTGTGGGCAATTGTATTTGGGGCAACTATGGGAGAATGTTGGGACATTTGTATGGGTAGAATTTATCTTCTCTTAGTTCTAGTTACTTGAAGCTTAGGGAAGCTTAGGAAAACTTAGAACTAGGTTGTTAGTCTTCACGCATTTTGTACTGATAGGTCTAGTAGTTTTAGCCAAAAATGTGCCAAAGGGGGAGTTTGTTAGTGTTTTAAGTTGGCATCAATTTTGGTAAAACTAGGCTTTAGAAATGTCTTGATAGATGTCATGACATTCAGAGATTGAAGATAAATCCTACTGGACAAGGATGGTAAAAGTACATTTCGAATGGGAAGCTAAAGTCTTTGAAATTTAGAAATAATCGATGTCATAATGATGTTATGACATTCGGTGACATTCTGCTCAGAATCGCTTTTTCCGAGATTTTCGGAAGTTTGTTGAGCATTTTATTTATGTTTTTCTGTTATTAGAAAGCATGCTCACGTGGCTGCTAGGTTAATCTTAATTAAACCTAAATTGGTTGTTGAACAAACCATGTTTTTAGGAGAGAATTAAGTAAACCCTAGCTATCTTTATGGAAGCCCAAAACTGAAGATTCAGGACTGCTTCTATATAAAGAAATCAACCCTTACTCTAAAGCCACGCCTCTGGATTCCATTGAAGACATTGAAGGCTTTTGTTTGTGTACTGTTAAGGTTAGTAACAGTTGTTATTGTGTAATTCTAGTTTCTCTTGTGAGCCAAGCAACTATCAATTGATAAGTGCATTGGACTAGGATTTGTTGTAAGGGTAGTTTATCACTCAAAGCTTTAAAGCACGAGTGTTTGTCTCTTGATTGAAGCTTTGAAGCAAGATCAAGATATTTTATTGAAGTGTGTCTTCACAATTCAATTAGTCAATAGGTTGATATCACTACGGTGATTGAGGGGGAGTGAGTAGGAACTCAGATCTAAGTAGGACTTAGGTTGAAGTGTCATTGGGTAGGGATTAAGTGAGGAGTTGTAAACGGGCGAGTTTAACTCTGAATTGATACTACTAATAGTGAATTTCCTCCCGGCTTGGTAGCCTCAGCGTAGGTTTGTTAGAACCGAATGGTGAACAACTTATTGTGTTATTTATCGCTTTCTATATTTATGTGAATTGTCAAAGCGGTCATTGTGTCATAACATTCTCTGTGACATCAAGTATCTCGCTGTAAATTTCAAATCATATGAGATTCCATGTCAAAAGATCCTAAAATAATATTTTCATCTCAAGTCACGCTAAGCCCGCCTATCGAGCTAAGCGCACCTCATGAACAAACAACCCCAAAAGTCAAAATATTTCGCGTTCTATCTCGCGCTAAGCGCGATCTCGATACAAGAAATTTTATGCTATGAACCAATTCCATTCTCCCACTAAATTACCACATAAAATCCATTATAATCAACCAAATAACATCATTAAAGGGTATCCTAACATGTTTCTAGTCATGGGTCATCATTCTAAGTTGAAGAACACAATTCCTTTCAAACCCTAACATTCAAAGATTCTAGAAATTTAAATTGAACAACCTAGCATGTTCTTAATCATTACCCACAACATACAATCAAACAATAACACGAATTCTCCACCCTTACCTCTTAAAGATTCTCTTCCTAGGGTTTCTCTCTCTTTTCCTCTTTCTCATCTTCTTTCTCTTCTTTCTCCAAATGAAATTCTAATTATGATTCCCTTCTAATCCTTACTAACTAGTATTGTCTTAATGGACTTAATACTTAACACCTCTCTATTACTTCCATTCTCATAAATAGGCCCAATACTAAATAACCATAATTCTACTCATAAAACTCAATTATTCAAACAACACACATATTCAAATAATTCAAATTTAAATTAAACACCCAATTAAATTATATATCACATACTATAATATATAATAATAAAAATTAATAATTAGCTATTTAAAAATTGAGATGTTACAACTCTCCCACTTAAAAGATTTTCCCTTGAAAATCACCTCAGCGAACAAATCAGATATGAATCCTTCATCGACTCTCAAGCTCCCAAGTCACATTACCACTAGGGACCTCTCCATTCTACCTTCACTAAAGCGATTTCCTTTCCTCTAAGTTGCTTAACTTCTCAATCCTCAATACGTGTCAGTAAAGTCTAAACCGTCAAATCATGTCTAACTTGCACACCATCTAGCGGCACAACATGAGATATATCCTGCATATATTTCCTCAACTGAGATACATGAAATAAGTCATGAAGATTATCAAGTTAAAGAGGTAAATGAACTTGATAGGATACTTCACCAATCTTCTCAGCAATTTGATAAGGACCAATAAAACGCGGAGTCAACTTCCTTGACTTAAATGCTCTACCAACACCAGTCACAGGAGTAACTCTCAAAAACACGTGATCACATTTATCAAAGCTAAGGTCTTTCCTCCTCTTATCATGATAACTCTTTTGACGACTCTGGGAAATCTTCATTTTTTTCCAAGTCATCTTAATCTTATTCGTAGTCTATTGAACTATCTCAGGTCCAACCACAGAACTCTCACCTGATTCATACCAACATAAAGGCGTTCTACACCTTCTTCCATACAAAGCTTCAAACGGAGCCATTACAATACTCGAATGAAAACTATTGTTATAGGTAAACTCAATCAAAGGAAAATAATTATCCCAAGCACCTCCATTCTCTAACACACAAGCTCTAAAAACATCTTCCAATGATTGAATCGTCCTTTCAGTCTGACCATCGGTTTGCGGATGATACGCCGAACTCAAACGCAACTTTGTACCCAAAGGACTTTGCAAACCTTCCCAAAAATGTGAAGTAAACCTCAGATCTCTATCCAAAACAATACTCGATGGAACACTATCAAAACTCACAAATTTATTGATATACAACTTAGTAAACTTCTCCATTGGATAATCCATCAAAATTGGAATAAAGTGAGCAGATTTCGTCAATCTATCCACAATAACCCAAAAAGAATCATGACTACTCAGAGTCCTCATAAATCCAGAAACAAAATCCATAGAAATGTTATCCCACTTCCACTCAGGAATGGATAATGGCTGCAATAAACCAGACGGTTTCTGATGTTCAATCTTCGACTTCTGATAGATCAAACAAGAATACACAAACTAAGCAATATCCTTCTTCATACCAGACCACCAAAATAATTTCCTCAAATCTTGGTACATCTTAGTAGCACCAGGATGAATAATCAATTCACTACAATGTCCTTCATCAAGAATTCTCTTTCTCAGATCACCAACATCACGAATACAAACTCTATCACGGCACCTCATTATACCATTCTCAACAATCTGAAAATCACCACCTCGACCTTGATTGATCAACACCAACTTATCTACCAAAATCAAATCAGATTTCTGACCTTCTCGGATTTTATCCAAAATACCACTAGTGAGCTTCAACATACCAAGCTTAACACACGAAGACGTCGCTTCACAAACCAAACTCAAATCTCGAAATTGTTCAAGCAGTTTCAATTCTCGCACCATTAACATCGACATATGCAAAGATTTCCTACTTAACGCATCAGCTACAACATTCGCTTTACCCGGATGGTAATTCAAACCAAAATCATAATCCTTCAAGAACTCTTACCATCTTCTTTGCCTCATATTTAATTCCTTTTGATCAAACAGATACTTCAAACTCTTATGATCGCTATACACCTAAAATCTCGAATCAAACAAATGATGCCTCCAAATTTTCAACACAAACACAACTACGGTTAACTCTAAATCATGCGTTGGATAATTCCTCTCATGAACTTTAAGATGCCTCAAAGCATAAGCTACCACTTTCCTATTTTGCATCAGCACACCTCCTAAACCAATCAATGAAGCATTAGAATACACCACAATGGTTCTGCCGGATTAGGCAAAATCAAAATAGGAGCGGTTGTTAATCTTCTCTTAAGCTCTTGAAAATTAGCTTCACACTGCAAATTACAAACAAAAGCTTGACCTTTCCTCGTCAACTACGTCAACGGTAAAGCCAACTTAGAAAATCCTTCAATGAACTTACGATAATAACCATCCAAACTAAGAAAACTTTGAATCTCAGAAACAAATTTTGGAGCTTCCCATTGAGATACAACCTCAACTTTAGAAGGATCCACGAAAATACCACCACTCGAAATAACATGCCCAAGGAAACTAACTTCCTTCAACCAAAACTGACACTTAGAAAGCTTAGCATACAACTTCTTCTCTTTCAACACAGATAACACAATTCTCAAATGCTCAGCATGATCTTCTTCACTTTTGGAATAAATTAGAATATCATCAATAAACACCACAACAAATTGATCCAGATACTCATGAAAAATCCTATTCATATATTCCATAAACACACTAGGAGCATTAGTCACACCAAAAGGCATTACATAATACTCATAGTGACTATACCTTTTCCGAAAAACAGTCTTCTGAATATCCTCAGCTTTCACATGAATCTGATGATAGCCAGACCTCAAATCAATCTTACTGAAAACACAAGCACCAACCAACTGATCCATCAAATCATCAATCCTCGGAAGTGGATACTTGTTCTTAATAGTCACCTTGTTCAGTTGTCTATAATCAACACACAACCTCATAGAACCTTCCTTCTTTTTAACCAAAAAAATAGGTGCACCCCACGGAGATACACTCGGACGAATAAACCTTTTCTAAAGCAAATCCTCAAGTTGACTCTTCAACTCTTTCAACTCAGAAGCAGACATCTGGTATAGAGCCATCGAAACAGGACTAGTTCTAGGAACTAAATCAATCGGAAACTCTACCTCACGCTCTGGTGGTAAATCACTTACATCCTCAAGAAATACCTCAGAAAAATCACAAACAACAGGAAATTCACCCATAGCTTGTTTCTCACCGAGATCCAACGATGCCAACAAAGCAAACAACACATCACCATCTTTCAAAGATTTATCCACTTGCTTGGAAAACAAAAACAAATCATTCTCGACACGAGAATCAAGAAAGATAACCGACTTGTCAAAATAGTGGATAAAAACGTGATTGTATTCCAACCAGTTCATACCAAGAATCACATCCAATTGATCTAACGAAAGACAAACTAAATCCATCCGAAAATCTCTACCAAAAATACTCAACGGACAATTTAGACATGCAACAGAAGTACAAACAGAACCCATAGTAGGAGTATCAATGATCATATTCCCATGCATATCAGACAACTCAAGATTCAATATTTTAACACAATCTGAAGAAATAAAAGAATATGTTGCACCAGTATCAATGATAGTAATCAAAGGTGTACCATTAATAAAGAACGTACCTCGGATAAGTCTATCCTCAACCGGAGTCTCAGCACCAGACAATGTAAACACTATCCCTTTCTCTTGCTCATTCTTTGGGCTTTACACACTTAGTACTAATATGACCTTGTTCGCCATATTTGTAACAAATCACACCCACACTAAATCTACAATCAAAAAATCTATGATCGGCCTTTCCACACCTATGGAATTTCATAACATCTTTTCCAGCATCCTTCCCATAATCATAAGCACGATGTCCTTCCACACCACACTTGTAACACTTAAGCGGAGCAGGTGATCCTCCTCCACTTGACTTCTTCCACCACTAGTTTTCTTCTTATCCTCATAAGGTTTCCCACGAAATTGACCTTTTCCCTTCATATCATTCATATTCTTGTAGTAGGAAGCACTCTCCCTACTATCCTCATCATAAATCCTACTCTTGTTCACCAACTCAGCAAAACGAGTAATCTGTTGATATCCAATAGCCTTCTTGATATCAGGTCTCAAACCATTCACAAACTTCAGGAACTTAGATCTCAACATTCATAGTATTGTAATGAGGACAATACTTAATCATCTCTTGAAATCTTGCAGCATACTCAGCCACGGTTCCATTACCTTGCTTCAACTCAAGAAATTCCACCTCTTTCTTTCCATGGAAATCTTCTGGAAAATAGTTCTCCAAAAATGCATCATGGAAAAGATCCCAAGAAATTTCAAACCCTTCCATATCAAATCTCTGAACAGCGTTGCTCCACCAATCTTCAGCTTCCTTTTCCAGCATATGAGTACCAAACTGCACCTTCTGCGCATCAATACAATTCATATCTCTGAAGATTTTCTCAATTTCTTTCAGACATGCTTGAGCTTTTTCAGGTTCATGCTCACCCTCAAAGGTCGAAGGATTGTTCCCTTGAAACTTCCCCAAAGCATGGAACTCATCTTCCTCAGCTTGGTTTCCAGCATTCACCTGTGGAATTTGTCCAAGAGATCCAGCCAACAATCTCAAAGCCTCGGCAATAGCATCATCATTCATTCCTGTAACCATTCTGAAATCTTCCTAAGACATCCAACAACAGACAATAGCATTGATCGTGTTAGATACACAAATCAAATACAACAGGAGTTAAATCAATTAATAACTTGGCCAAATCTGACGGACCGTTGCTCTGATACCACTTATGTAACACCCCCTTCTAATTCCCCTTTTATTATTTAAACAATCAGAGTAAATAGAATACATAACAAGAGGGTGTCACATGATTTACTTTACAATTAAAATAATACATGCACAATGGTCATAATCATAACACATATTTGAATCTCATGCTTAAAAACAAATCATGCATTTCACAGCGGATTAATTCTTATTCACAGATACTATCAATCATTACATCCCATACTATAATCATTGGATGAAAAGCAATGAATTCATAACGTACTCAAATCATCAGAATTCACACATCGGCACCAAGGCCACATCAACATAGTATCTCAATCATACAAATTAACATATATGAGCATACACAACAAATATCTCATCAAGCAGAAATCTAGATAAACCCCATGTTACATGACCAAAGCAATGACTAGACTACCTAGTAACAGATAAACTAGCTAGACTCTTCAACTAGTCTCATGTGAAGCACCGCTATCTTCGAAACCTGCATGTTACCCACGTAGAGGAAACATCATAACAAAACGGTGAGAATTCACATCATTATTCAAAAGTATATAAATGGAAATAATGAAGAAACAACATCTAATCACGAATTCCACACACTTCAAGTGATGTTCAAAGATAACATGATCATACAAACGATACATGTATATCATGTTCATATTTATTACCCATAGCATAATTATTATCATCCAAACACTTCAATAACCCATATGATTTAAACATCACAAGTTCATTTCCACATATTGCATAATCAATAATGACTCATGTGACTACAATGAAATATGCATGTGGTACCAAGTTTTTTGGAACATTTCGTTAACCCTGCTTTTGATTCATTCATAGAATCCAAGCCCTTACTTCCGATTCTGACAATACCAAATGCCTTTGCTACTTATTCCCAATGGAATCGAGCCAAATGTGAACCCAACGTTTCACCGCTACTTCTCCATCGTGGATCGGGCCAATTTGTGAACCCAACGTTTCACCGCTACTTATCCACACATGGATCGAGCCAAATGTATTCATGTATAACTCATTAAGACGACATATGCAAATTAAGAGTATTCACAAAACCTCAATTATCCAAGCATACCATCACAATTCATCTCATGTGAATTATACATCAATTGCACAACATTATATTTCAACAACAAGATCATCACACGTATCTTATACATATCATCACACATCACGAATAACATTATGACATATCATTCCACCAATGTTATTCAACAAATTCCATCAAATAAGATTAGCACATACTATACTCAAGTAATCAAACATACATTAAATCACAATTGCATCAAGTAATCACATACATGAGAATACTATAATAAATATAATCATATGAGATTCCATGTCAAAAGATGCTAAAAATAATATTTTTCATCTCAGGTCACGCTAAGCCTGACCTATTGCACTAAGCGCACCTCGCTGAACAAACAACCCCAAAAGTTAGAACATTTCATGCTAAGCGTGCCCTATCTCGCTCTAAGCGCGGTCTGCGATACTGGAAATTTTCTGCTCTTAACCAGTTCCATTCTCCCACGAAATTACCACATAAAACTCATTCCAATCAACCAAATAACATCATTAAAGGGTATTCTAACATGTTTCTAGTCATGGGTCATCATTCTAAGTTGAAGAACACAATTCCATTTCAAACCCTAACATTCAAAGATTCTAGAAATTGAAATTCAATAACCTAGCATGTTCTTAATCATTACCCACAACATACAATCAAACAATAACACGGATTCTCCACCCTTACCTCTTGAAGATTCTCTTCTTAGGGTTTCTCTTCTCTTTTCCTCTTTCTTCTCTTCTCTTCTTTCTCTTCTTTCTCCAAATGAATTCTAATTATGATTCTCTTCTAATCCTTACTAACTAGTATTGTCTTAATGGGCTTAATACTTAACACCTCTCTATTACTTCCATTCTTATAAATAGGCCCAATACTAAATAACCATAATTCTACTCATAAAACTCAATTATTCAAACAACACACATATTCAAATAATTTAAATTAAACAACCAATTAAATTAATTATCACATACTATAATATATAATAATAATTAATAATTATCTATTTAAAAATCAGGATGTTACAGATACCATTACACACTCAAAGAAAAAATGAGTGGAGCAAAATAGTCCAAGTGAATAGTTCCCCAATGTAAAAATGTGAGCACAACGGCGGGAAACACAACATGAATGTCGAGCCCAAAAACCACTTGTTTATCCGTTTCCTTGATTATCCCGCCATACGTAAGCCCCATTACAACCCGAAGACCTCAAAAAGTGTGTGTTGTGTGTTTGTGATTTGAATTTAGAATTTATTCAAACTATTTAGTTGATACTGCATACTGTGAACTGTGAGTGAAAATACTTTGACCCTGAGGGATTTGTTGAGAGTGTGAAAAAGCTTACAGGTAAAGAAGCTCGTAGATGTGAAAGTGTGGTACATAATTTGAGTCGAGAAACCAGAATCCTGATCGGGAAGGAAGAAATCTAGTTGCGAATAACACCGGTTGTGTTGTGGAAAGAAGAAAAGTTGGGGTGACCTTTGTTTTGTCTCTTAAATTAATTGAGGACACGCAATGAGATAAGTTTGGGGTTGTGATCGGTCACCATTTCTACCTAGTTTTCGTCGCACGTTCAATCTAAATTTGTCGATTCAGTAACACTTTGAGTTGAGTTTTATTGTTTCTTCTTAAGTATTTCATGTTTGTTGGTTCTATAAGATTTGTATGCATTTTGATTATTTAGATGCTTTTGATGGCTTTGGTTGGTAGTGTTCATGTTTCAGGTGTAGTTGGATGATCTAAAGTATTAGTGCAAATATGAATGAAGTAGCAAGGTCCAAAGATGAAGGTAAAGGAATGTGAAGCCAACACGACACGTGTGGCCCAACAAGTTCCGTGTCAGAGGGCGTGCCAATTCCCATACAAAATCCAGAGAGCTAACACAGGTGCCCGTGTGGCCTAGCACGGCCTGTTCCAGCAGGTCTGTAGCTTGTGGTACAAATATCAGAGGACAACCACGGGCGCCCGTGTGGCCCAACACGGCCCATGTTGGCGGGCGCAACAACAATTATATTTTTATTCTTTTAGTGAATTTTGATCTTAAGGGGAACTTTAGACATTCTACTTGGCTGGGATTTGTTCTAACACTATTTAGTGATGTTTTTGAGAATTATTTTGGGACTTTTTTGGAGAATACGAAATAATTCCATAGCAGAGAGAAGATAGCTTCATCAAGGGTTTTGGAGACGGAGAGATTCAAGGTTGACAACCATTGAAGATCAAAGTAACCAAGCTTCTTGTAATGTCTAAACTTTCCAATATGTTTTTCTTGAATATTATGCGAGGATAAACCCCCCCAAATGTTAAGGGGTGTCCCTAATTTGTCAAACATGAATACTGATCTCTTTGTTTATCAACGTTAAGGTTTATTAATATCAATTTGTGACTTTTGTTTACTATATTGTTTTGCTCTACCAGACCAATAGGGTTAATTTTTCTTAACACATTAAAACTGGACAGTAGTGTTAGGGTTTTCAAAATGAGCATGTTTTACCAGGTTTCACCTAGGACTAGGGAAATCCTATGATAACCTGGAGAATTCTTGATAATAAAATGCTTAATTTCTTCACTAGTTTTTAATGGACATTAGAATTAGGGTAGTTGGTGTCATACCCCAAAATTTTCCCTCCATCTTCTCAAGATATTTCATACATCCATACTCAAGGATTCCTCAAGAGTTGATCAGACAAACCCTCTCCTAGACAGTCAACCCAAACTAGGGTTTGGCAATTCTCAGGTCAAGATGGACTTCCAACATCTCCAATGGTCTTCATGCCTCCTCATATGCTTCAAAGATTCTCCATGTCAAGTTTCAAGCCTTACAAGTCAAATTTCCTCGATAATTGCTCGATGGTTGAAAATCACAGATTGACAAAAGTCAACTGTGGTCAATATACAGTCAAACTTCATAATTTTTGGTCAACATCCTCATTTTGAAGTTACATTCGTCATTTGATCAAGGGTTGATCATGATTCATCAAGAAAACTCAAGATTTGCTCAAAAGTCAAACTTTCTAAATTAGGGTTTCTAGATGAAAAGTCAATCAAATTTGATGATCATAACTTCTTCATACTTTCTCGTAAATTTTTCCACCACCTCTTGTTTTGAAGGAAATTCAATTCTCTACAACTTCATGTCTCACAAGAATGTCCAAAAATGCTTCATTTGAGAGGTATGGCTCAAAACATTAGTGTCATTTTCAAAGTCAACAAAAAGTCAACTTTTTGTTTTGAAGATATATTGAGCATGGAAACTCCAATTGAGATGAGACAAAAAAGGTTGGTTATAGGATTCTTAGAGCTTTCCAAAAAGTCCAAGAACACTCAAAAATGTGGAAAAATGAGCAAGATACACCATTCACAAGTTGGGCAATTTTGAAGAAGTGCACAAAGAGAAATACTTCTAAAAATCAAAAACTTTGCAAATGGGCCTACTTTTTCTTCATCCAAACTTATTCCTCACACCATTAGGAATATCCAAGCCCAATTCCACGAATTTTTATTTTATTTTTCTATTTAATTTGGAATTTATTCATTTAAATACAAATTAAATTTAAAAATAGAGTATAAAATCAAAATTAATTGCAAACTTGATTTTTATTTCTTCCTTGGGATCCAATCAACTCATTAAAGGCCAGCAATTTTCGAAATTTGATGGATATGGCAAGATTGGATTGAGAATTGATCAAAATTTGAAGATTTGATTTTGTACAAAAATCAAATTTGATTGGCATTGATCATTGATTAATTCTTTCCCAAAACAACTCTGAATCCTTCTACTATATATGCATGATATATACCACACGAATTAGGGTAGAAATTTTGACTCAAGAACCCTATTCCAAGCTCAAAAAAACCGTGGCAAACAAGCAAAGTGCAATCCTATTTCCAGCCGTTTTCAATCGATTTTGAGGTGTCCAACACATTCCTTGATACCTCTTGAGTCGATCCAGACCTTTACTTTGATCAAATCCATCCAGAATCAGAAAATCCGAGTTTGGTTTGTTCTTGAAAAATCCAAAATCGTGTTTTAATTTTCATGCATTATTAACATGTTTCATTGTTGTTTTTGTGATTAGTGATGAGTTTGCAAGCATTCTGGGCACTTTGATTGAATTTCCATGGCCAGAAACACGATATGCCATGATTAGGGTTTCCTGTGCCATTTTAGGTTTTCACGAAATAGGAAAAATTGGACCACGAGACTAGTACCAATGAATCCGGAATGATGTTTGGAATCGAACCATGTCTTTAGAATTTATTTATATTATGCGTGCTGGGTTTTCAATTTTGCCAGGCTCTGTAGCGTCGAGCAAAAGCCGACGCTGAAGTTTCAAAAATTCAAATCGGGGACGATGAAGATTGGCGCGAGTTCGTGGCAATAGGGAGACGACGCGTGTTTACATCCACTCACTCCGATTTCCATACACGCTTGCACACTTGGCTCAGTTGGTTAAGGTGTGGACTGTGCACAAATGCTCTCCAGGGTCATGAGTTCGATCCTCACTGGCACCGGTTTTGCTTTCTTTTTTACAAACTCAAGCTTTTTACTATTTTTCTATTTTCTAATTTATTTAATATTTTGCATACAATTTTAGTTTCTTTTCATATTTTATTTCATGCATTAAAAATCATCAAAAATATTTTTCCTTTTGCATTTGTTTTCTGAAAATACTTATTTAATTTATAAAATTAAAAAATATTATTTTGCATGCATATTTATTTTTATTCATAATTTAGCATTTAAATCAATCTTAATTGTATTTTAATTATTAAATTGCATCCAAAAAATCCCAAAAAATTATTTTAGCATATTTATGTTATTTTCAGCATGTCATATTTTTCTCATTCAAAAACTTGCATTTTTCTAACATTTTTCTCTTATTCGATTCATCTCGTATTTTCCGATTTCTCATTCTTTTGCAGGTTATTCCGTTTCAGATGATTTTTCTTTTACCGTTTTCATTTTTCCAATAATGTAACTGTTTATGGGATGTAATAGTTTAAATTAGGTTTTAATTTTCCGCAAGTTTAAATTATGTATCTTCCCCAAAGCCATGTAATAGCGTAGGACATTTACCTTTCCGCATCTTTACATTCCGCATTTTAATTTCCGCACCCTATAAATTGCTAGTAACTAGGCGTGTATGGCAAGATAATAATCAACATAGCTCACTAATTTTCAAGATAAAATATTTGAATCAACACACTCTTTTCACACATGCACCCCTTAGGGTGATTCTCTCTTGTTGCCTTACGAATTCAAATGGTCATGTCCCTCGAACGTAGAGGTATTCTAGCACCGTTGCCTTCAAAACAAATCATCATAGTCCCTTTGATACAAAGATCATAAGACCCACGATGTCGCCTCCGAATACATGATCTTGACCCTCGATTGTCACCTACGAAAAATGATGATAGTCCCTTCGAATGTGCTAGGATACTTCCTACAAGTTGCTTTCTATGACCATCCGATGTCCCTTCGAATGTCCCGCTTACATCCAATGAATAGAGTTACCTACCAACTAATGGTATGGATAGCGCTATTCTAAAGGAACGTAAATAATACGAAAACGACCAATTCTGAGTAGGTAATAAGACTTTTAGTTGCTTGCTCTATCAAAATACTTTTCACACCTCACACTTTTGTCAAAGTTCAAACTCTTTTCAAAACAAAACATTTCCGAACACTTTGTATACATTCCTACATGAATCATTACAAAGTCAAAGCGAAATGCCTTTTCAAAATATTTTTGTCAAACACACAGAAAGCACAATTTTAAAGTGATCTAAGAGCAACTAAGAGCCCGTAGATAACTACGGATGGAAAGGGGTGCTAATACCTTCCTTTTCATAACCTTCTCCCTTACTCGAATCTAGCGAAGGTCTTTTTATACTTTTACCTTCCTTAATTGGATAAAATAAAAGTCGGTGGCGACTCTTGCTATCCGCACATTTGCGATACCAAACACAAAAAGCCAGTTCACCGTATCACAGAACTGGCGACTCTGCCGGGGAGACACCCTAAAGAGAGAATGCCTTAGGGATTTTTTAGAACACCTTTATTGCTTTCTGTTTGATTTGTATGCTTTAATTTTAAGGGTTGCTTGGGTATTATATTTGTGGGGGATCCTACACCCGGATCCGGGTTTCCTTTTAGGTAAGTAGCAATAAATCGTCGCGACCGTTAGACGTATATCAAAACGGTCAACATGATGGCTACGTTAGTGTGACACTTTGGATGTCCTGATACTCTTCATTCCCAAGTTGAGGATAGTATTTGACTTCTGCGTGGTGTCATCAAGCACTAACTAAACTTTTAGAACCTTAATTGACCCATCTTGGCCATTAGAAGGTAGTGAGATGGTCGGCTTTGGTATAGACCGAGGTTGGTTGATACTCGATGCTACGCTCATTGAGATCAGACTTTTGGGATATTTTCGGTCGACCACTTGGTAGTCGTATTGAAATAAACGACTACGAGAAAGATCAATGATATGAGATTCCTAGAACCCGGTTACTATTATAGGACAGGATGAACCAAATCAAACTTTTGGTAGGGTAATCACCTATACCTCATGCAAGCCTTAACCCTAGGCTCATTGTGTGAATTGCTTGTGTGTGCCAAACATGACATCATGACATCATTTGCATTGCATATCATTTCTAACTATTTCAAGGACCTAGGGATTTATCTTTACTCTGTTTTGTAGGGTATTATGGCTTCTAGAAAGACTATCTGAATCAACTTCATGGGTATACCTTCTCAGCTCAAAGAATTGGTTTCATAAATTCTCGATCATGCTCAGTTCATCAAAAGACATGGTTATCTGCTTGATTTGGTTATCTCCGGTTTCGAAGAAGATATGATGCATGTCCTATTTCAGTTCTTTGATCCGAAGCACCATTGCTTTACATTCCCAGATTATCAGTTGGTTCCTACCTTGGAAGAGTTCTCTAAGCTACCTGGCGTACCTATTCTTGACCAAATGCCATTCACCGGTTTAGAAAAGGTTCCTAAGTATGAAGACATCGCATCCGCTTTACACCTAAAGCGCTCAGACATTGAAGCCAATTGGGAAACAAGAAGCGGAGTTAAGGGTTTACTTGCCAAGTTCCTAATTAAGAAATCCCGAGAGTTCCTCAAAGTTATGAGTTTCCATGCATTTGAAGACATTGTGGCCTTGCTAATCTATGGTTTGGTTCTATTCCCTAACTCGGATCAATTCATAGATGTCAATGCCATCAAGTTGTTTCTTACCCGCAATCCTGTGCCTACTTTACTTGGAGACATCCTACATTCTCTCCACACTCGTACTACTAAAAGACAAGGAACTCTCATGTGTTGTATACCGTTACCTTTCAGGTGGTTTATTTCGCACCTTCCTTCATCAGTTTTGAAGAATGAACAAAGGACGAGATGGTCTCAAAGGTTAATGTCACTCTCTCATTCAGATATCCGTTGGAATCTTTTCTCTCAAAAGGATTTCACCTTCATTGAGCATTGTGGAGAATTCCCTAATGTACCGCTACTTGGTATAAGGGGAGGTATTACTTACAACCCTTCTCTAGCTCTACGTCAGTTTGGTTTTGCCCGAAGGGATGGCCCACATGATATGCTTCTCCAAGATATTGTGTTCGACTACAATCACGATCTCCAGAATTACCGACGAAGGTTCATACACGCTTGGGGCATGGTAAAGAAGACTGATACCAAGACTTTGGGGCACCAAAACTCCATTCCTTGGGAACCTTACCTCAAATGGGTGCGAGATCGAGCTCAAAACCTCATGATGCCATTCACGCCTGTTTTACCCGTAATTATGGAACCTATTGCTATAAGTGACGTACCCTATACTGTTCTCCATCCTGACATGCCTACTGATTTTGAAGACTTGAAGAGATCCTGGATTCAACTTAAAGAAGAGAGGGATACCTTTGAAGCTCAGTGTTATGCAAGTGAGAAGAAAGTGCTAGAGTTGACCAAGCTACTTCACGAGGAGCGAAGCATCAACGCCTACATCGGCACCAAGAGGAAGCGCCCATGGGAGACTTAGAGATTTAGGATTTATATGTTTTCTTTTATTGTTTTGAACTATCTCTTGTACTTAAAAAGAAAAAGAATAAAAAGAGTACTAATAAATGTTTGCTCATTGCTTGTCTAACAAATTCAAATCTCTAAGGTCCTTGAAAACATTCCATTGCATTTGCATAAACATCGCATAGCATAACATAACATTGCATCACAGGTACATTGAAGATTGGTTTTCTCATTTGCTCGCTATTTATTTTAGCAGAAATGGCTCTTGAACAGTCTGTCAAAGATCTTCAAGCTCGAATGCTCCAGAGATGTTTACCAGCTTGGTCCAAGGCCAAGAAGATTTGAAGAAGCTCATCAACAGAAAGAAGAAGGTTGTTGGTCTTCTCAACATGGGCAGACGCTACAAAGGAGGTCCTAGAGTGGTTAGTCGAATTGAGCTCTCTGAAGGAAGTGTCAAGAAGGAGGATGAGCAAAGTAACAAGGGTGATGGCGAAGGTAGTCAGCATGAGCCTGAAAAAGTCTATGATGACGGCCAATACTCTGATGAAGATGACAAGTACAAACAACTTGAAGACCGTCTGAATGCTGTGGAAAACCTGAAGATGTCCGGGTTGAATTTTGATGATCTGAGTCTTGTCCCTGGTGTTGTGATTCCTCCCAAGTTCAAAGTTCCAACTTTTGCTAAGTATGACGGCATGTCTTGCCCTAAGCTGCATTTGAAGTCTTATGTTCAGAAAATCAACCCCCACACTGATGACAGAAAGTTGTGGATGCACTATTTTCAAGAGAGTTTGTCCGGAACTCAATTGGAATGGTATTATCAGCTAGAGAATGACCGTATCCGTACTTGGAGTGACCTGGCTGATGCTTTCTATAGACAGTATGAGTACAATGCTGAATTGACACCCACTCGCATGCAACTACAAAGCATGTCTATTGGTCGTGATGAGAAGTTCAAGGAGTATGCTCAGAAGTGGAGAGACTTAGCACGCAGAGTTCAGCCACCCTTGTCCAATAGGGAGTTGGTTGATATGTTTATGGGAACACTGACAGGTCCGTTCTTCAATCATCTGATTGGAAACTCTTCAGCTGGATTCACCGAGCTGATATTGACAGGCGAGCGTATTGAAGCTGGTATCAAGAGTGGGAAGATTCAAGTAGAGACATCTTCAAATGTTGCGAAAAGATCTTTTGGTGGTAAGAAAGAAGTTAATGCTGTGTATGGTCAGAAAAGCCGAGCCAAGACCGACCGCACTCAATCTGTGGGGGCAGTTATGATCTCCAATCCTCCATCAGCACAACCTCAGCGAGACAACATGCGTAAGCAGAACGCGCAACGAAGACATTTTACGAAGATCAACATGCCATTGTCGCAAGCCTTGCAACACATGTTGAAAGCAGAGCTGATTACCTTGAGGGATCCTCCTCAGAATATCAACACTTCCTCTCCGAGATACAATCCTAATGCTAAGTGTGCTTACCATTCCAATAGCCCAGGACATAGTACTGATGATTGTTGGGCTCTGAAGAACAAAATTCAAGATATGATTGAAGCTAAGCAGATTGAGTTTGATCCTCCTGTTGAGACTCCAAATGTGATCAACGCGCCTATGCCTAATCATGACAAGAGTTCTAATGCTGTTGGTGACGATACTTATGTTTTCAACATAGATGACTTGACCATTCCTCTGATGATTGTTAAGAAGAATTTGCTACAAGCCGGTGTCAATCCAGGATGCCCAGAGAATTGCCGTTGGTGCCCATCTGCGCCTGATGGTTGTCCCTGGTTGAGAAGACGAGTTCAGTGCATGATGGATAACCGTGAGATACTATTTTTGAAACCACCTGTGCAGAAGCTGTGTGAAGATATGGCTAAGCTGAAGATCGAAGATGTGAGCGAAGCTGTACCGTCTGTGTGGGATACCTTGGGGCAGCCAAGTGGAAAGTATGACTACATGGTGAAGTACACTGTTCCCGAAAGCTACAAAATTCCTATTGAAGATGTTAAAGCAACCGGATGGGGTGACGATTTCCCAGAAGACTATGCTGATGTTAACACTATAAGAATTTCCTCTGCTGATCCTGTGCCTAGGGTGGCACCTCTCATCATTACTTCTCCAAGACCAGTTCCATATTCCTCTGACAAGGTTATCCCTTGGAATTATGGAGCTGATGTTTACTATCATGGCATCAAGCAAGACCCTCTGACCATTGAAGATCTTACAGTTGAAGCTACCATTCCTGATATCGACAACATCACCGGATCAAGTAAGGTGACCACTACCGGAAGGGTATTCTCTCCAGATATATCTCCTCCAAAAGACACTGCGACTCCAGCTCGCATTCCAGCTATTCAATCCATTCCCCAAGCTAGAGGGAAAGAACCAGTGACTCATCCTGCTCAGCCAAAAATACCGAAGGAAGTTACTGAAGACACCTCCAAACAAGAAACAGAGGAAATTCTGAAGATTATCAAGAAGAGTGATTACAATGTTGTGGAACAGTTAGGACAGACTCCGTCCAAAATCTCCATGCTTGCTCTGCTCTTGTGCTCTGAGGCTCATGCTAATGCCTTGGTGAAGTTTCTAAAGAATGCTCACGTGCCGCAAGACACTACTACTGACCAGGTTGAAGTGTGTATTGCTAGCCTGGCTGCCAACAACGGCCTAGGCTTCTCTGATGCTGATTTAACTCCTTCCGGAAAGAAACATAACAAAGCCTTGCACATCTCTGTTGAATGCAAGGGCGTTACCCTGTCTCATGTTTTGGTTGATACCGGTTCTGCTCTGAATATCCTTCCGAAGGCTGCTTTTGATCGGCTTGATGTCGAAGGGTTGGTTCTGAGACCCAGTGACATTATTGTGAGAGCTTTTGATGGTTCTAAGCGAACAGTACTTGGAGAGCTCACTCTGCCTGTTAAAGTCGGTTCCCAGACTTTTGACTCCACTTTCTTTGTCATGGACATCCGTCTCGCTTACTCTTGCCTACTTGGACGCCTGGATACGGGCCGTTACCTCTACCTTGCATCAGAAGCTGAAATACCCAGTGAAAGGGAAAGTTGTTACAGTATGTGGTGAAGAGGAGTATATGGTCAGTCATCTACAGTCATTCCGATACCTCGAGATGGAAGGAGAATTCTTCGAGACTCCCTGTCAAGCTTTTGAAACAATACCCAGAGTCATGCCTGTTGACTCTCCTGCTACTCCTGAAGTTACACAAGCTCCGCCTAGGATGGCCTCGCTGAAAGATGCTCAAGCTGCAGTTGAAAAGGTAGTTCTATTTGGGGACAGCTCCCTGATCTTCCTTTCAAATCTGACAAGACTGGTTTAGGCTTCACCATCAAAGGACAGAAGATGATACGCGAACGCCGGCCAACTCCTTTTCCAGAGTGGAATCCATGCTATAGAAGACGCGACAACGGCTTCGATATCGCAAGTGGATCTTCCCAACTCCACCAAGGGCTCAAAGAATTGGAAGACCAAGACGCATACCAATCTCCTTTAGTCGAGTAATTGCTCTTGTTTTGTTTTGCTTTTCGTATTTCTTTATGTTTGAACAATAAACTCTAAAGCCTAGTGCCTTGCCCGGGGCATCATGGCTCGTTTGCGAGGGTTATTATCTATTGTTTGCGCGTTTTCATTCAATAAATTCGTTGGACTTTTGCATTCAATTGTTTGTTTTCTTTTTACTTTATCACCCTTCAAAAGCTATGTGTTTCTTACACACCCACGTGATACATCGCAGAATCACTCCGAATCTCGTTAATAACAGCTATGCTATTGCTAAATATGACTTCGATAATCCGATCTACCAAGCCGAAGACGAAAGTGAGGAAGATTGTGAAGTACCAGGAGAACTTGTCAGACTGCTACAGCAAGAAGATCGAGTTATACAGCCACATGAAGAGCAAGTTGAGGTTGTGAATTTGGGTACTAGCGAAGACAGAAAAGAGATCAAGATAGGAGCGGGTCTTGAGAACAGTGTTAAAGAAAGATTGGTTCAGATGCTACGAGACTATATTGAGGTTTTTGCTTGGTCATACGAAGACATGCCTGGTTTAGACATTGATATTGTGGTACACCGATTGCCGACAAAAGAGGGTTTTCTCCCAGTGAAACAGAAGGTTCGTCGCATGCGTCCCGAGATGTCAGAGAAAATCAAAGCTGAAGTTATGAAACAGTTCAATGCCGGCTTCCTAGCTGTTACTTCCTATCCACAGTGGGTTGCAAACGTGGTACCCGTACCTAAAAAGGATGGCAAGGTACGAATGTGTGTGGATTACAGGGATCTGAACAAAGCGAGTCCGAAAGACGATTTTCCACTCCCTCATATTGATGTTCTGGTTGACAATACCGCTCAGCATAAGGTTTTCTCCTTCATGGATGGTTTCTCCGGTTACAATCAGATCAAAATGGCTCCTCAAGACATGGAAAAGACTACAACTGGGGAACTTTGCTACAAGGTTATGTCGTCGGATCGAAGAACGCAGCGCCACTTATCAGCTATGGTGACATTATTTCATGACATGATTCATCACGAGATAGAGGTCTCGTCGACAACATGATAGCTCGATCACGATCAAGAAGAACATCTCTCATCTGCGTAAATTATTTGAGTTAAAGAAGCAGGTTGAGACTTAATCCTAACAAGTGCACCTTTGGAGTCGATCCGAAAACTCCTAGGGTTTGTTGTCATGGTAAAGGTATTGAAGTTGATCCCGCCAAGGTTAAAGCTATTCAAGAAATGCCGCCCCGCACCGAGAAGGAAGTCGAGGTTTCTTGGGCCGATTGAACTACATTGCCGATTCATTGCACATCTAATCGCTACTTGTGAGCCAATCTTCAAGTTACTAAAGAAAGATCAAGTAGTGGAATGGAACGACGATTTCGGATCGCTTTTGACAAAATCAAGGAGTACCTTGAATCCTCCTATCCCGATGCCGTCGAAGGAAGACCTCTCATCATGTACCGATGCTAGAGAACTCAATGGGGTGTGTGTTGGGGCAACATGACGAGTCGGCCGAAAAGAGCATGCAATATACTACCTTAGCAAAATTTACCGGTGAAACAAGATACTCACAACGAGAAAACTTGCAACGCTTTGGCTTTGCTCGCAGCCTAAGACAAGATATGTTGACTCACACTACCTTGTTGATTTCAAGATGGATCCGATAAAATACATATTTGAGAAACCAGCTCTCTCCGGAAGAATAGCAAGATGGCAAATGATCCTGACCGAATACGACATTCAGTACACTTCTCAGAAGGCGATCAAAGGAAGTGTGGTAGCCGATCATTTGGCTCATCAAGCCGTAGATGACTATCGTCTATGCGGTTCAATTTCCAGGTGAAGATGTTTTACTAGTTACAGATTGCGAAGAACCAGGCCCAGACGAAGGACCTGAACAAGGATCCCGATGGACCATGGTCTTTGATGGAGCCTCAAACGCACTTGGCAATGGCATTGGCACCATTATCACATCCCCTACAGGCGGACACACGCCTTTCACCGCCAGATTATGTTTCATTGCACGAACAACATGGCGAATCTGGCGTGCATCATGGGCATTAAAGTGCTATTGACCTAAGAATCAAGTTCTTGCAAGTGTATGGAGACTCACTTTAGTGATCAGTCAAGGCGAGTGGGATACAAACATCCGAATCTCATTCCATATCGAGAGCATGTTTTGAGTTTGATCCCCTACTTGAAGAGATCACTTTCAATCACATTCCACGAGAAGAGAATCAAGCACGATTGGCTACTATGTCATCTATGTTCAAAGTCGGATGGGACAACGAGGCCCCGGATCATCATTGAGAGGTTTGACGAACCAGTATTGTTATGAACTTGATACGTAAGAGAAACCTTGGTACTATGACGTGAAGAGGTATCTTGAGACTCAAGAATATCCGCAGGGCATCATCAATGATAAAAGTTCTTGAGAAGATTTGCATCTAAATTCTTCCTCAACAACGACATCTTATACAAGCGCAACCACGACTTGTGCTTACTCATTGTGTAGATCGAGAACACAATACGTATCATGGAAGAGTTACACGGCGTATTTGGTACCCACTCTGGACACACCATGGCTAAGAAGATTTTGAGAAAGTTACTATTGGTCCACCATGGAAGCGATTGTCACCGCTACACTCGATCTTGTCACAAGTGCCGGTTTATGCGACAAAGTACACGTACCTCAGCTGAATGTTTTAACTTCTCCTTGGCCTTTTGCAATGTGGGGCATTGACATGATCGGAGAAATCAAGCTCACTGCTTCCGATGGACATCGTTTCATCCTTGTGGCAATTGACTATTTCACCAAGTGGGTAGAAGCAGCCTCGTTCGCATCTGTTACTAAGAATGTTGTGGCCCGATTCATCAAACATAATCTTATCAGTCGGTATGGCATTCCTGAAAGGATTATCACAGATAACGGCTCTAATCTCAACAATAAGATGATCACTGAACTTTGCACGCAGTTCAAGATCAAGCATCATAATTCTTCTCCATATCGGCCTAAGATGAACGGCGCAGTGGAAGCCGCCAATAAGAACATTAAGAAGATTATACAGAAGATGACAATGACTTACAAAGATTGGCATGAGATGTTACCATTTTCTCTTCATGGTTATCGCACTACAGCACGAACATCAACAGGGGCAACCCCGTCTTACCCATCGAGGTTCAAATACCCTCAACTAGAGTCCTCCAGGACGCAGAGTTAGGCGAAGACGATTGGATCCAGACTCGCCTTGAGCAGATTAATTTGATTGATGAGAAACGACTCGCATCCATCTGCCATGGACAGATCTATCAGAAGCGAATGATCAGAGCATTTAACAAAAAGGTCAAGCACCGAGTCTACCAAGTCGGTGATCTAGTGGTCAAGCGCATCATTCTTCCACAAGGTGATCCCAGGGGCAAATGGACTCCCACCTACGAGGGACCATTTGTAGTCAAGACAGTATTTTCTGGCGGAGCTATGATACTTAGCACCATGGATGGTGAAGACTTCCCACACCCTGTGAACGCAGACATAGTCAAAAAATACTACGCATGAAATAGACCCACTAGGTCGACGAACCTAGGCAAAAATAAGGGCATCCTGGCGAACCAAAAAGGTTCGGGCAAAAGTTAAGGATATATGCAAAACATGTACACCCGGCAAGTGGAAAACACGAAAAGCGGCTTGGGGGTATCCTAGAAAAACCGAAGGGCGGTCTAGGCAAAAGTTAGGGATTTAAGCGTACTATGTCTCTTCAGATCACCCTTCCACTACTATCAACATTCAAGATTCAAATGGCGAAGATCACTCACTTTCTACAAGAAGGAGATGAGATAGTTGAAATATATGAGTACTAGCATAGTTGGAACTTAACGAGATTGCTTCCGCATAGCTTTTTACTTTTCTTGTGTATAAACTACTTGGCCATACGCCACCTTCCAAATAAATGCAGATTCTTTCTTTACAATTTTCACTATTGTCGTTTGCAATAAGTCCAACGTTTGTTTTGAATGACTATACGCATTTGACAATAAGAATCTAATCACAAACATGCGAAAAGTGAACGAACAAAAGTAATTACTACAGCTGAATTGAGATGACAACAAAGGTCACCAAAAACATTCCCCCGTAGAGCATAATCTCCGCAGAGGTGTCACTCACTAAACCTCCCCCAGCGGAGTATATGTTAATCCACGAGCAGTGATTCCACTCAACTGAGCAATGTTACATCAATAACACTTCATCCCCAACTAAGATGTTTATCCTGGATATCTCTCAACAATTCCCTTTTCTCCAGTATCCGGACTCGAGACTTGGTCGATAGTGCACCGAGAAAATCTACATCTTCTATTCCCACGGAGATTCCAACGGCCCCAACCGGTCTCCCAGAACCATCAAACGCTCTCCAATGAGGTCTATACTCAAAATCCCGAGAGCGCCTCTAATTTTCCCAACAGGTCTATGCAAGATCCCCAACAAATTGCCCGGACTCTCCCAGCAGGTCTATGTATGCGATCTCCAACAACGAGTTTCTCAATTTCTACCTTCCTCAACAATATCTAGGCCCAAGACTTGGTCAGATAGTGCATCGGAGGAATCCAGGATATCTTTCTTCTCCTTCAAAAGCGGGGTTCTCACCTACTTAATCCCCAAGCAGAAGACAGAAATCCTCAAGCAGAACATCCACATCTTCTTCAAGATGGATATGTTTTGAAATACCACAACATCTATCATTCATACATTTCTCATAAAGTCATAATTTATGCATATGTCATTCATACACATCGTCATGCATCATACTTTGCATAAGACTAACGAATATTCTATCAAAGTTTCTCTTGTTTTCTCCAAAACAGGTGGAAATCGCTTCTGACGCAAACCGGTCCAGGATTAAGCCCCGAATCTCGACGGGAAAACTATCTGAAAGACCGCCCTAGTTGTCCTCCGACTGGTCGAGATTAAGCCCGAATCTCGACGGAAAACTATCCGAACGCCCTCGTTGTCCTCCGACAACGATCCGTGATTAATACAAGCTAGACGGAAACCCTATCCGAACGATCACAAGTTATCCTCCGATACAGACGGTGGATCAATACCCGATGCACAAGGAAGATATCCACATTTTGCCAACTACTACCTCGAGTAATCGACGAGATTTATTACGATCCCTTCTTATTATCAACAAAGAACTCGAGTCTAGCGTACTACTCGGTTGCCCTGGATGGCATCTTAAGCCCATCTCCGACTACTTATCAGTGTTCCTCCACCTTTGGAATGCTGCATATTTGGTTAAAAATCAATACAAACCAATAAATTCATTCAAAGATGAGCACGAGGTCTAACATACGACTCCTTCCGGATGGCATCTTAAGCCCATCTCCGTGCTCCTTCCAAAAACGTCTACAGAGCCTAGCATACGGCTCACTCCCCAGCATCGATCTTTCCAGATGGCATCCTAAGCCCATCCCCGTCAATTCCCCTATTGACATTCTCGAGTCTAGCATACGACTCATCCCCCAGCGAAGTATCTACCTTCTCCAAATGGCATCTGTAAGCCCATTCCCGCATCATCAGCCAACAGCGAGTGCAAATTTTCAGGTGTACTCGAGTGTTCAATCATCTTCTACCTCCAGGTCACGAAAGGCAAGCATGCCAATCTAACCCTTCTAGTACAAGAAGATTGAACAGGGGCAGCTGTCATACCCCAAAATTTTCCCTCCATCTTCTCAAGATATTTCATACATCCATACTCAAGGATTCCTCAAGAGTTGATCAGACAAACCCTCTCCTAGACAGTCAACCTAAACTAGGGTTTGGCAATTCTCAGGTCAAGATGGACTTCCAACATCTCCAATGGTCTTCATGCCTCCTCATATGCTTCAAAGATTCTCCATGTCAAGTTTCAAGCCTTACAAGTCAAATTTCCTCAAACAATTGCTCAGATGGTTGAAAATCAGTTGTATTGGACAAAAAGTCAATTGTGGTCAACATACAGTCAAACTTCATAATTTTTGGTCAACATCCTCATTTTGAAGTTACATTCATCATTTGATCAAGGGTTGATCATGATTCATCAAGAAAACTCAAGATTTGCTCAAAAGTCAAACTTTCTAAATTAGGGTTTCTAGATGAAAAGTCAACTGAACTTTGACTGATCATAACTTCCTCATAATTTCTCAGAAATTTTCCACCACCTCTTGTTTTGAAGGAAATTCAATTCTCTACAACTTCATGTCTCACAAGAATGTCCAAAAAATGCTTCATTTGAGAGGTATGGCTCAAAACATTACAGGTCATTTTCAAAGTCAACAAAAAGTCAACTTTTTGTTTTGAAGATATATTGAGCATGGAAACTCCAATTGAGATGAGACAAAAAAGTTTGGTTATAGGATTCTTAGAGCTTTCCAAAAAGTCCAAGAACACTCAAAAATGTGGAAAAATGAGCAAGATACACCATTCACAAGTTGGGCAATTTTGAAGAAGTGCACAAAGAGAAATACTTCTAAAAATCAAAAACTTTGCAAATGGGCCTACTTTTTCTTCATCCAAACTTATTCCTCACACCATTAGGAATATCCAAGCCCAATTCCACGAATTTTTATTTTATTTTTCTATTTAATTTGGAATTTATTCATTTAAATACAAATTAAATTTAAAAATAGAGTATAAAATCAAAATTAATTGCAAACTTGATTTTTATTTCTTCCTTGGGATCCAATCAACTCATTAAAGGCCAGCAATTTTCGAAATTTGATGGATATGGCAAGATTGGATTGAGAATTGATCAAAATTTGAAGATTTGATTTTGTACAAAAATCAAATTTGATTGGCATTGATCATTGATTAATTCTTTCCCAAAACAACTCTGAATCCTTCTACTATATATGCATGATACATACCACACGAATTAGGGTAGAAATTTTGACTCAAGAACCCTATTCCAAGCTCAAAAAAACCGTGGCAAACAAGCAAAGTGCAATCCTATTTCCAGCCGTTTTCAATCGATTTTGAGGTGTCCAACACATTCCTTGATACCTCTTGAGTCGATCCAGACCTTCACTTTGCTCAAATCCATCCAAAATCAGAAAATCCGAGTTTGGTTTGTTCTTGAAAAATCCAAAATCGTGTTTTAATTTTCATGCATTATTAACATGTTTCATTGTTGTTTTTGTGATTAGTGATGAGTTTGCAAGCATTCTGGGCACTTTGATTGAATTTCCATGGCCAGAAACACGATATGCCATGATTAGGGTTTCCTGTGCCGTTTTCGGGTTTCACGAAATAGGAAAAATTGGACCACGAGACTAGTACCAATGAATCCGGAATGATGTTTGGAATCGAACCATGTCTTTAGAATTTATTTATATTATGCGTGCTGGGTTTTCAATTTTGCCAGGCTCTGTAGCGTCGAGCAAAAGCCGACGCTGAAGTTTCAAAAATTCAAATCGGGGACGATGAAGATTGGCGCGAGTTCGTGGCAATAGGGAGACGACGCGTGTTTACATCCACTCACTCCGATTTCCATACACGCTTGCACACTTGGCTCAGTTGGTTAAGGTGTGGACTGTGCACAGATGCTCTCCAGGGTCATGAGTTCGATCCTCACTGGCACCGGTTTTGCTTTCTTTTTTACAAACTCAAGCTTTTTGATCTGATTGTAGTCTTTTCCACTGTGTAACGAAAGTAGTCTTTTCCATGTCTTCAGGAGCCATTTGGATCTGATTGTAACCGGAGAAACCATCCATGAAGGAGAAAACCTTATCTTGGCGGTGTTGTCAACGAACATCAATATGAGGAAGTGGGAAATCGTCTTTCGGACTCGCTTTGTTCAGATCTCTGTAATCCACACACATCCGTACCTTGCCATCCTTCTTAGGCACAGGTACCACATTTGCAACCCATTGTGGATAGGAAGTAACAGCTAGGAAGCCGGCATTGAACTGTTTCATAACTTTGGCTTTGATTTTCTCTGACATCTCAGGACGCATGCGACAACCTTCGTTTCTTTGAGAAAACCTTCTTTTGTTGGCAATCGGTGTACCACAATATCAATGTCTAAACCAGGCATGTCTTCGTATGACCAAGCAAAAACCTCAATATAGTCTCGTAGCATCTGAACCAATCTTTCTTTAACACTGTTCTCAAGACCCTCTCCTATCTTGATCTCTTTCCTCTTCGTCAATACCCAAATTCACAACCTCAACTGCTCTTGTGGTGGTATAACTCGCTCCTCTTGCTGTAGCGATCGGCAAGTTCTCCGGCACTTCACAATCTTCCTCACTTTCGTCTTGCTTGGTAGATTGGATTATCAAGTCATATTTAGCAATAGCATAGTGTTATCAACGAGATTCGGAGTGATTCGATTGCATCACGGGTGTGTAAGAAACACATAGCTTTTGAAGGGTGATAAAGTAAAGAAAGAAAACAAACAATTGAATGCAAAAGTCCAACGAATTTATTGAATGAAAACGCACAAACAAGATAATAACCCTCAGAACGAGCCATGATGCCGGGCAAGGTACTAGGCTTTCAAAGTTTATTGTTCAAACATAAAGAAATCGAAAAACAAAACAAAACAAGAGCAATTACTCGACTAAAGGAGATTGGTATGACGTCTTGGTCTTCCAATTCTTGAGCCCTTTGTCCGAGTTGGGAAGATCCACTTGTTGATGTCGAAGTCGTTGTCGTCTTCTATAGCATGGATTCCACTGGCGATGCGGAAAGGAAGTTGGCGGCACGTTCGCGGCGTATCATCTTGACCCTTGATGGTGAAGCCTAAACCAGTCTTGTCAAATTTGAAAGGAAGATCGGGACCCTTAATAGTACTACCTTCTTCACGGCTTGAGCATCTTTCGTGAGGCCATCCTAGGCGGGACTTGTGTAACCAGAGTGACGGAGAGTCAGCAGGCATGACTGGGATCGTTTCAAAAGCTTGACAGGGAGTCTCGAAGAATTCACCCTCCATCTCAAGGTATCGTAATGACTGTAGATGACTGACCATATACTCCTCTTCACCACGTACTGTAACAACTTTCCCTTTCACCGGTATTTCGACCGATGCAAGCGGTACGCGTCCCCATGTATCAAGGGCGTCTAAGTAGGCAAGAGTAAGAGGGACGGATGTCCATGACAAAGAAAGTGGAGTCAAAAGTCGGGAACCGACTTTATGCAGAGTGAGCTCTCCAATCTTGTCACGAGAACCATCAAAAGCTCTCACAATAATGTCACGGGTCTCGAACCAACCCTTCGACATCAAGCCGATCAAAAGCGGTCTTGGAAGGATATTCAGAGCGAACCGTATCTACCAAAACATGAGATAATGTAACGCCTTGCATTCAAGAGATATGCAAGGCTTTGTTATGTTTCTCCAGAGTCAAATCGGCATCGAGAAGCCTAGGCCGTTGTTGGCAGCCGGCTAGCAATACAAACTTCAAACTGGTCGGTAGTAGTGTCTTGCACGTGAGCATTCTTGAAACTTCACCAAGGCATTAGCATGAGCCTCGAGCACAAGAGCGAGCAAGCATGGAGATTTTGGACGAGTCTCCTAACTGCTTCCACAACATTGTAATCACTCTTCTTGATAATCTTGAATTTCCTCCATTTCTTGTTTGGAGGTGTCTTGATAACTTCCTTCTTGGTATTTGGTGAGGGATGAGTCTTGGTTCTTTCCCTCTAGCTTGGGCAATGGATTGAATATTTGGAATGCGATTGGAGTCGCAGTGTCTTTTGGAGGAGAGATATCTGGAGAGAATACCCTTCCGGTAGTGGTCACCTTACTTGATCCGGTGATGTTGTCGATATCAGGAATGGTAGCTTCAACTGTAAGATCTTCAATGGTCAGAGGGTCTTGCTTGACGCCATGATAGTAAACATCAGCTCCATAATTCCAAGGAATAGCTTTGTCAGAGGAATATGGAACTGGTCTTGGAGAAGTAATGATGAGAGGTGCCACCCTAGGCACAGGATCAGCAGAGGAAATTCTTATAGTGTTAACATCAGCATAGTCTTCTGGGAAATCGTCACCCCATCCGGTTGCTTTAACATCTTCAATAGGAATTTTGTAGCTTTCGGGAACAGTGTACTTCACCATGTAGTCATACTTTCCACTTGGCTGCCCCAAGGTATCCCACACGCATGTTCACTCACATCTTTGATCTTCAGCTTAGCCATATCTTCACACAGCTTCTGCACAGGTGGTTTCAAAAATAGTATCTCACGGTTATCCATCATGCACTGAACTCGTCTTCTTAACCATGGACAGCCATCAGGCGCAGATGGGCACCAACGGCAATTCTCTGGGCATCCTGGATTGACACCGGCTTGTAGAAAATTCTTCTTAACAGTCATCAGAGGAATGGTCAAGTCATCTATGTTGAAAACATAAGTATCGTCACCAACAGCATTGGAACTCTTGTCATGGTTAGGCATAGGCGCGTTGATCACATTCAGAGTCTCAACAGGAGGGTCAAACTCAATCTGTTTTGCTTCAATCATATCTTGAATTTTGTTCTTCAAAGCCCAACAATCATCAGTACTATGTCCTGGGCTATTGGAATGGTAAGCACACTTAGCATTAGGATTGTATCTCGGAGAGGAAGTGTTGACATTCTAAGGAGGATCCCTCAAGGTGCTTTCAACATGTGTTGCAAGGCTTGCGACAATGGCATGTTGATCTTAAACTCTTCGTTGCTTTCACGCACGTTGTCTCACCGAGGTTGTCTTGATGGAGGATTGGAGATCACAACCCCCTAAGTCGGTCTTGGCTCGGCTTTTTGACCATACAAGATTAACTTCTTTCTTACCACCAAAAGATCTTTTCGCAAACATTTGAAGATGTCTCTACTTGAATCTTCCCACTCTTGATACCACTTCAATACGCTGTCATCAATATCGGTGAACCCATGAAGAGTTTCCAATCAGATGATTGAATAATGGGCATGTCAGTGTTCCCATGAACTTATCAACCAACTCCCTATTGGACAAGGGTGGTTGAACTCTGCCTGCTAGATCTCTCCATTTTTGAGCATACTCCTTGAACTTCTCATCACGACCCATAGACATGCTTTGTAGCTGCATGCGAGTGGGTGCCAATTCAGCATTGTACTCATACTGCCTGTAGAAAGCATCCGCTAAGTCACTCCAAGTACGGATAAGGTCATTCTCTAGCGGATAATACCACTCCAATTGAGTCCCGGACAAACTCTCTTGGAAATAATGCATCCACAACTTTCTGTCATCAGTGTGGGGGTTGATCTTCTGAACATAGGACTTCAAATGCAGCTTCGGACAAGAAATGCCGTCATATTTGGCAAAAGTTGGAACTTTGAATTTAGGAGGAATCACCACACCAGGGACAAGACTCAGATCATCAAAATTCAACCCTGACATCTTCAGGTTTTCCACAGCATTCAGACGGTCTTCAAGCTGTTTGTACTTGTCATCTTCATCAGAGTACTGGCTATGGTCGTAGTCTTTTTCAGGCCCATGCTGGCTGCCTTCGTCATCACCCTTGACACTCCCCTCATTCTTGATACTTCCTTCATTCTTGACACTTCCTTCAGAGAGCTCTATCCGACTGACCACTTTAGGACCACCTTCTACGATCTTCTTCTTGGCCTTGGACCAAGCTAGTGAACATCTCCTCCGCCAGAGATCTTTCCAGAGCCATTTCGCTAAAATAAATAGCAATGAGAAAACCAATCTTCATTGTATGCAATGTTACTATGATGTTTATGCAAATGCAATGCAATGTTTTCAAGGACCTTAGAGATTTAAATTTGTTAAACAAACATTTATTAGTTCTCTTTTTATTATTCTTTTTTATTTTTAAGTACAAAAGATAGTTCAAAATAAATAAAAGAAAACATATAAATCCTAAAGCTCTAAGTCTCCCATGGGCGCTTCCTCTTGGTGCCGAGGTAGGCGTTGATGTTCCGCTCCTCGTGAAGAAGTTTTGTCAACTCTAGCACTTTCTTCTCACTTGCATAGCACTGAGCTTCAAAGGTATCCCTCTCTTCTTTAAGCTGAATCCAGGATCTCTTCAAGTCTTCAAAATCAGTAGGCATGTCAGGATGGAGAACAGTATATGGTACGTCACCTATAGAAACACGTTCCATAATTATGGGTAAAACTGGCGTGAATGGCATCATGAGATTTTGAGCTCGAGCTCGCACCCATTTGAGGTAAGGTTCCCAAGGAATGGAGTTTTGGTGCCCCAAAGACTTGGTATCAGTCTTCTTTACCATGCCCTAAGCGTGTATGAACCTTCGTCGGTAATTCTGGAGATCATGGTTGTAATCGAACACAATATCTTGGAGAAGCATATCATGAGGACCATCTCTTCGAGCAAAACCAAACTGACGTAGAGCTAAAGAAGGGTTGTAAGTAATACCTCCCCTTATACCAAGGAGTGGTACATTAGGGAATTCTCCACAACGCTCAATGAATGTGAAGTCCTTTTGAGAGAAAAGACTCCAACGGATATCTGAATGGGAGAGTAACATTAGTCTTTGAGACCACTTCAACCTTTTCTCGTTCTTCTAAACTGATGGAGGAAGGTGCGAAATAAACCACCTGGAAAGTAACGGTATACAACACATGAGAGTTCCTTGTCTCTTAGTAGTACGAGTGTGGAGAGAATGTAGGATGTCTCCAAGTAAAGTAGGCACAGGATTGCGGGTAAGAAACAACTTGATGGCGTTGACATCTATGAACTGATCCGAGTTAGGGAATAGAACCAAACCATAGATTAACAAGGCCACAATATCTTCAAATGCATGGAAACTCATAACTTTGAGGAATTCTCGGGCTTTCTTAATCAGGAACTTAGCAAGTAAACCCTTAACTCCACTTCTAATTTCCCAATTGGCTTCAACGTCTGAGCGCTTAAGATGTAAGGCTGATGCAATGTCTTCGTACTTAGGAACCTTTTCTAAACCGGTGAAAGGCATTTGGTCAAGAATAGGTACCCCAAGTAGCTTAGAGAACTCTTCCAAGGTATGAACCAACTGATAATCTGGGAATGTAAAGCAATGGTGTTTCGGATCAAAGAACTGGAATAGGACATGCATCATATCTTCTTCAAAACCGGAGATAACCAAGTCAAGCAGATAACCATATCTTTTGGCAAATTGAGCATGATCGGGAATCTCTGAAACCAATTCTTTGAGCTGAGAAGGTATACCCATGAAGTTGATTCGGATAGTCTTTCTAGAAGCCATAATTCTTACAAAACAGAGCAAAGATAAATCCCTAGGTCCTTGAAATAGTTAGATATGATATGCAATGCGAATGATGTCATGATGTCATGTTTAGCACACACAAACAATTCACACAATGAGCCTAGGTCTAAGGCTTGCAAGAGGTATAGGTGATTACCCCACCAAAAGTTTGAGTTGGTTCATCCTGTCCTATAATAGTAACCGGGTTCTAGGAATCTCATATCATTGATCTTTCTCGTAGGCGTTTATTTCAATACGACTACCAAGTGGTCGACCGAAAATATCCCAAAAGTCTGATCTCAATGAGCGTAGCATCGAGTATCAACCAACCTTAGTCTGCACCAAAGCCGGCCATCTCACTACCTTCTAATGGCCAAGATGGGTCACTTAAGGTTCTAAAAGTTTAGTTAGTGCTTGATGACACCACGCAGAAGCCAAATGCTATCCTCAACTTGGAAATGAAGAGTATCAGGACATCCAAAGTGTCACACTAACGTAGCCATCATGTTGACCGTTTCGATATACGTCTAACGGTCGCGACGATTTATTGCTACTTACCTAAAAGGAAACCGGATCCGGGTGTAGGATCCCCCACAAATATAATACCCAAGCAACCCTTAAAGATAAAGTAAGCAAGTCAAATAGAAAGCAATAAAGGTGATCTAGAAATCCCTAAGGTATTCTCTCTTTAAGGTGTCTCCCCGGCAGAGTCGCCAGTTCTGTAACACGGTGAACTGACTTTGAGATTTTTGTATCGCAAATGTGCGGATAGCAAGAGTCGCCACCGACTTTTCTTTTATCCAATTAAGGGAAGGTGAAAAGAAAAGGAAAAGACCTTCGTTAGATTCTGAGTAAGGGAGAAGGTTATGAAAAGGGAAGGTATTAGCACCCCTTTCCATCCGTAGTTATCTACGGGCTCTTAGTTGCTCTTAGATCACTTTAAAATTGTGCTTTCTGTGTGTTTGCCAAAAATATTTTGAAAAGGGCATTTCGCTTTGACTTTGTAATGATTCATGTAGGAATGTATACAAAGTGTTCGGAAATGTTTTGTTTTGAAAAGAGTTTGAACTTTGACAAAAGTGTGAGGTGTGAAAAGTATTTTGATAGAGCAAGCAACTAAAAGTCTTATTACCTACTCAGAATTGGTCGTTTTCGTATTATTTACGTTCCTTTAGAATAGCGCTATCCATACCATTAGTTGGTAGGTAACTCTATTCATTGGATGTAAGCGGGACATTCGAAGGGACATCGGATGGTCATAGAAGGCAACTTGTAGGAAGTATCCTAGCATATTCGAAGGGACTATCATCATTTTTCATAGGCGACAATCGAGGGTCAAGATCATGTATTCGTAGGCGACATCGTGGGTCTATGATCTTTGTGTCGAAGGGACTATGATGATTTATTTTGAAGGCAACGGTGCTAGAATAACTCTACGTTCGAGGGACTTGACCATTTGTGTTCGTAAAGGCAACGAGAGAGAATTACCCTAAGGGGTGCATGTGTGAAGGAGTGTGTCAATTCAGATATGTTATCTTTGAAAATTATGAGTGATCTATGTCCAATTTTATCTTGCCATACACGCCTAATTACTAGTAGTTTATAGGGTGCGGAAATTAAATTGCAGAAAGTAAAGTGCGGAAAGTAAAGTCCTACGCTATTACATGGCTTTGGGGAAGATACATAATTGAAAGTGCAGAAAATAAAAGTCCTAATTAAACTATTACATCCCATAGGCAATTACAATTAGAAAAGAAAAGCAAGAAAAATCGTCTGAAACGGTATAACCTGTGAACAGATGAGAAATCGGAAAACGGAAGAAAATTGCATAAGAGAAAAATGTTAGTAAAAATAAGCATTTTTGAATGAGAAAAATTTTTTATGCAAATAATGACATTAATATGATAAAATAATTTTTGGGGAATTTTTGGAGTTAATTTGATAATTAAAAATCAATTAAAAGCTATTTAAATGATAAATAAGCAATTAAATTAAATATGCATGCAAAAATAATGATTTTAATTTTAAAAATAAAATAAACATTTTTCTGATGAGTACGCAAAAAATAAATATTTTTGGGATTTTTTAAATGCATGATAAAAATATTAAAAGATAAATTAAATAGTATGAAAATATTTAAAAAAAATAGAAAATAGAAAATATGGAAAATATGCAAACTTGTAAAGAGCAAAAATATATTGGTCCCCTCAGGAATCGAACCGGTGACCTTGGCTTCACATCCACGCGCCTTGACCAACTGAGCTGGAGCGTCCACGTGTTAGGAAACTACAACGAATTGTTTTTAAACGGTGTCACTTTCTGATTGTCCAGAACGCGCGCGAAGATCTTCATCTTCTTCGTTTGAATTCTGGGAATTTTGCGTCGGTCTTTCATCGACGCTAAGGCCCCTGCAATTTCTAAAATCTCATACACATGATATAAATGAATTGTGAGTACATGAATCGATTGTAAATGACATTATAAACACGATGGTGGTGGTCTTTTGGTCCAATTTTTCCGTTTTAAGGAAACCCCAATTTGGTTCAGAAAACCCTAATCATGGTGATTCGTGTTTTAGGCCATGGAAATGCAATTAAACCATCCAGAAAGCTTGCAAACTTCAAACTAAACACAAAACACACAATAAAACATGTTAAAAATGCATGGATAACAGAATTTGATTTTTGAAAAAGTGTGACAAACCGAAATCGTATTTGCTTGATTCTTGATGTTTTTGAAACTTGTAAAGGTATGGATCGACTCTAAACAACCCAAGGAACACGATGGAATGCTCAAAATTGATTGAAACAAGCTAGAACCAAGGTTGCTAGTGACTTGTAGTGCACAGTTTTTTTGAGTTTAGGTTAGGGTTCTTGAGGCAATTTTTCTGTTCTTTCTTGTGTGATATGCATTGTATATTTATAATGGATGGAAATTGAGCTGATTTGAGGAACAAATAATCATCAATCAATGCAAAGATTATTTGATTTTGTACAAAATCAAATCTTATCTTTTTTGATCAATTTCAATCAATTTCTTGCCAAATCTTTATCAATTTCGAAATTGACAGCTTTTGGTGAGTTGCTTGGACCTCAAGGATGAGAGAAAAAATCAATTTGCATTTAATTTTGATTTTATACCTTATCTTTTAATTTAATTTGTATTTAAATGAATAAAATCCAAATTAAATAGAAAAATAAAGTTAAAGTTCGTGGCATTGGGCTTGGATGTTCCAAATTGTCTAAGGAACAAGTTTGGATGAAGAAAAACTAGGCCCATTTGCAAAAAAATTGATTTTTACAAGTATCACTCTTTGTGCACTTCTTCAAAAAGACCCAACTTGTGCAATGTGTATTTTGCTCAATTTTCCACATTTTTGAATGTTCTTGGACTTTGTAGAAAGCTCTAAGTATCCTCTAACCAACCTCTTTGGTTTCATCTCAATTGGAGTTTCCATGCTTAATAAATCTTCAAAACAAAATGTTGAGTTTTTGTTGACTTTGAAAAGGACCTGTAATGTTTTGATCCATACCTTCCAAATGAAGCATCTTTTGAACATTCTTGTGAGACATGAAGTTGTAGAGAATTGAATTTCCTTCAAAACAAGAGGTGGTGGAAAAATTTCTAAGAAAGTATGAAGAAGTTATGCTCAGTCAAAATTTGGTTGACTTTTCACTGAAAAACCCTAATTTGGAAAGTTTGACTTTTGAGCAAATCTTGAGTTTTCTTGATGAATCATGATCAACCCTTGATCAAATGATGAATGTAACTTCAAAATGAGGATGTTGACCAGAAATTATGAAGTCTGACTGTATTTTGACCACAGTTGACTTTTTTGTCCAATACAACTGATTTTCAACCATCTAAGCAATTGTCTGAGGAAACCTGACTTGTGAGGCTTGAAGCTTGACATGGGGAATCTGTGAAGCATATGAGGAGGCATGGTGAACATTGGAGATGTTGGAAGTTCATCTGGATCTGTGGATAGCCAAACCCTAATTTGGTTTGATTGTCTAGGAGGGGGTTTGTCTGATCAACCCTTGAGGAACCCTTGAGTATGGGTGTATGAAATGCTTTGAGAAGTAGGAGGGCAAATTTTGGGGTATGACAAATAGGTCACGACTTTGACTAAATTTTTTGATGAAGATTCAAACTGTGAATGACTTACATTTAAAGAACTTGCCTCATCTCACAAAGAGTTGTGCATCAAAAGCAAAGAGATGGACAAACTAGATACAGAGCAAAAGGAAACTAATGCTCACATAGAGGCTGAAAAAGTGGATCACTTGTTCATCATCTCTGGTGTGGAGGATGAGAAAATCGAGTATCTGTCTAATATCCTTGAGCTAAAGCATGAATTTCTCTTGCTAAAGTCAAAAATTGACAATATGACCAAATATGTGAGAATGCTTAACAACAGTTCTGGTGTGCTTGATGAGACTTTTCAGTCTGGGAAGAATGCTGGGAATATTAAAAGGATTGGATATAATAATTAAGCCTTGAAGAACAAAAAGGTTGAGGTAGAGCTTGTTTGTCCAAATAAAGAACTAGAACTGAAGATGTCTAATAGCATGTTCCAACATTAACACAGACAACAGAGAAACCACTCTACAAACTAGACTCAACAACTGAGATACTATTATTATGGAAGGAACAGTTGTTGAAAAGTATATTTTTAGCAAATAATTTTATATCGTATCCACAGAGATTGGGTGATATTACCGCTGTTCTATAGTTACTATTGCTTTAAGTTTACAATTTAAAAAGATTTGTTTGTGTTGGGAAAATTATCTTTCACTTTTGAAATAAGACTAAAACAATTAAAATATGGTTTTTATCAATTACAAAGGTTTGTCAAGATTGGGGTTCACTATCCCAATTTCCTATGTTTCCTTAGAACAAATATATGAACTCAAGATTATTGAATATATTCTAGTATCCTCTCAATGACATTTATTTCTAAATGGGATTGTGATAATTATTATATTAATCCTTAGACGATTTCTCCATCTAACTATTAATCTAACAATCTTTAATGTTTGATACAAAAGAAAAGTAATGTATAAATCTATTTCTACAATTTATCCACTACTTGAGAGCATACTTTAGGTCAAGATTTGAATAATCTTTCTCAACAATAATCCAAATCTAAATATTCAAAATAGGACAAAAGCATCAATCTATTTCAATAATCAATTGTTCACATACAAGAGCTAAATGAAATACATAGTAAATTATGGATAGCTACTACCTCCAATCTTGCCAAAGATGGAATTTAGTTCTTCATCTCCATTGTTGACAGCAAGAGATAGAGAGAGAGTTTCTTTTTCCCAATGCTCACTTCTTCCCACAAAAAGTGAATGATATCTAATTCTCCCCAAAACTCTCTTATCTATAGATTTTCCAAGAAAAACTAATGATAACCACCAAAATCCTCTCTCTAACTTTTTCTAACCAAACAAAAGCATAATGATTATATTGATGTGACATTTTTCATGCAACCATATACTTCCAAAGACTTAAAAAGTATACTGATTATATTGATGTGACATTTTTTATGCAACCACACATTTTCCTTGACCCAAAAAGTGACTAGATTTATGCTCTTTTGTCTTTTCTTTGGCTTTCCTTACACTTGTCTTGATCTTGTCTTGACTTGTTGCTTCTTCCAATTTCACATGTATCCAAGTAACTCTTTTTCTCCAATTTTTCTACAAAACTAACAACTAAAGTGAAATATCTACTCTAATTAAAATACAAACAAGAATAATTGCATATTTATAAATTGTGCGAATAAAAGTGTGGAAATTCAATGAAATTTGGTTAAAGGGACCAATAAAAATATATGAAATTTAATACAATTTGGTCCCTAACAACTCTCCCCAAATTACCATTTTGTTTGTCCCTAAACAAAAGTTTTTCACCAAAGTACCCAAAGTAACAATGAAACAAGAGAAGAAATGAGAATCAAAGACACTTGATTGGTTCAAAAGTATATGGCTTTTCATGATTCACTTACCTCAATACTAGAACAAAACATGAACAAAATAATGGTTGGGTGCAAAGTACTTACCAAAGAATTCAAATCAATACATGTCAAAATTGAATCAAACCTACACACATATCATAATAATGATGAATAAATATGAGGTTTTCTTTCACTCATCCAAACAATTAAGTCAACAACAACTCGAATCATGCGACCATCAAACAAATACCAAGTCATGTGAAAAATGAGAATCAAGAGGTCTTTTATGGGTTGTAATGTGGTTTGGGTTACAAAGAAAGGATAACATCGAGGGAAATCAAACAAAAATACTTATCCTAAGGGAGCATTTCTATCAATTCAAACTCAATAACACTTCTTCTTTGATCCAATATTTCTTTTCTTATTTTTCAACAACAACAACCGGGAGCTCTTTTCTTGAGATTTTTCCTTTTATTTGCTCCATGATTTCAAAAATGTTCACTTGTTCTTATTTCAACAAGGATCACTTTTTTTTCTTTTGCAAAGTACCACATTTTCTTTTTGATCAACTTTTGTTCTCTCCCCAACTTTAGTTTTTAAACCAATTATTAATAACAATAATGCTCCCTATAGGAAAAAGGCAAAATTGTAACCAAATTGGTTGAAGGTTCAAATGAAACAAACAAAATTTTAAGATTCATTCATTCACAAATTTTATTTTATTTTTGCAATTATCAATTGAATGAATCCTAAACAAGCTCAAAGGGGTTGATTAAGGATCACTCCTCACAAGGTTAGTTGATTCAAGACTTTTTTGGCCAAGTGGTTTTTCTCAATAACAAACAATGCCTCTATCATTTTGACAATTTTCACAAAAAATGGACTAATGCATGATTTAACATGATAAGAACGAGTTGAAATAATTTTCGGTATCCCGCATTTAGTGCACAATGGAAGGTTACCTCACAATTGGCTAAGTTCTATTTTGATTCAAAGTGGGCATGTATCTCAAAGAATTCATGATATGGAATTTGCATAAACCATCACTATTCATGTTAAGTCTAGAAATCGGTAAAAGTGTACCTTGAAATGTCGAGTACCAATCTTATCATCACCATCCAGAGTGTCTTGCATTCCTCTCTCAAAACCGTCACTTTGTTACTTCAAGCTTAACTTAATCAACTAACAATTAAACAAAATTTAAAAAAAAACTGGGGTGTCCCAAATTCCATGAAAACACATAATTGTACTCACAACAAATAAATATGCAAATAACAAAAAAGTCTTAATGGTGACGAGAGCCACCAAAAGTAACGGTGAATGAGAGCCACCAAAAGTAACGGTGAATGAGAGCCACCACCTCCTTCACCCCCCATAAATGTTGGTCTGCCCTCAGGCCCATTAGAGAAGGCAGAAACACAAGAGAGGGTTCTGATGTGCTCAGTTTGCGGTGCAAATGTTGTGCACGGCGCAAACTGAATCAAATTTTGAAAATTTTAATGTACGTTGGGTTGCCTCCCAACAAGCGCTTTGTTTAACGTCGTTTGAGCTCGACGGTTCGATGGTGCTTCAAGGCTCGATGAAAGGAATGGCACCAACATCACGCTTTACTCCTCCACCATGGTAAACCTCCATGATTTCCTCCTCGGTAGCATCAATTCGGAAAATGTCATGCCTGTTCTTGGGATGCTTTATGGCTTCAAAAAGATTGAAAGTTACCTCTTCATCTTGCACTCTTACTTTCATAAGCCTATCATCAATATCAATCATCATTTGGGCAGTCTTCATGAATGGTCTTCCAAGAATTAATGGCACATCATGATCCTCCTCCATGTCAACTACCACAAAATCCACCGGAAACAAGAATTTGTCCACCTTTACTACCATGTCTTTAGAAACTCCATATGGTGAAGTGGTAGACTTATCGGCTAGTTGCAAAGTCATCCTAGTAGACTCCATCTTAACATTTCTCAACCTTTTAACAATGGATAACGGGATTAAATTGATGCTAGACCCCAAATCAACCAAGCCATTACCATTGTAGGTATCTCCAATGGCTACCGGCAAAGTGACTCGCCCCGGATCAAACTCCTTCCTTGGCAGAGTTTTTTTGATTATGGCACTACTATGGGCATCAAGAAAAATTGTCTCTTTATCCTTGTACCTCTTCTTCTTTGTGAGCATATCCTTCATGAATTTAGCATATTTTGGCATTTGCTCCAATGCTTCGGAAAATGGAATATTTATATGAAGTTGTTTAAATATATCCATAAACCGAGCATATTTTCTTGCCTTCTCCTTCTTTGATAGTGCATGTGGATAAGGTACATGTTGAATGGGAATTGTGCTTACTTCTTTATTTCCCTTTTTACTCTTCCTTGCATTCTTCTCTTTCTTTTTACTTCCCTCACCATTTTCTTTCTCCTTTTCAACTAAGTCATCTTCCACTCTCTCTTCTAACTCATCTTTAGCATCTTCCACCACTACTTCATTTTTTTTCATTTTCAACTACAACTTCCGCCTCATCCTCCTCCACAACTTCATCACTAATCCCATTCTTCACTTCTTTACCACTTCTAGTGAAAATTACTTTGCAATACTCCTTCGGGTTGGTATGAGTGTTGGCGGAAAAAGAAGGTCCTGTTTGTTGCTCGGTTAATTGCTTAGCAAGCTGCCCCACTTGATTCTCTAAATTCTTTATGGCAGCCACATTGCTTTTTTGATTCTCCATAGAAACTTGCATAAATTGGTTGAGAGTTTCTTCCAATTTTGAGCTTCCACCTTGAGATTGTTGGCCTTGAGAATTTGAACTTTGATATGGACTTTGATGTTGATAATGTTGATTGTTGAATCTTGATGGTTGGTAGCCTTGGTTGTTCCTTTGATATGAGTTGTTGTGATGTGGAGGTTGCCTTTAATAACCTTGACTTTGGTCGTTCACATAATTCACTTCTTTGCCTTTGGGAGGTGGACAATAACCGGTAGGATGATCACCTTGAGAAAGTTCACAACATGCCACTTGATGCTTAATTTGAACTCCTTGCATTTCCTTCATTTATTGTGGAAGTTTGGACATTTGTTGAGTAAGTAACTCCACTTGTTGTGAAAGTAGCTTGTTTTGAGAAAGAATGGCATCATTGGTGTTTAATTCAAGAACACCCGGTTTCCTTTGTGAAGAACCACAATCATGTTGACTTTGAAGATCATTGAGTTCCATCCGGTCAATAATAACTATAGCATCTTCCACATTTTTTGACATTAAAGAACCACCCGCAGTAGCATCTAAAAGTGTTTTATGCACTGGTTGGAGTCCATTTCGGAATATATGGATTTGAGTGAGTTCATCAAAACCATGACCTTTGCACTTTCTTAACATGGACTTGAATCTTTCCCAAGCCTCATTTAGAGACTTGTTGCCTCCTTGAGTGAATGTCGCAATCGCCATTTTGGCTTCCATGAATCGGGATTGTGGAAAATACCTTTCTAAGAACTTTTCTTCTAATAAATTCCAATCCGTCATCACTCTTGGTAATTGATCAAGATACCACTCTTTAGCTTTTCCAATTAAGGAGTATGGAAACAATCACTTGAATAATGCCTCCTCACCCGCTTCATCTACCCCCGTTGCACCCGCAATCTCATAAAATTTGGTGAGATGCGTGAAAGGGTCTTCATGGTCCATTCCGGTGAACGGACTTGCATAAAGAAGTTGGAGGATTCCGGTCTTCATCTTCGTGTTCCTTCCACCTTGAGCATTACGAGCAAATTGAGCAGTGCGCCTTGGACTATTAGCGGATATTTCGGTACGAACTTCACCCGCCATGTTTCCTTAAAAAGTGTTTACACCCACTTCCTCAATTTGATTTGTCGAAGAAGTATATGCCTCTTCTCTTAGTCTCCTCTCTTCGGCCAATTTCCTTCTTCTTCGTGTTTTGCTATTGATCTTCCGAATCGTCCTTTCAATTTTGGGATGGAATGGAAATTGTTCTTCGGTAGCTTTTTCCCACATACACAAAAATTCTACAAAACTAGAAAACCAAGTGAAATACAAGAGATATAATAATAAAGTAACAAAACTTAAAACAATGAACTATTGCAATGCTTGCAATATCAAACTCCAATCCCCGACAACAGCGCCAATTTGTTGAAAAGTATATTTTCGGAAAATATTTTTATATCGTATCCACAGAGATTGGGTGATATTACCGTCGTTCTATAGTTACTATTGCTTTAAGTTTACAATTTAAAAAGATTTGTTTGTGTTGGGAAAATTATCTTTCACTTTTGAAATAAGACTAAAACAATTAAAATGTGGTTTTTATCAATTACAAAGGTTTGTCAAGATTGGGGTTCACTATCCCAATTTCCTATGTTTCCTTAGAACAAATATATGAACTCAAGATTATTGAATATATTCTAGTATCCTCTCAATGACATTTATTTCTAAATGGGATTGTGATAATTATTATATTAATCCTTAGACGATTTCTCCATCTAACTATTAATCTAACAATCTTTAATTTTTAATACAAAAGAAAAGTAATGTATAAATCTATCTCTACAATTTATCCACTACTTGAGAGCATACTTTAGGTCAAGATTTGAATAATCTTTCTCAACAATAATCCAAATCTAAATATTCAAAATAGTACAAGAGCATCAATCTATTTCAATAATCAATTGTTCACATACAAGAGCTAAATGAAATACATAGTAAATTATGGATAGATACTACCTCCAATCTTGCCAAAGTTGGAATTTAGTTCTTCATCTCCATTGTTGACAGCAAGAGATAGAGAGAAAGTTCTTTTTTTCCAATGCTCACTTCTTCCCACAAAAAGTGAATGATATCTAATTCTCCCAAAAACTCTCTTATCTATAGATTTTCCAAGAAAAACTAATGATAACCACCAAAATCCTCTCTCTAACTTTTTCTAACCAAACAAAAGCATAATGATTATATTGATATGACATTTTTCATGCAACCATATACTTCCAAAGACTTAAAAAGTATAATGATTATATTGATGTGACATTTTTCATGCAACCACACATTTTCCTTGACCCAAAAAGTGACTAGATTTATGCTCTTTTGTCTTTTCTTTGGCTTTCCTTACACTTGTCTTGATCTTGTCTTGACTTGTTGCTTCTTCCAATTTCACATGTATCCAAGTAACTCTTTTTCTCTAATTTTTCTACAAAACTAACAACTAAAGTGAAATATCTACTCTAATTAAAATACAAACAAGAATAATTGCATATTTATAAATTGTGCGAATAAAAGTGTGAAATTCAATGAAATTTGGTTAAAGGGACCAATAAAAATATATGAAATTTAATACAATTTGGTCTCTAACAACAGTCATATGAAATTCTTCTACTACAGGTTATATGGTTATCCTATATATAAAGCACAACCCAGAAGAGAGCAGACGTTTGTTAGAGATAAAAGGTAGTGGTTACCAAAAGAGAGTACCTCTAGTTTCATAGCTCACGCCTCTCTCAGAGCTTCTATAAGAGAGGCTCGGTATTGTGATAGTGGTTGTTCTAGACACATAACACGCATCCAAAAATTCCTTGTGGACATTAAACCTCACTCTACTAGCTATGTCACGTTTGGAGATGGATCAAAAGGTGAGATAAAAGGTGTTGGAAAGTTAGACTATACATGACAACCTAGTCTTGATAATGTGCTATTTGTAAAGTACCTAACTGCTAACTTAATTAGTATTAGCCAACTTTACGAACAAGGTCTCAAAGTCAATTTCATTGAATTTGAATGCTTAGTGACAAATAAAAAAAATGATATTTTCATGAAAGGAGTCAGGTCTATAGACAATTTCTATCTATAGAACTCACTAGAGACAGGTTGCCTCTCTACATGCTTGATGGCACAATAAGATGATGCTAAGATATAGCATCAAAAGCTTGGTCACTCTGAAAGGTATGAAGAAGATCTTATCAAAAGAAGCATTTAAAGGTATTCCTAAACTGAATATTGATGAAGGAAAAATATGTGGTGAATGCTAGATTGGGAAGCAGAAAAAGATGCCACATAAGAAGATCCAACATCTGACCACGTCAAGGGTGCTTGAGCTACATCATATGGACCTAATGGGACCTATGCAAGCTGAAAGTCTAGGAGGAAAGAGGTATGCCTATGTTGTTGTTGATGATTTCTCAAGGTTCACAAGGGGGAAGTTCATCAAAGAAAATTTTGAAGTGTTTGAATTCTTTAAAGAATTGTGTCAAAGTATTCAAAGAGATATATATTATAGTATAGTCAGCATTCGAATTGATCATGGGAGAGAATTTGAAAAATAGCAAGTTTGAAGAATTTTGTAACTCATAAGGGAGCAGCCATGAGTTGTCTTCACCTATTACTCCTCAACAGAATGGTGTGGTAGAACGTAAGAATCAAACTATTCAAGAATGTGTCAAGGTCATGCTTCATGCCCAGAAACTTTCATATCATATTTTGGCTAAAGCCATAAACATTGCTTGCTATATTCATAATAGGGTGACTATTAGATCTGGTACATCTGTCACTCTTCATGAACTGTGGAAAGGAAAAAAGGCAACAGTAAAATATTTCAATATATTGGAAGAAAGTGTTATATTTTGGAGGATCGAGAACAGAGAAGAAAGATGGAACCCAAGAATGATGACAGAAGTTTTTTAGGATGCTCTACAAACAGTTGAGACTATAGAGTGTTCAATTCCAGAACTAAGGTGATGATGGAGTCCATAAATGTGGTGATAGATAACAAAGGACCATATTTTAGAATTTAGAAATACCATCCACATGAACTGATAATCAGAAGTCTGAATGAAGGAGTCAAAACAAAATCTTGGGAAGTTGTGTCAAACTCTTGCTTTGTTTTGAAATTTGAACCAAAGAATGTCAAGGAGGCGTTAATTGATGAATTATGGATTCTTGTTATTCAAGATGAGCATTGTCAATTCAAGAGAAATGAAATTTGGGACTTAGTACCAAGACCTGAAGGAGTGAACCTGATTGGAACAAAATGGGTGTATAAGAACAAGCCATATGAACAAGGGGTTGTCACCAGAAACAAGTCCATATTTGTTGCTCAAGGGTACACTTAAACTGAAGGTGTGGACTTTGATGAAACATTTGCTCAAGTAGCTCGTTTGGATTCTATTAGACTACTACTTGGAGTAGCGTGCCTCTTAAAGTTAATGTTGTTCCAAATGGACGTTAAAAGTGTCTTTTTAAATAGGTATCTGAATGAGGAAGTGTATGTTGAACAACCAAAGGGGTTTGTTGATCCTTCCTTCCTAGAGCATGTGTTCAAGTTAAAAAATATATTGCATGGCTTAAAATAGGCTCCAAGAACCTGGTACAAGAGGCTAACGAAGTTTCTCATTAATCATGGATATAGAAAATGAGGGATTGATAAAAACTCTTTTTGTCAAGGAAGATGGAAAATTGATGATAGCTCAAATTTTTGTGGATGATATTGCGTTTGGAGGGATGTCGGATGAAATGGTTAGACAATTCGTCAAACAAATGCAATTTGAGTTTCAGATGAGCTTAGTGGGTGAATTAACCTTCTTTCTTGAGTTGCAAGTCAAGCATATTGGAGACTCTATTTTCATTTGTCATAGCAAATATGCCAAGAATATTGTGAAGAAATTTGGATTGGAGAATGCCACCCATAAGCAAACTTCTGCTCTTACACACTTGAAGTTATCCAAAGACGAAAAGGGGGTGAGTGTTGATCAAATTTTGTATAGAAGCATGATTGGTATCCTTTTGTATCTTATAGTAAGCATATCAGATATAGCTTTTATTGTTGGATTTTATGCTAGATACCAAGAAGACCCCAAGGTAAGTCAAATCAATCAAGTGAAGAGAATTCTGAAGTATGTGAATGGCACATGTGAGTATGGTATGATGTATTCCCATGATTCAAATTCAGTGCTTGTGGGATACTCTGATGCCGATTGGGCTGGGAATGCTGATGATAGAAAGAGTACCTCTGGTGGATGTTTCTTTTTGGGAAACAATTTAATCTCATGGTTTAGCAAGAAACAAAATTTTGTATCTCCTTCTACGGTTAAAGCTGAGTATCTCCATCTACGGCTGAATGTGAGAAATCTGCTGACACAAGTAATGATGCTACTGTTGGCAATGATATTGGTGCATTTACTGGTATTGATGCTAATAAAGAAAGAGAAGAGTGTGATGTTGAGGTTGATTCATAATTCTGGCCTCTGTGATTTATTTTGGTTTTACTTTTTGTATTTGTTCCTACTGCTGTATAATTTTGTAAGGATTCAACACTTAGGATGCATTTAGCATACTTGTGTTACCCTTGTCATATTATGGCTAAAAAGGGGGTAATATGTGCCTCTTTTGAGGGGGAGTTTTCACTAGTTTTCAATGTTCTGAAATAGACTATTGTGAAGAGTTATCACAAATGATGTCCTAACATTATGTTTCGTATTGGCATTATGTTTGGTAAAACTAACTTAGCTTATACATGTTGAATGAAGATGTTCTATCAACTAGAGCAATATGTTGAATGCGACGTCCTATGGATGTTCTTCCGGCATCGTGTTTTTGTACAGCTGGATGGTTGGATTTTTTAGTTTATTACATGTGCGAAATATTCTGTGAATATTATAGCCTATGTGGCGCACAGGTTGAAGATTAAAAAGATTGAAGTTGATTTCAAGGAGAATTATTAATTTCTTTCTAATTATGGAGATACTTTAGAAAATTAATTATTGATGTCCTATATTTGTGGAGATAATTCTGCAGCGCCTCTGTCATATCCAACTGCATATGTGAAGCCCAAATCTAGTTCGTTGAAGATTATAAATAGGAGGATTCAACTCTAATGTCAAGTGGAACTTACAATGTGGTTTTATTAGGAATTGTGTGTTTATTTGTGAGCTCCTTGATTATCATCTTGATAAAATAGTAGGATTGTATTTTGAGTTGTAAGTTCTGTCAGTCATTCCAAAGCTTTTAAGCAGTGAATGATTGTGTGTCTTTGAAGTGTGAGTTCTGTGATTTTTTAAATGTTTAGAATTGTTCGATCACTGTCTATGATTGGAAGGGATTTGAGAAGGGTCTAATACCTAGGTGAGTCTTAGGTAGAAGTTAATCAAGAGAGTTAATCAAGGGAGTTTAGTTTCAAAATGATACTATTTTAGTTAACTTAATAGGTGTTGTTGTACACTAAACTGAGTTAACAATAATGTTTGTTCTTACTTTTCTCCATTGTATTCATCATATAAAATTTTAGAAAACAATTTTAGTATTTCCAAAGAAGGTTGAATAAGTTGGTAAGAAGTTGAATTAAACATTGAGAAGCCGTGAGTTCAACGATTACAATTTATTGAAGGCGTAAAATCCTTACACTGATAGTGCATATCAGTCAAAATGAAGAGAGTTCATTTCGGATATAGTAGAGACCAGATGGACTACCATTAGGAAGCAAAGCTAGCCTAACAGGATGAGAAGCACCTTCATTAGCAGTGAAGAAACCAGTATTAGCAGTTATATCAGTCTTCACATAACCAGGACAAACACAATTGATGCAGAAATTCGGATATTTCTTCGCAATAATTCTAGTATAACCATTCATTGAAGCTTTAGCAATAGTATATGCAGCCAAATACCTAGGCCAACCTTTTCTTTCTAAAGACCCTTCTTCAAAATCCTTGATAAATTCCTTTATCACTTCATCTATTCTCTCTTCTGTAAGGTTTTCAGCATCACTGAAAATTCCTTTAGCCCATTCATTTGATACACACTGCTTTGACATCAATAAAATCAATATATAAGCGATAAAGCAAATTTAATTGCGGGGAAAAGAACATAAAAAGACAAGTTAGATTACCTCTATCTTGCCCAATCCTGATGATACATTGACTACTCTCGGTGAATCTGATAACTGGAGAAGCGGAAGAAGGTATTCAAATGTTGTTTTAGCTCCATGATAATTTATTTGCAAACATTCTTTAGATGACTCATATGATTGTGTCATTGAGGTTCTCAATTCATCATCAGATAGTGCCTGCCGCAGAATAAGAACAACTCAATATATACAAGTAATACAACAACAACTAAGCCTTGTCACACTAAGTAGGGTCGGCTACATACAACATCGTTCATAAGATATGTTGATAGATACTAACCCCGTTCGTAATGATTGCTGAACTGAATAAATTACTATCATTAATTTCAATTCCACCAATCCCAGCATTATTAACCTACAAAAACAATAGTCTCTATTCATGAAATAATAAGATATAGAAATCTAGAACTGAATAGATTTAGTTTAAGGTTTACCAGAATATCAAGTTTTCCAAATTGGGATTTCACAAAATCTGCAAGAGCAGCTATACTTGCAGCATCAGCAACATCTAGTTGATGAAAAACAACAGAATCAGATAAACCTGAAGCTTTGAGTTTTTCCAAAGCTTGAAGACCTCTTTGTTCATCTCTTGCTGTAAGCACAACTTTGATTCCAGCTTCAGCTAACTGCTTAACTATCTCAAATCCAATTCCTTTGTTTGAGCCTGTCACCACTGCATACCTGAGAGGAAAAAAATGTCAAAGATTCACAAACATGTTTGGATAAGATCATGAAAGTACACAAAAGAAGGGAAAATTGATAGTACTTACCTTTCTGTTGATTCTCCCATTTTTAGTTGGAACTTGACAATAATGTTGTACTTGGGGGATTTGATGGTGCTGAATTGAGTAAGTCAATGCTCTATCTACTATACCTTTTTTTAGAATTCTTCTAATTTAATATAAAATCTTTTACAGGTTGTTAAATACATCTATCTTGTTTTTTATTAAAAAGAAAACTCAAATTAAATATATTTATAAATTAAAGTTTGATTTAAAAATAATTAAATATAAGAATTAAGATATATACATTGGTTATATTATTAATTTCTTAATATGCATGAATTATATATAGAGATTGACAGATGAAATTACTAGATGGAATTTTCTAAAATCAATTATTGAGACTCCTTCTAAAATAAAAGGATCTAGACAATATAAATGTATTTAAAAAATGTTTAAAAAATTGTATCAAATGAATAGTAAAGTTGAATTAAACTAAACTCAAGAAAAATGTGTCACATATCAACGACTTATATACGCGGTTTTTGTCCATCAGATATGGTGAAATTTAGAAGTATATGTTAGATGACATAATTATCAAAATGAGGGAAGAGCATAGTCACAAAGATGATCTAGAAGGACATGTTGCAGTCAGTAAAAAGTATGATAAGCGCTTAAACCCGCCAAGTTCTCTTTCGAAATTTAGACGGAGAAATTCAGGGTTATATTATGACAATGAGAAGGATTGAAGCCAATCTGGGCAAGTGTTAAGTCGCAATTAATATGAGGAGTCTCATGAACGTGAAGGAAGTACAATAACTTACTGGACGACTTGTCGCCCTATCTTGCTTCCTCTCATGTGCAAGTGATAAGACTTTCCTTTTCTTCTCCGCCTTGAGGAAAAAAGAAATTTGAATTGACCACCTAGTGTGAGGTGGCTTTCACCAAGGTCAAACAACTCCTCACATTACCCCTGATCCTTACTTGCTCAAAGGAGGAATCACCTTTACTCCTCTACCTCTCAAGTTACCAACAAGGCGATGAGCTCAGTCCTCGTCCAAGAAATAGACAAAGTAGAGAGACTTGTGTATTTCATAAGCAAAGTGTTCAAGGGAACCGAGACACACTACCAGAAGATTGAGAAACTGGCATTAGTCATTGCTACTACAGCGAGAAAACTCAGGCCATACTTCCAAGGTCACATCATCCTGGTAAAAACCAATTATCTTATTTGACAAGTTCTGAAGAAAACCGACTTGGCATGAAGATTTGGCATCTTGGTCAATATAGATCTCAAAATAAAACATCCAGTACACCTCGAGGGAGAGAATCAAATCTCAAGCCCTGGCCTACTTCATAGTTAAGGAACATTTTTCAAATTTTCATAGGATGCATCTACACCAATAAAAATAGGAGAAGTAATACCCTAAAAATAAGGGAATTGCTCCTCCAACCCTAAGTGGTGGAAAATCACTCTATAAAACCAAAAAATATCAATCAAAATTCAAAAATATATTTCTGAGTGCCCCTCATATACACTACATTCATTCATAAACAAATCACATCCCTCATTTTGTTGTGAATCATCTCTAAAGCTTATGTGAGTCATCTCTAAAGCTTTGTTGGCGAATTTGAAGAAGAGATAAGGACTTCCGAAAACTAATTTTTTAAAAAAATATAGGATAACTTTTAAAAAAATTTAAAAAATAATTTTATATAGAATGGTAACAAAATGTTTATCATTACTCTAATTTTTAAAAAACTATAACAGCAAAAAAGATATTTGAAAATTTTATGTAAACCCTCTAAAACCATTATTTAATACAAATTTTGAGTTTTCCTAAATTAAAAAAAATAAATAAATTATTTTATAAATAAAAACAAACTCTTCAAAACCCGTGCAATCAAAATCATTCAATTATTTCAACTCAAACACAGTTAATTCAATTATCATCATAGCATGATACACAACTTGTTTTAGTGATTAAAAAAAGAAGTAAATCATCATATCATCTCTGAGTTGTCATTGAAATGTTTGCCAGTAGAAAAGTCATGGCACATGAATTTCAACTCCGCAATTATATGCAACATCTGGAAGAAAAAAAACTATGCGGAAGTATATTTTCGAATTTATTTCGGATGTATATTTCAGAAATAGTTTTGACTTTTCACTAAAGAGTGAGAGCAACCCTTGAGATGAGAAGAACAATCCCCAAAACAATCTATCAGGCCACAAACACCATTCCTCCTGCATGGATGGTGAGGGACATTACTTTCTAATCAACCACTACACCAGCACGCACAACCTTTCCAATCAAAAAGATTTTAGCGGTGATGGGTCTCTTGAATATTTTGTTGATTTAGCAAAACTGAGACAAAAAACAACACAAGAGATGGCAAAGCGGGAGTCATGGCCATAGTCTTGCCATGCTACCATTTTACAAAAACTATTGCTGACAGTGTACATATAAATAATGTTAACAATGAAACTATCTAGGGTAGCGATCATCAACATTACATCTGAGTCATTTACAAATGTCCTTTATAGACACTATAATATGGAATCAAATGATAAGTCAAAATTCAAATGATAATAAGCATAATTCACAGCCAAACCATGGAGACATATAGCTTCAGCACTCAACTTTGCTAGTTATGAATTAGGAACATTAAATTAAAAACCGTATATAAAGTGCTTGGCCGCGGAATTTTGATATGTGGATTGCATACAATTCTATCTTTCATGAACAAGTGGAGCATACACGGGATACCACATATTGTGTCGGACATATTCCACAGTCTCCTCCTGCAACAATAAGCAATGGCAAAATGTTATCATATGAACAATGGCGGGATGTTATCATATGAACAATGGCGGGCTCGTTCCTGGTGCACAGTTCACATGTTAATATACATTGATTTTACACTGATAGTATGAAAGGTCATTACAATCCATTTTGTTAAAAAAATAGATGTATAAAAATCTCGAGTAAATGGGAAAAGTTGCATACTTTTGACATGTGAGCGAGCTCTTTAGCCCCTACTTCACCATGTCCCTCTGCCAGATTTTCTTCAACGGCTGCTCGAAGCACAGCAGCTCCAACCTCTGCAGTAACATCTCGTATGCTGCAGTTGGTCAAGCAGCGTTAATAAGATAATACCATATTTCAACTACTGTAGTATTTATCTTATCTTCTAATCTCAACAAACAACCAAATCAACAAGACTGATTTTATTCATATAAGAAAGTTGTGGACAAGAGAGTGAATCGATGCCTATACTATTATATTTATGATATCAAACTTGGCTTCTAAATCCTAAATAACATTCAAAACACCACATCTTAAATTCATAAAAAAATTGCAACTTCATTTGTTCGGTTCATCATAAAAGAAGATGCAGGAAAAGCAGAGCCAAACAACGTATAGAAAATCAAGACGTACGTAACACAGGGAAAAAGGAATATTACCTGTTAACGGATGGATATAGAATTCCTTTTAAGACATCTTCCTCAGCCATGTATGAAGCAAGGCTGTTAGAATGACAGTAAGTAATGTTAGTAATTTATATGACAAGATGCATCCAATGACATCTCATCATAAATGAAAAAATAAAATGGGATATGCAATTTAATCTAATGAAACTATTATTGAAATTTTGATCATATGATTTTCTTAACATATGCACTGAATGATAAGAAGCCGTAAAAACGTATAACAAATGCATGGGTCTGCCATGTAGAGTTGTCATGTTCACAAACTGTATATAAGAAGCCGTGTATATATCAAGGACAAACTGCTCAATGACTCGTTGACTCAGACGTCATGGCAGCCTATTGAATTCTATTATGTTAAGACTTGATAAATGTAAAAATATTTTGCCAAGTTCTAATAGCTTTTAATAAAGAGAAATAAACATTTATTTAAATTAAAATCATATACCGTTCAGCAGCTGCCTGTAACATTCCGTCTGTAATAAGATGAGCACCTGACAGAAGTGTTCCCAAACCAATTCTGAAATGTAAAGTTCAAAATAAAAGTTACACCAATAACTTAATTTTAATTATATAAAATTCAAAAAGCATGCTTTACCCTGGGAAAAGGTACATATTGTTTGCTTGATTTACATGCCCAACTTTCCCATCACCTGCACAAAATTTTAATTGCTTAAAAACAATAGCTAACGAAAATCTGAACTATGAGATGCATCAAACTTCAGAACCAATGAAATACGTAATTACCAAAATCTACATTTCGAAAGGGCTTCCACTTGCAAACACTATATGTTCCCGACATGATTAAAAGCATCAGTAGCAGTGCACTCAGCTGTCCCCGTAATACACAATAATGTCAAGACAAAAACAAAAAAAAAACATTGTTATTATGGAAATGTGAATGCTTAACAAGCTTGGTACAAACAAACCATTCAAGGTGGGATTAGACATGGCAAAGATAGCAGGTTTTGTTGAAACGGATTCTTTCATTGCCTTAAGCACCTGAGCTGAATCTCAACCATTAAATTTTAAGAACTCAACTAAAGAAAAGTTCATGTCAAAGATATCTATTACATTTATCTATTTAATACATTTCACTGAGGAATATGACATGGTTGAAGTGAAATTGTAGAAACTAATTACCTCCTTATTAAAAATACCACCAACACCGGACAAACCTAGGAGCACATGTGGCTTAACCTTCTTAACCTAAAGATCAGTAGGTTCAACAAGTACAGGATAAACATAAGTATGTATAACAGTATAAATATTAAAACTACCATCACTAAATAGAATGAGTTTAGTCCTTTCATATCAAAATGATTCTTGTCAATATTAAAATAGTAGAGGTTTTCTCGATGTGTCTTATAACATTTACCACTTCGATTATACTAGCACCCTCGGTAAGCCCATCTATGTCTCTTGGATTTTTAGCAAATGCGGCTGCAGCTGGATCTAGGTTTTTCCTCTCTGTTGTGACTAGACCCTGCATACGAAGATGGCACTGTTAACAGACTTAAATCAACAACAGCAGAACATGAAATAGCAGCATTCGAAAATTGATTGTACACAACACAATTATCTATTTCTTTTATATGCAATCAACATTAGGTATGAAAACAAATCAATCAAGACAAAGATTGTGATGATAAAAAAAATCTGTTTGTATTACACAAAGTTCAGTCAATCACAATCGAATTACACATTTTGTTATGCATATGAAATCAAGACGATTATGTTTTCAAGCATTGCAGCTTAATGGACTGAAAATGCTAGTAAAGATTGTGAAAGCATACATTTTTATCAATCAGAAAGAATTGACTTTTGGCAGCTATTTCACTGCACCCAGAAATTCTTGCAACTGCCTCGATGGCCATTTTCAGAACCCCTAGCCCTGCACTGAATCCAGACCAAAAGAAAAAAAGTTGAGACAAAAAGTAGCAATAATGAGGCATGTGATAAAACAAAAGAAAATTGACATTCAATATTATGCTCATTGTGATCAGCTTGGCAAGTACCTCCCAGCTCCAACCACAACTATCTTTTGGTTCACAAAATCAGACAATGGTCGGCCTTGAGATCTTACTGTTCCCAATAATCCAGCTAGCGCAACACCAGCAGTGCCCTATATACACAATAATATTGATGTTTCAGCAGCAATTTCAATAACAGAGTATTGGAAACACCTTAAAGATATGATACTTCAACAATATTTAATGTCAAATTCTCACCTGTATATCATCATTAAACATGCAAAACCTTTTCTTATATCGTTCTAGGGTTTCAAAAGCCCACTTCATTTGGAAATCTTCAAACTGATAAAATTGGCACGGTAATTTAGCTACAAAACTAAATAATTGATGAAATATAAAATGATAGAACAAATGCAAACCTTCATATCACCAGAGATAATAACAAAGAAAAAAATAGAATCAAACAAACAAACCTGCACAATGGCCTTGGGCCATCGAGCGTGAACTGCTTCCATGAATTCATCAACAATTGACAAATACTCTTCACCTTCCAGTCTTGGTTGCCGAAGTCCTAAATCTATCACATGAAAACAACAACAGAAAATCCAATGCCTTTCAAAATATAGAAAATTAGCATGCTATATTTCATGGTAGTCTTTGCATTTTCAGATGTAATTAAATGTCAATGATAAATTAAACTAATTGACATGCTCAACATGAATCTTTTGGTTTCATCCATGCTCCATTGCTCCCCCCAATAAATTAAACTATGAAACATATAACAGCTACAAATAAGCAAACAAAAGATCTAAGAATAGTTTTACTCACAAAGGCGGTCTTCAAGTAGCTTTTGGTTGTTGGTGCCAACATCTAGCATGACTGGAAGTATCTGCCATATTTGAAAATACAACATAGGTTGAGCAAACAGGATTTATTACTGCTTTTACCAAGTGGTGGTTAAACAAAAGGAATCTAATTGACATATTATTCCATGTGACTAATCTTGAGACAGAATGTCACGATAACACAGTCAACTCATATATGAAAGACACATAACTACACATTATAAAATTAAAATCATCTCGTTGAAACAATTTTTACAACATAAATTGCCAGATGTATTCTTGAAAACACGAAAGCAGTAACAGGCAGAGTTTAAAACTGCCAAAAGATAAAGACATAAAAGAAGCATACTCTTTGTGGGTTGATACCAGCAGCAGCGACATACACATCAAGTTTTCCAATGGGTATTCCAATTCCTTGAACTCCAAGATCACCTAATCCAAGAATTCGACTCCCATCTGTCAAGACAATCATGTCTACCTGTAAAGAGCAATACTACGAAACATTATATATGAATAAATGTCTGACAATCTATTTTCACTTAATGAACTGATGAAAAAGTAACCACAATTGGAGTACGAGATCTAAGTCATCAAAAAAAATCTATACAAACTGAAAATATAAACTTTAACAAACCTCCCTTTAAAATTTTCACGAAAAACCTTCCTTGAGTAGGATTTTTGTGAAAAACTAACTCTACGAAACAACTTATGTTGTAAAAATCAAAATCAACAATTACAAAAAACAATTGGAAAAATTTATCTAGGTTACATGTAATATCAACAAAAACCATATTTGTTCTGCAACTAAAATGATTGTATAAAGGATTAAAATTCTTTACATTGTGTTTACAAAAAGGATTCTTTTATTAAACTACTTCATAAGAAACTATTGCAATATCAAGTCAATCAATTTTCTGTTTATTAATCAAGGGAGTGGAAATTTACTATATTTAGCATAAGGATTAGAAAATCCAAATGATTCAATTGTTCATAATCTTGAACAGTATGCTATAGGGATTAGATGGGAAAAATGAAAGCTAAAGAGTTATTTCCAATTTCAACGATGAAACCAAAAAGAAAATGATCTTGTATTACTGAAACAAATGCAATACCTCATGAGCTGGCCAGTTATAGATCATTGACATCATCTCCCCTTTGTCTTTGGCACTAAAATACATTCCACGTGGCCGTCTAAATAACCCAGAATAATTTTGGCAAACTAATCCGACTGTGGGTGTATATATTATTGGAGAAAACTCTTTAATATTGTCAATAAGAACCTGAAGAATAGCAGCAATACAAGAATCAAACACAAAATCAGTTATACTCTTAAATCACCAAGCAAAAAAGCAAACTTCAACATCAACGTATCAAACTCACTCTGTAGTACAAAATTTCATTCCTGTCATGCAATCTATTTAAGATTCTCCATTTTGCCAAAGAAACAACTCCCTCTGGTTGTCCATGAGTATTCTTCTCCAAAGATCGGTACGAATTCACTAAAAATAATCAAATAATAATAATAATAGTACATGTCTATCAAATATTAGCAAAGAATAAAACTACAGTATGACTATCAAATATTTACACCGTCATCCAATAGAAACATAACGTTCTGTCATGTCATATAAATTTTTTTAAAATTACAGTATGACTTTCCTAATTCATGGTCGTGATTGATTGACAGTGTAAAACATGCATCACTCATTTTCTCAATAACTTAAAAGCATTGGCCTCAAACTTACTGAAGCGATCATATTGCTGCTCAAACGAGATAACACGAGGAGGAAGAAGGCCACGGAGGCCCAATCTATCTCTTTCAGTCAAAGGAAATCCAGTATCCTGCATTCCAAGAATTTGAAACAAAATCTATTTCAAGTAAACTACACTATTATTAAGCTGATTCAACAATCGCTTAACTAAATAAACTAAACCGTATTCATAATTTGCAGAGAGAGAGAGAGAGAGGAGGACCTTGTTGAACCATGGATCGTGGAGAATGTCGGCACCACGTTTGTGAACAATGCACGGACCGGGAATCGCGGTGGAGAAACGCCGCGATCTGGCGAGTTTGGAGACTGAGACGACGCCGAATTTCCACATTCTTTCTTTCCCTTTCGTTCAAGGAAAGTCGAATTGAAATCAACGCTAACTTATTAAGTAGAAACTATTAATCTAAAATTAAACTTAATTAATTGCGTTGAGAAAATTGTAAAGTGTGTTTGTGGCTACTATGCAATTTTAAAGTTTTCCATACGGAAACACGTTTTTAAGCGGTAATTGTTAGTTAAAGAGCGTTGAAATTAAGCGCTGATATTTTGTTTTTAAGCCTAGAGTAGTAAAAACAGTCCCCGGGTGGGGAAAAAAAAACTGTGAGCTTTTAAAAAGACAGCTTAGTCTTTCTAAAAAAATCAGATTTGAGTTGACTAAATTATGAGCTTTTTTTATGATACTTTATTTTAATTTAGAATAATTTTATTTTAATTTAAATAATTTTAGAATAATATTTATTATAATAAAGGTTGATATGAAATTTATGTTATATTTTTGTAATATTTTAAAAATATATATATATTTAACCAATCAATAAGTGGTTTAGTAGTGATTGACGCTTGATTTGATAGGAAAGGTCATCTTTCAATTTCTGCAACTCTGATCGGAATGAAGTTGGAATTATTTATTACTCCCTCCGTTTTAAAATGAGTGTCGTTTTAACTATTAAAATTTGTTACAAAATGAATTTCATTATCACTTTTCAATGCACAAATGATTACCATTTTTCAATTGTGTTCTATAATTATTACACTTTACACTATTTTCAATACATTAATAAGACTAATTTAGTAAAAGTGCAATGTTCTATGACAATATTATTATATTTTTTAATATGTGTGCAAAAACCTTAAACGACATTCATTTTGAAACGGAGAGAGTATCATAATTGATCCCCAAATCAGAGTAAAAGTAAATTATTCACCATATATTTTACACGGTATTGAATATTGTATTATTTTTTTAATTTAAATAATATTTTGATATATTTTTCTTTTTTAAAAAAATTATTTTGGTTTACCAAATATTAAAATTTGGTTAATACGGTTTTAAATTTGGTTAATATATAATCTGACATAAAAAAGTTAAATATATATATTATTCAGAGTTTGGTTAACCGTTTGTATAAAATTAGTTAATGTAGTTCATAACTTGGTTAATGAGTTTTAAAAAATCAACAAAATATTAAATAATAAAATAAAGTTGGTTAATAGAGTATAAAAATTAGTTAATACATTTATAATTTAGTGTGAGAACATGGTGGTTAGTATTATGTATTTTATTGGTTAATAAAGTACTGAAAGTGGTTAATGAATTATAAGTAAAATAATTAGTTAATGATGTATATTTTTGTGATTAATACAATTGTAAAGTTGGTTAATAACTAAATAATATATTTGTGCTATAAAATAAATTTTAAAAATAACTATTTTTTTAATTTTAAAAAATTAAATATTTTTTATAAAATAATATTATTTTAATAAAAATATATTGTTCACGGTCAATATATACGGTATAAATATTTGATGTAAAATATGGTGTCAAAATAGCAAACCTCTAAAATTATTATGGGAACAGAATTTTTAATACGTGATTATACATTTGCATGAATTTTGTAAATATGTTTTTTCAGTTGTATTAAAAGTAAATTATTCACCATATATTTTATACGGTATTGAATATTGTATTAGTTTTTTTAATTTAAATAACATTTTTTGGGAGGGAATTGGAACTATTTAATGGAAACATTTGAATCAGATTATATCGGTGATTTGATTATTTTAAAATTAATATGTGATCACAATTTTTAACACATGATTGTACATTTGCATGAATTTTGTAATTATGTTTTCTCAGTAGTATTAAAAGTACATTACTCACCATATATTTTACATTGTATTGAATATTGTATTAGTTTTTAATTTAAATAAAATTTTGACTATTATTTTTAGTTTAAAATTTTTGAAGGGTAATTTAGTATGTTAATATGTTGCATATGTGTATAAATAGATTAGTTGTAGTTGTCATAATATAATATTTCTTATAGTTTTTGTAATCGTCATTGCAGAGCAATAAATATATTATTTCATTCTTTCTGTTTTTCATCACTTTGTACACTAACAATTGGTATCTATAGCTCTGGTTCAAATCCACAGGAAAACACGGGGAACAAGAGTGAACCAGTGAGCCGTTGTGTGATTGATTTTGTTTCTTGAAATTCATGTTGAACCTTGAATGGAATCGTAATAGAATCATATTTTTTTATTCTTCGAAATTGGGAAACATTATGTTTGGTAAGATCTAAATGACATGCACAAGGTTGAAGATGAACGAAAATAGTATTTTGAGCACCAAACTTCCTGTGTTCGATGGAAAGTACTGGAATCGCTAGATGATTCAGATGTGTGTGTTGTTCGATGCTTAAGATGTGCTTGATCTTGTCACTAAAGGTTATGTTCTAGTTGCAGTAGATGCGACGGAGGAACAAAGAAACGCGCAGAGAGATATTGTTAGTTGAAAATTCGACGCTCACATATTAAATAAAGACATCAAGTTTTCAAAAAGAAATCAAGAATGTTGTAAAATATTTCGACATAAACAATGGATGGTCTTTTCGACCAAACTTTTGATAAGATAGTATGATTTCAAAACTCAAATGTCATCACCAAAAACTTATGCATTCATTTCCATTACACCCACCACCATAATTGTTTTTTGTCACCCATCTAATTTTTCGTTTTATTTTTTAAGAAATTTTTTAAATCAATTTGTTTGGTTGTTATTTATTGAGACTATTTTTGTTGTGTTTGAGATGAGTACAATGAAATTTATGATTAATTTTTTTATTTCGTTCCACATTCTTCCATCATAGATTTCCAAACAACACCAGAAAAGATAATTGAAATTACCAACAACTGGATTTAAGATACATCATATATGTACACTAAAAAATTCAAAGGGGAATGATATTACTACATATTGTTTGAACGCGAGCCATCAAATCCGATTCGGAGAACCATGGTGGTGACGAACATGGGCGGTTTTGATTGGGGACCTGGTTGGGGAGTCAAGGTGACGTTAAAGGTGGGTCTTCGGACGGTGCGGTGGTGTGGGAACGTGGTTGAGGGCAGCGGTGTGTTAGAAGTTGGTTGTGCAAAGTGATGGTGGACGACTGAAGTAGAGGAAAGGTTGTTTCGGACTCGATTTTCTTGGCGGGAATAAAAAAATAAATTTGTTGTTGTGTTGTTTTAATTCTATAAAAATTTAATCAGTTGTTGAATCTACATGTACATGTTAAAGTTATTGCTGGATATGTGAATTAAAAAGGTTAATGATAATATTGTTGATGAGAGAAGAATGGTTTGATGTTTCTCTGCTATCAAAAAAGGTTTATGACAGTGTGAATAGTTGTTGATGCCTTTTTTTCAATGTTGATTGTTTTTTTTTATTAAATAGTGTGTGAAAGTCCGTGTTATGAAAACCATTACAGATTTTTCAATGATTTCTTTTTTGGATGAAAGTTGGAGGTTTTAGATGTTTGATTGAAAATTCTCTACAGGTTGTTTGACTTGTGTTATGAAAGTGATATGTTATTTTGAATTGGTTTGAGGGACATTGTTTACAGGTAATGTTGGTTGGACTTTTGTGGTTATTGGTCCTGGTATTTGTTATGGTGGCAAATAAAAATGTGGGGGAAGAGAGTCTTTTGATGTGATCGAGGTTTTCACTAAAAAAAACATAAAAGGCTATTTTGTGGGAGAGTTGGTGTTAGTATGTGTAACACCCTCTAATCCCTACATAAATATATTGCACAATCAGAGTAAAATAGAATGCATATCAAGAGGGCATTACATATTTTCCTTAAAATAAGATAATACTTACGTTGGTCATAATCATAACACATATTTGAATCTCATGCTTTAAAACAAATCATGCATTTCACAGCAGATCATTTAATATTCACAGATACTATCAATGATTACATCCCATACTATAACCATCGAATGAAAATCAATGAATCCATAACATAATCAAGTCATTAGAATTCATACATCAGCACCAATGCCACTTCAACATAGTATATCAACATACACATCCAAAATATATGAGAATACATAATAATTATCTCATAAAAGCATAAATCCAGGTAAATTTCGTGTTACATGACCAGAGCAATGACTCAACTACCTAGTATAGGATAAACTAGCTAAATTCCTCAACTAGTCTCGTGCGAAGCACCACTATTCTTGGAACTTGCACGTTATCCACATAGAGGCAACATCACAACAGAAGGGTGAGAATTCACATCATTATCTAACTATATATAATTGGAAGCAATATAGAAATAACATTTATTCAAGAATTCCACACACTTCAAGTGATATTCCAAGATAACATGAGTATAAGGACATTCCATGTATAACATATTCACATTTATCACAAATAGCATAAATGTCATAAATTCAAACAATTCAATTATTCATATAATCAAATATCACAATTCCAATACACACAACACATATTCATCAATGACCCATGAGACAACAATGCAATGTGACTCAATATGCATGTGGTACTATTGGGAACATTTCGTTCACCTCGCTTCTGATTCATTATCTTATAATCAAAGCCCGCTTCCGATTCGGACAAGACCAAAGCCACCATTGTGAACCCAAAGTTTCACCGCTACTTATCCATTCGGGGATCGATCCAAATGTGAACCCAAAGTTTTACCGCTACTTATTCATTCAATAATCGAGCCAAATGTGAACTCAAAGTTTCACCACCTCAATTTTCAAGGTCAACCATGTATGCATGTGCAATTCATCAACATCATATGCAAATCAAGAGTATCCATCAACCTCAATTATCCAAGCATATAACCATAATTCAACTCATGTGAATTATCCACCATTTACACAACATCATGTTCCAACAACAAGAAGCATTGCATGTAGCATATACATATCACCACACATCATAATTAACACATAACATATACTTCAACACATGTTATCCTCACTAATCCAACATCTTGAATTATACACCAATTTCACAAATACACATACATCATTACGTCAATGCAAATCATTTAAATTTACCATCACATATTCACCAACAACATTTTGCACATAAACCAACAATGATTATTCATTACAATCATCCAAACACAACACACATAAGTAAAATAAAGTATTATGCGTTCATAGCATTTATAAACTCAACACACCATAATAACATATAGAAAGCAATGCCAAAATATATTGTTTTCATTCATCATCAATTCATAACACATACCAATTGATACGCAAACTATCATTCCAATTCAATACCAATTCACAATGTACATAACACATATGCACATCATTTTTCCCAATCACATAATTATTAAATCATCTAATGCCATAAAACCTAGCTCTATCTTATAGGTTATTTCATTAGCTTTCTAACGCTTCAAACGACACTCAAAACAGACTTACGGTTTGTAAGTTATGAATATTTGAAAGTTTTACGATTTGGAAATCCCGACATCATTCACTAACACCACAAGACCCCATTTAAATTCCAATTAAATTTATTTCTAGAACATAAAACCATTTTTACAATAAAGTAAATTGTATTAGCTTTCCACAGGTTCAAACGGCACGTCAGACGGACACCCGAAACTCAAGTTATGAATTTTTGAAGTTTTGGAAAAATTTAATCACTGAGCCCACAAAATCAGAGCACAGTCGCATTTTAACATAAACTTTTCTGCGAAGACAGCAACTTCCCACACGAACCTTTGACCCAAAAACACATTTAAACATGCAATTTACTCCATTTTAAGATGTTATAACCTATTTCCAACATATAACATCAAATACAAACATCTAAACATAATTTCCAACATCAATTTGGGATTCTAATTCAACCTAAGTGAATCAAAAACCTAAAAATTGAAATATCCAAATTTAATTCTTGTTACTAATCATTAAAGGGTATCTTAACATGTTTCTAATCATGGGTCATCATTTCTAAGTAGAAAACACAATTCTTCTTCAAACCCTAACATTCAAAGATTGTTAGAAATTGAAATTAAACAACCTAGCATGTTACTAATCATTACCCAACAATATACAAGTAAATAATAACATGAATTCTCCCCCTTACCTATTGAAGATTCCTCTTCTAGGGTTTCCTCTTCACTTTTCCTCTTTCTCCTCTTCTCTTCTCTTTTTTCCTCTTTCTCTTCTTTCACCAAATGACAATTCTAATTATGATTTCCTTCTAACCCTTTACTAACTAGGATTGTCTTATTGAGCTTAATACTTAACACCTTTTCATTACTTCTATTCATAATCTTAGGCCCAATATCAAATAACCACAATTCTACTCAATTATTTAAATAACACACATATTCAAATAATCCAATTTTCATTTAAATCACTCAATTAAATTAATTATCACATAATATAATATATAATAATAATTAATAATTAGCTATTAAAATCGGGATGTTACAGTATGTGGTATTTGTTAAAGGTTTGATAGTGTAAGAATATGTACGTGAAAGTGTTTTTTAAAGAATATGTACGTGTAAAAGTATTTATATTGAAGAAAGTAGGATAAAGATGCACACAAAAAATTGACCAAATTAGGAAGAAAAGAATCGAATTTGATATTATCTATTAGAAATATATAAAATGTAAAGTATTTGGAAAAACCACATGTACCCTATTGACTTCAAGTTAAAACATTTCTGATTCCAAGGTTGAAAGTGACTTTTTCAACCATTGCTACAATATTATTCATTTGGTATTTAATGTTGCTTAGGTGTCACTCCTTTATTTTTCCATTTTGATTTTGATTTTATTTTATAATAATTATAATCTTTAATTAACTATAGAAGTGTGTTGCACCCCAAAATTTGCCCTCCTATCTCGATTTTATTTGGCTTAGGCTTCACATTCATATGCATACGCTTCTATTAGGCCATTGACATTAAAGAATCATTTACTCATCGCATATGCATCATTAGTCGTATTTAAGTTGACCAAAAATCTATTTAAATCGACATATGCATCGTTTTATAGTTGTAAAATACCTGACGTTCCAATTCATTCATTTTTATCTCCTTACCTGCTTCTTGCATCGTGTTAAGTTATTTATATATTGATGATATTTATATTTTGGTTTTATAGACAAACCGTTAAAAGCGATTCGACACTGTGCGGAAAATTAGCGGGAAAATATTTCAAGTTTTCCGCCTTTTACTCATTGCTTTATGAATCTATGTTTCGCGTAGATCATGAAAATGTGCTCTCTCTAATTTTTCGATACATTTCGAAGTCTTGTTTTTAACCGTGAGTGTTTTGCAACCGGGTATTCTTTATTATCATTTTATTTCGATTTTAAACATTTTGATAATTTTTCTTTAATCTCTAAGACCCGTAGTTTATTTTATTGTACTCATTTTATTTTTTCAGATAATTTAGTGTTCGAATTTATATCGTTTTTGACAATTTTAAGTGTCCAATTTTTATCTCCAAAAATCAAAACAAAAATATTTTCGGATAGATTAATTTTTGTTCTTTTGGGCCTTATAGCCCATTTTATCATTAGGGACATTTTTGGCATTTATGAAAATATTGAAAACCCTATTTTTTCTAGTGTGTGTGTGTGTGTATATATATATATATATATATATATATATATATATTTGTTACTATAGCGGAAAGGAGAGAGTAAATAAGAGGAAGCTGCACAGAAAACACTCTTCATCTTTCCCTTATATCGCCTTCATCCCTCTCGATATACCCTCATCCACGCATCCTCTTCATCCCTGATCTCTTTCTCACCATCCATTGATAACCATCTCCTTGTCTCTCTCTCGCCACGCCCTCCATACTCCCGCTGTTCTCGTCACCCTGTATTCCATTTGGTTTGCAAGTTGAGATGATCAAATTGAATGATGAAACTTTGAGTTAGTTGTTGAATATGTTATTGGTTTACGGTTGTGTTTGTGGTTGAATTGGTAATGTTATTGCGTTTTATCTTGCGTTAAATGTTGAAGTTGGGTAATGTTAGGAGCCAATTGTTGGGATGTTGATACCATGTTTGTTTGGGTCAATTTAAGGATTTCATTTGACATTTTGAGTTGTTTGAGTTAATTTTGGATAAGTAAGTTTGGTTATGACATTGTTTTGAAATTCCCATTGATGTTTAACATGTTTTACCTTGGATTCCTGAGCATATTTGTGATTACGTGGTTGCTGCCCGGAATTTGTTTTTGTTGTTTTAAGCTTGCGTTGGGCTTGATTTCTCATGCGTTAAACTTGAATTGAGTAATAACATGAATCTTTGCCTTTTTCTTTCATTTGTGAATTGAAATCTTTGAATAAACATTTACTTGATTGTTGAATTGTTCATGTTACATCAATGCTAATTTCATTCGATCTTACTCCTTTGCTTACTGACCATGTTCATCATCGTTACAATTTCATTTCATTTTTATTTTTCTCACATTTACGCTACTAACGAGTTTGTTATTTGTGAAGATATCAAGGATTGTTCAAAGAATTCACGTTCAATTAACACATTCACACTCTCTCTCATTAGCATTTTAATATTGGAATTATTATTTCTATATAATATTTAGTAATGTACTTTTGTTTTTTTATAAATATACAAAGTACTTAGTATTGTTATTCTTATGTTTGGTATTGTAAATATATAATTATCCATACTACTTTTGATTTTATACTTTATTTGATTCATTTGTAAATAAATTCAATATTATATTATTGTAATTTCGAGCCTTGAATTCAATTTGACTTTCGAACGCATGTGAACACACAAAAAATGTTGTTTGTCTCCTAGAATTGATTTCTACATAAATTTTTTCTAATTAATCTAATAAAATGCAAATGGTTAATAATTGATATTCGAGCTTTGTAGTTTCTCTCTGTTGTGTGTTGTTGGTTTTGTTTGTATCTCGTTTGATGTAGGGATCTTTATCTGATCTTGAAGACTACTTGAAGCATTTTCTAGCACCACGCGAGGGATCTTTATCTGATCTTGAAGACTACTTGAAGCATTTTCTAGCACCACTTGCTTGTTTATTTAATCTTTTATCGTAATTTTTGATTTGATTTATTCCCCATTCATAAACTTGTATCCCCACCCCCATATGGTTTTTAATATCTTAGAACTTTATCTCTTTGTGTGTTTTAATTACCGATTAATTACGCATTCATCATCCAATTAGAGACTAAAATTAGGCTGAGCAAGTGTTGAACCCGAGACCTCTTGGTCAAATAACCTGCTCCTTACCATTAGGCTATATCTCTCATTTGTAGAAATTTAATAAAATTATAGATTAATATTATATTATGCATTATTTCATGTTTTATCAATTGAAATATACTAGCATGTGAGCTTGCCTATAATTCTTGTAATTCGTTGAGAATTAAATATATATATTTTATGGATTATATCATGATAAATGAAATGAATTACACTATGATTATATTCTTGTGTTGGCTATGAAATAATATGAATAAAATCCTATAATGATAAGTGAGAAAACTTATGGACAAACTAGGTGAATGGAATAGAAACATAATATAGGTTATGAAAATGATTGAGTAGTCGATGCTTGGACGTAATAGTACCGCGGTGTGTACCACGGACGAGTAGTCGATTGATAATGGATTAATATGCTTGTAGGGAACATGTATGGTTATGTTATGAGTATTTGGGTGGATGAGTCCATCTAATGATTGGTGAAAATGAAACACCTAGTGATTGATGGATATAATTACGATGAATGATAGAACTTAATCATGTATTGAGCTTCCTTGATTGTGCATTTTCCAATTGAGATACTTGAAAGCATAGATACTCAAAGTGGGTTCGAGTCCCATACGAGTGATGGTTCTTAAAAGTGGGTTCGAGTCCCATAGGGGAACCTGATATCCACAAGAAAGTCGAATCATACAAACATTTTGATCCTAGGCTTTGATCTAGACGTAGATCCAGATTGGGGAAAGATGTTTGTTGTATCCGGATAGTGATTAATCATTTTGAGTGGATGCACTCAAGAGTATATTTCCATACAATGCGAGAATTTCCCCATACTTAAGTCTTCTTCCCATGCATATGACTTAAGTTAGAATCGGTTAGAAACCATGTAGAGTTGAGTGGACCCATAAGATAGGGAACCCACTGAGATTAGTATCTCACCCCACTATTATTGTTGCTTTTCAGGTTTATTATGGGTTAAAGATTCAAGCAAGTACCTGATGATGTTCGAAGGATTTTGATTATGTGATTTTTCCGCTGTGGATATTGTACAACTCTAGATGTTGTACTTGGATCTTAGTATTTTGTTTTGGCAAAATTGTATAACATGTGTATAGAAGAGTATAATATATTTGGACATGTTTATATAATGATGCCATTAGGCCCTTATGTTGTATCAATACCGAATAAATAATGTGTATAATGTATATCCTAGGCGTACATTATACAGGATATTACAGTTGGTATCAGAGCAGGTCGATTCTTGACCCAGCCTTGAAACATCATAAGTAATCCAATTCTTGCCTCATAATTGTGTCTTGCCAACATGATTCTTAATGTCACAGTATATAGTATTGGGCTTGATCAACCTAATCCTATATGCCTGGCAAGCGGGATCAGGGTTGAGCGACCACGAGTGCTCCGAAGTCTGGAAGGGGTGGTGTTTGGTAGTAGAGATTGTGCATTGGAAGTAGGTCTAAATCAGGAGTTTGAAAGTAGCAGGACGGGTGAGCTTAGGTAAAGTTGTAGTAAGAGTTGTGCTTCAGGTAATATGGAAGTACAATATGGTGTATGGTTTAAGTAATCTTGTAGCACTAAAGGAGTTGAGAAGTTGAGGAATTCTATCAGATATTTGTAAGAGTTTTGATAAAAGAATAAGTCTGTTGTGGAACTGGATTGACCAGTGGTATGGACATGTATTCCGAGTGATTCCATACAGTGAGGAAAAATGATTTTTTTGTCGAGCGTATGCCACTAGGTCTGGGAGTGAGGTAGCGCCTCAGTGTTTCGACTTTTAAGATCACAAGAATATCTTGGAAGAATTAGAGTAATTTAGGAATATATTCAAAATGGTGCTTTCATAATAGTTGAAGGTTTGAGAGGTATTGAAGTTTAGTGAAGTTTGTTCAAGGACTAGGACAGTGGTGTAATATGCAAAGGAACTCGAGATCATGATTTAATAATTCCAAGCAGGGCATGGTTACATCAGGCGAAGAGTGTAAGATAGACTAGGGTAGCCAGTTTTGGAAATAAAATTGTGATTTGGATAAGGCATTAGAATTTCAATGTCACTGTTAGACTGCTGTTGTGGAAATGTTGAGTTGGCTGAAGAGCAGTTGAAAAGATTCGTGTTGGGAGTGAGAGTAAGTATTTCAGGTTTAAGGAATTTTGGTAGAATGGTTCTACAATGGAAGATGGAAGGATTACCTTAGAAGGAAGGGCAGATGCATAATTTAAGGATAAAGTAAATCTTATAATACAACTATCCTGAGGGGGTGCATTCAGAAAAGAAATGCATAATGGAGTCATAAAGGTTTTATTGATGTGTTGGTAGGAGTGTGGAGTTGACGATTTTTAATATAGGAATATTTCTAGAGTATGAGGTGAAACATATAGTTATAACTTGGTATTAATAAAGCATGTGTTAGTAGTATCTTAGTTACAAATATGTATGTTTGATATATATTGTGGTTTAGTAAGTTGTGGAGTATCAAACTCTTTAGTCGAACAGTTGAGATGGTGTTCTGAAGAATTTAAGTATGTGGTGTGTAACTGGAAATTGGTCAGGTTTGAATAAAGAACTAATAATGAATCATAGAACAAAATGTATTGAGTGACTTTGAGAGTAGTTTATAAAAGTGGAGTTATGAGTAGTGCATTTAAGTAGTTCTCGTATGGTGAAGTGTGTAGGGATGTCAAGGTTCAACTTGAGTGCATACTATTGGTCGACAAAAATATAAGTGACTTGTTGAAAATTTAGTTGTTGTTTATCTTCCTAAATAGCGGTTAGATTGGATGATCACTGAGTATTATATGTACACCTTGTTGGAACTAGGAGTATTCCAAATCCCTTTTGGTATACCGTTGTGGATGTGAGAGCTTGAGAACGGAGTTGCAGTTAATGCAAGTTAGATTGATAGTGTTGAAATTGGAATTGTGAAGGTGCATTGCATAATTGATCATCTATTGAGATGACAAAGAAGTTTGAAATCTGGGGAGCTGACCTTGTGAAACCATACTCAGTGTAAGTAAGATTTAGGAAAATTACTATTATGATTAATGGAGTCATAAGAAGTGAAGCTGGATGAGACTTACTGGGTAGTGAATTCGGGGAGATTACTTCAGTATCTTGATAGTGTATTTGTAAGATATAAGTAGATATTTAGAGTATAACATTGGATGATTTCTTCAGATATATATAACCCTAGATGTAAACCCCGTGATAGAGGAGTTGACGTATATAATGATACCCTACCATATTAAAATAATTGGGTTTATTAGTCCATAAGAGGTTGTAAATGAGGACTTTCGAAAATTAATCATGTAAATCAGATTGGGTATGTACAAGGATGAGAGCTTGAATTATTTTCCATGGGATGAAGTAGAATGATCAAGATGGATGGATTGGTTATGAAGTACCTTGTTATCTCGGATGAGTAACTGAGTTGTGTAACCATGTGAGTGATCTTGGGGACTTCCAATTGTATCATAGATTGGTTAGAGTTATTTGAGAGTGTTGCCTAGTTGATGACTTAAAGTTATTTGATGGGATTATTTTGTCAATTGTTAGAGGTTTTGTGTCAGCAGTAGTAGAAAGTATATTAGAACCCTAGGTTGTGGATATAAATATATCAACAAGAGTTGGGTATTTTCGGTTTAAGGTGGATTAAGAGCAACCGATATATAATATTTCTAAAAGTTCAGTCGTAGTTCTGTGATTCCAGTGTATCTACCTTTTGACATACGTTAATTATATTCTTCACTTTTGTATCGACAAGGAGTTGTTCTACCTAGGAATGTTGCTAAAGTTCTGGTACTATTTTAGCAAAGTAGGTATTCAGATGAAAAATGTGGATTTCCTATGAAGATTTATAATCTAGTCAGTAGTACTTCTGAATCCCAGGTGTTCCATGATGCTCATATTGGAATTGAACAATAAATATTATTGGATAAGAGGACTTTCTGAAATTTCGTGGAGGATTTGAAGGGTAACTATGGATGTAAGATAATCTCATGCAAGGTGTTTTATCTTGTGAGACTAGTGCGAGAAAAGTAGGAAACCAATATATATATATATATATATATATATATATATATATATATATATATATATATATATATATATATATACACATATATATGTATGATTGTAGTATGTGGTATTAAGAGAAGTGATACTGATAAGGTTTTATCTTGATAGAATATGCATGATTCTTGTTGGTTTCCATGTGTTAAAATAAGAGATTCTTGTTTCCACCATAATTCAAGAATCTGAATCTGATTGTTATGAGACTTGAAAAATTGAAAAATAGTTCAATGAGGTATGGCATAGTGATGAGAAACCAAGAATTAAAATAGGGATGATTTGTTGAAGGAATTATAAGAGAAGAATCACAAGTATTGTGTATAGCTAAGGAATCAGACAATTATCTCATGAAGTTTTGAGTGAGTATGGACTATCTAATCAGGGTAAATTATGGTAATGATGGATTTTGGTTAACTCAGTTCAAGGAAGAATAACTAGTAGTTCCACATTAGATCAGTGACAAGCAGTTCAGAGTGGCATGTCATATGATTTGAGCATAAAGAGGTTATAAATTAATCGAAATCTGGAAATAAGAATATGTTTAAGTTCAAGGAGATTTGAAGATTTATGAATGAGTGAAAATTTCTAGTAAGGATAATCTCAATTTGAGCGTGTTAGAGGATTAAACAGGAAGTGAATTCAAGTATTGACTTGAGACGGGGATGTGTGGAACTTCCTTTCCCTATTTGGACGAAATTCGGGGACGAATTTCAATTTAAGGGGGGGAAGAATGTAATATCCCGTATATCCTTAAGTACTCTAGAGGTTGTTAATTGAGACAAACTGAGTTCCTAAATACTCTATTAGTTGTCAGTTGTTGCTGGTTTTAACCAATAGAGTAATTAGTGAATTCGGAAGAGATTAAACACTTTTAAAAGAGATTGACTTTTATTATTTAATACCCGGTGGAACATTTTAGTAAAATTAATTATTGGTCAATTGCTCTAGTAGTAGGAAATATTATTAAATAAATATCATTTAGATATTTTCCCTACCAACTTAAATCCTAGCCAGATACTTCTATCACTCCTTGTTACTATCCACTCATTCCAACAACCCCTTTTTCACTTGGTCTAGTTATCAGAAAAAAACAAATTGAGTAATAGAAAAAGAAAGAGGGAAAAGGGAAAGAAAGATCGGAGGAAGAAGAACCATGGAAGAAGGCCGTCCACCTTCAATTTCATCACCACCTAACCATCTCATCTTCTCCACCAAACTTCATCATCTTCTTAAAATAAGGTGGGCTCTAGTTAAAACATTTTTAGAGAAAACTAGGGTTTGGTTATATTTCTATGAACATGTTATTATTTAGTATATCTTGATTTTTATGATGTTGTTGTTGTGTTAAAATCATGATATGGTGTAGATGATTGTTGTTGTTTGTGGATTTCATGTATTCAAGTTTAATTTTGTTGTGTTGATGTGATTGTGAACCATATTCATTACTATAGGATTTGAAGTATTGTTATTGTTGCCATGATTTTGGGAAAGTTTAGAATGATTAGAGAGGTTTAGAGTTGGGATATAATGAGTTGAGTGCATCAAAAATTGATTATTTCCTTGATAAATAGGTACTGGTAGTTGAATACTTAGGAGCTGGTTTTAATTGGTTTAATTCTTCAATCAATTAGTTATTTCCTTGGTTTAATTCTGGTTTTAATTGTTGAAAGAAAAAAAAGAAATTAAACACTTAGGAGTTGGTGGGAGTTGAACCCAAGAACTCCCTGATATGGATCAAACCTTACCACTTCATCGTGTCATGTATTTATTGGATGCTTGTAAAACGTTCTTTCATTCTCCTTCGTTGGCTTGTTTGGAAATTTGTAGAGAAAATGAGTTACAATAGGTTTAATTATTGTTGTTAAACTTTTTAGAAACTAAAATTAAGCTGAGCAAGTGTTGAACCCAAGACCTCTTGGTCAAATAACCCGCTCCTTACCATTAGGCTACATCTCTCATTTTTAGAAATTTAATAAAATTATAGATTAATATTATATTATGCATTATTTCATGTTTTATCGATTGAAATATACTAGCATGTGAGCTTGCCTATAATTCTTGTAATTTGTTGAGAATTAAATATATATATATATTTTATGGATTATATCATGATAAATGAAATGAATTACACTATGATTATATTCTTGTGTTGGCTATGAAATAATATGAATAAAATCCTATAATGATAAGTGAGAAAACTTATGGACAAACTAGGTGAATGGAATAGAAACATAATATAGGTTATGAAAATGATTGAGTAGTCGATGCTTGGACGTAATAGTACCGCGATGTGTACCACAGACGAGTAGTCGATTGATAATGGATTAATATGCTTGTAGGGAACATGTATGGTTATGTTATGAGTATTTGGGTGGATGAGTCCATCTAATGATTGGTGAAAATGAAACACCTAGTGATTGATGGATATAATTACGATGAATGATAGAACTTAATCATGTATTCGGAGCTTCCCTTGATTGTGCACTTTCCAATTGAGATACTTAAGTAAAGTAATAGTTGGAAATATGGCATCCATGATTCGCACCTCATAAATTGTTTGAGCCCATAGAGGAGGTTGTCTCATAAGTGGGTTCGAGTCCCATAGAGACGTGGACACCAAAGTGGGTTCGAGTCCCATATGGTGATAGATACTCAAAGTGGGTTCGAGTCCCATACGAGTGATGGTTCTTAAAAGTGGGTTCGAGTCCCATAGGGGAACCTGATATCCACAAGAAATTCGAATCATACAAACATTTGTGACCCTAGGCTTTGATCTAGACGTAGATCTAGATTAGGGAAAGATGTTTGTTGTATCCGGATAGTGATTAATCATTTTGAGTGGATGCACTCAAGAGTACATTTCCATACAATGCGAGAATTTCCCCATACTTAAGTCTTCTTCCCATGCATATGACTTAAGTTAGAATCGGTTAGAAACCATGTAGAGTTGAGTGGACCCATAAGATAGGGAACCCACTGAGATTAGTATCTCACCCCACTATTATTGTTGCTTTTCAGGTTTATTACGGGTTAAAGATTCAAGCAAGTACATGATGATGTTCGAAGGATTTTGATTATGAGATTTTTCCGCTGTGGATATTGTACAACTCTAGATGTTGTGCTTAGATCTTAGTATTTTATTTTGGCAAAATTGTATAACATGTGTATAGAAGAGTATAGTATATTTGAACATGTTTATATAATGATGCCATTAGGCCCTTATGTTGTATCAATACCAAATAAATAATGTGTATAATGTATATCCTAGGCGTACATTATACAGGATATTACATTACTAATTTTGAAAACATTTTTATAATAAAGATCATATTTTTAGCTTCCCGTAGGTTCGAACGGTGCGTCAAACGGACACCCGATCACAAAATTATAATTTTTCAAAGTTTATAAAAAATTTAATTTTGTTCAGTGGTAACCGATTACCCCGTGGTGGGAACCGGTTCCTCCAAAATGTAAAAATCTACTTTTTTCTTCAAATTCGAGGAACTCGGTTACCCCAGACAGTAATCGGTTTCCCTTCATAAAAATCCCCAAACACTCAAATTTTACACGTGGTAATCAGTCACTGCTATTTTCAGAAAAATTCTGCAACTTTCAAGTTGCGATTACCTCTTTCAAAAACCCCAAAATCAGATTTTTCTCACACAATTAGAAGTGATAACATCAAACATACCAAAAATATATGTATCAATTAGAAACTATTCACAAGACCAAAATCAACAATTTTACACTAATTCATAAAAAACAACAATCAACTTTTAATTCAATACAATCATGCACAACAACCATACAACCAAACCCCACATACCTAGGATTATACTACCCTTTAGAAAGTTGAAACCCCACCCTTACCTTGGATTGAAGGTTGCTCTAAAGCATCTAACAATGGAATTCCTTCTTCTTTCTCTAATTCCTTTTTGTCTCTTCTTCTCTTTTGTTTCTCTTTTACCTTCTCTTATTTTTACAATTTGAATAATGAACTCTAAAACTCTAATTTTTCTCTGAAGTCTCTTTTTCCCTTAGGACCCTTAATATTGTCATTCCCTTTCTATCCTCACTTATGTTACCTACTTTTACCACCTTGCCCCTATCATATCTTTACTAAACTATTTTAGTTTAATTATTTAAATAATAATCAACTAATTAGTAACAACTTCTACTTTACTAACATTTCTTATTAATTCTAATAAGAATTTCTAAATTTAGTAATTCCTCAACAAATTAATCAATCTAAAATACTTCTAACAGGTATTAAATTTGACACTACCCCACATATAGTAGTATCAAAACACACTATTCAATACACCAATTTTAAGATAATTTCTAACTACATAATTAAATAATTATTTAGTTAATCGGGGCGTTACAACTTTCCCCCACTTAGAATATTTTTGTCCTCGAAAATTACCTGATACAAACATCTTCGGATAAGACTCTCGCATCTTGCTCTCCAATTCCCATGTCGCGTTTTCACTGGTAACTCCCTTCCAAACCACTTTCACCAGAGCAATTTCTTTGCCCCTTAGCTTCTTGATCTCACGACTTTCGATCCTCACAGGTGCAGTTTCAACAGTAAGATCATCCCGCACTTGTATGTCGTCCATCAGAATCTCATGAGACGGATCTGGGTTATACTTTCGTAGTTGTGATACGTGAAACACATCGTGCAAATTGGATAGATTAGGTGGCATGTCCAGTCTATATGCAATAGTCTCTACTTTCTTTGAGATCTGGTACAAACCAATAAATCAAGGAGTCAACGTCCTATATTTTAAAGCACAACCTACACCAGTTATTAGAGATACTCTCAGGAACACATTGTCTCCTTCTTGAAACTCAAGTTATTTCCTCCTCTTGTCATGATAACTCTTCTGTCTATTCTAAGAAGTCTCCATCCTTTCTCGAATCAATTTCACCTTCTCGATAGTTTCCCGCACCATTTCTAGTCCAAGCACTACACTTTCACCAGTTTTATACCAACATAAAGGTGTCCTGCACCTCCGACCATACAATGCCTCGAAGGGTGCCATACCAATACTAGAATGAAAATTATTGTTGTAAGTGAACTCAATTAATGGAAGATCACTATCCCATGCACCTCCCTGATCAAGAAAACATGCTCTCAACAAATCCTCCAGTGATTGAATAGTTCTCTCTATTTGACCATCTGTCTGTGGATGATATGTTGAACTCAATTTTTACTTCGATCCCAACGCTTCCTGTAAACTCTTCAAAAATTCATACGTAAATCTCGGATCTCTATCCGATACAACACTTGACGGAACACCATGAAACTTCATTATTACTCGAAGATAAATCTCCGCCAATTTAGGAACATGAAAATTAGTACTAATTGAAATGAAATGAGTTGAATTCGTCAGTCTATTCATAATCACCCAAATTGTATCATTCCCTCTCTGAGTAGTAGGCAATCTTGTCACAAAGTCCATTGGTATTCTATCCTACTTCCATTCTGAAATTTCCAACGGTTCCAATAACCCTGCCGGTTTCTGATGTTCAACCTTTGACTTTTGACAAGTCAAACATGCATACACAAACTGTGCTACATCCCATTTCGATCCATGCCACCAAAACAATTTCTTCAAATCGTTATACATCTTAGTAGCTCCCTGATGAATACTCAAACTACTTCTATGACCTTCTTCCAGAATCATCCTTTTCATCTCTGCATCATCAGGAATGCAAATTCTACCTCGGAATCTCAATACACCTTGGCTATCTATTTTAAAGTCACCATATTCCGATTGATCATTTACAACCATCAAATCTACTAACTTCACATATAATTTATGAGCCTCTTTGATTTTATCCAAGAAATCATTGTGAATCTTCAACATCCCCAATTTCACACTTTGCGGTATTGTTTCACACACCAAACTCATGTCTCTAAATTGTTCGATCAATTATAATTCTCAAACCATCATAGTAGATATAAGTAGTGATTTCCTACTCAAGTTATCTGCTACAATGTTAGCTTTACCGGGATGGTAATTCAAGCAAAAGTCATAGTCCTTCAATAATTATAACCATCTCCTTTGTCTCATATTCAACTCCTTCTGATCAAACAAGTACTTTAGGCTTTTATTATCACTAAACACTTCGAATCGAGAACCATAAAGATAATACCTCCAAATCTTTAACACAAATACCACTGCAGCAAGTTCTAAATCATGAGTAGGGTAATTCATTTCATGAATTCGCAATTGTCTTGATGCATAAGATACTACTTTATTATTCTGCAAAAGCACACCACCTAGACCCAATTTAGAAGTATCACAATACACAACAAATGGTTCATCAGGCTTAGGCAATATCAAGATAGGGGCAGTTGTCAATCTCTTCTTCAGCTCGACAAAACTTTCTTCGCATTGAACGTCCCACACAAACACCTTTCCTTTAAAAGTCAACTGAGTTAGAGGGAGTGCCATCTTAGAAAAACCTTCAATAAATCTTCTATAGTAACCAGCCAAACCTAGAAAAAATTTATCTTAGTTACTGTCTTCGGACCTTCCCATTGCAACACTGCATCTACTTTGGACGGATCTACAGAAATTCCATCACTCGAAATAACATGGCCAAGTAAACTAACCTCCGTTAACCAGAATTCACACTTCGATAATTTTGCATACAACTTCTTCTCTTTCAACACTTGCAATACAATTCTCAAATGTTCAGCATGCTCCTCTTTAGATTTAGAATATATCAAGATATCGTCAATGAAAACTACTACAAATCGATCTAGATAAGTATGAAAGATACGATTCATATACTCCATAAATACTCCCGGCGCATTAGTAACACTGAGTGACATCACAAAGTACTCATGATGTCCATATCGAGTTCTGAAAGCTATTTTCTGAATGTCCTTATTCTTCACTTAAATTTAGTGATAACTGAAGCAACTCGATTTTCAAAAATCTTTTAATTCTCAAAAACTAGTGAAATCGCCACCTAATTTTATTTGTTCTAAAAAGAACGGGAAAATATAGATAAAACCCCAAACAAGCGGATAAGGCGGTCTACGTGACCAAAAATGTGGGATCGGGAGTCGGTTATGTAAGGGGAAGGTATTAGCACCCCTTACATCCATCGTACTCGATGGGACCCATTTAATTCTACGCATTTGTGTGTGTGTTTATTGCTAAGTTATGGATACCAAAAAGAAAAGAAATTGTTTGTTATTATTTTGAGTTTGACACGGTTTCGGAACCGTGTGCCTACATATTCCCTCGTGCAATGGGAAAGTCAAAACTCTGTAGTTCCTCTTAAAAAGATTTTAAGTTTGTTGTATTGATTTTATAAGAAAAAACGTGCGTTTAGACATTTCAAATACTTTGAACTAGGACTTGTTTTGTTTGTTTGAAAAGCTTAAGTCCTCGTTCGTGTTTTGAGATGACCATTGCACACTCTTTATTGGAAAAGAGTTTTTGTGATCGCGTATGAGCGATAAAAGAATTTGAGTGAGTTGAATTGTTTTTTATGCGGGTGAAAAGTACCGAACAATAGGACTAGCATCCTACGATTCAAATACTAGAAACAAGATGAGCTCAATGCTCATCGAGTCGTCTATCATCCCAAAAGTTTTTTCTTATGAAAGAGTGAGGTGAAACAAGGTTCACGTTATTAAGAATCTTTAAGTAGTTGGTCTAGCATCCAACGACTTAAAGATTAGAAGTTCATTTTTTTGCAAGTGTTTAAACAACTAGTCTAGCATCCAATGGCTTAAACACTTGAGTTTTCTTTATGAAAGAATTTAGAAAATGCACTCGACGTTGGATCGAGGTTTGTAATTATGAAAGTGTTTTGGACATACGGGTTATAGTTAGTTAAGCCTATGGTCCTAAGGTGAGATAATGGAAAAGAACAAACAATTGTATACAAGCATTAAATAAAACAAGTAAATAAATAAATTAACAGCCCATACAAGGTGGCTTAAACAAATTACGGTGTAGGTGCATGCACGAAATAAATTTAATCGACTAATTAAACGAAACTTAATCAAGTAATTAGTTTAAATAAAATTAATTAGGTAAACTAATTAATTTTAAATAACCTAATTAGATAATTAAATAATGTTTAACTAATCAATTAAAGTTTCATTGTAAGCCCAAGAGTAAGCGTGGTGTGTGCAAAGATGTGTGGCCGTTGTGACGCTTCAAAGCTTTGTCAACTCAGGGTTTAAAAGATGGCTCGCACGAGTATTAGTTTGAAAATGTTTTTGGTTTGTGCTTTGTGAATAATAAATAAATAATAAAGCAATACAAATATTTACTAGCTATTACAACCGGTGGGGAGTGGGGGTACAAATCTACAAATGGGGATATATACAAAAAAAAAGGAACAAAATGCTAAAATTTTTCTAATAATAATAAAATGTTTAACTATACTACTATTATCATTTTTTGTGTTTTTGTTATACTAAATATTTTATGGGTTAAGAAAATGATAGTAGTAATTTTTTAATTAAGAAAAGAAAAAAAATAACAATAATTACTAATAATACTAATAGTAAATAATAATAATAATAACTACTAGTAATACTAATAGTAACTAATAATAATAATAATAATAGTTACTAAGATATAATTATATTAACAGTTAGTAATAATGATAATAGAAAATAATAATAATAATAATAATAATAATAATAATAAATAATGAATATTTGTAATAGTAACCTAGGAAAAATAATAATAGTTAGTAGGTTAGAGATTTAGAAAATTATAAAAGATTATTAAATTATAAAATACTAATCCTAGAATAACAAAGAAGATCACAACACTCACAGTTCTCACACGATCGGTTTCTCTCTTCTTGCGACCCTTACCCAGAAAAACTCATCTTTTTCTTCTGATAATCTCGCCGGAAACTCCTCTCGTCTCTTTCGATCGGGACTATGCGTTCACGTTATTGCTCTTCGGCCGCCGTCAATCTGTGTGACCCTCATTTTCTGCGTTGACCTTCGCCGAAACCCTTGCCGGAAATCAACCTTGGTGGCGGTGGATGGCGGAGAGCGACGACGCTTCTGAGCCTACCCGGTGAGTTTGTTCCGATTCTCTTTTCCTCTTCTTCTTTCTCAAACTGAAGGGTACTGTGTTTAGGAAGAGGATGATAGATTGTTAGGGTTTGGTTTTCTGCGTTTTGGCTTTTTCGATTTATGGTTTCTGGTTCTGTAATTTTTGATTTGCGATGGTTTTGGACTTCTGGTCTTGTGATTTGGAACGACAACTTGCTTGATCTTCGGTGGGTTTTGGAACCTGGGTTTTGGTATTTTTGTATCTGGTTAATGTTTTTTTGGTAGTGGCTTTTAGAACAGATGTTATACTCCCTCTCTTCTTCTTTGAAAACTGCTTTTGAACAGATACTCCTCTTTAGAACAGATGCTGTATTGGTTTCTTGAACAGATCCTACACTATGTTTTCAAGGTTTTCTTGGTTTTAGAATGATGGATCTATTTTTTTTGTGGTTTTTCTGGCTTTTTGGAACTGATATATATTGAACAGATACTATCACTTGTTCTCCCTAGTTTCTGGTATATTGTGTTGTGTATTTTTTAGAACAGCTTGCTATGTCTTGGTCTTCTCTCCCTTGTTCAATCTTTTTGGAACTGTGTTTTATAAGAACAGATATATTGAACAGATGCTCTTCTTTTGTCTTGGTTTACCTAATTGGTATTGGCTTGGGAACTGGTATATCGTTGAGCAGATGCTACACAGATGCTACCTTTTGCCTTTTTGAACAGATGCCCTGCTAACCTCTTGGGATTGCTCTCTGTTTGGATATTATGCCCAGTTTTTTGGTTCTTGTCTTCTGATTTCTGCCTTAGTTGCCTTCTGATAGTTGCTATAACCTGCTGCTCTGATAACTAGGCATTTGTCTTATTTGCACCTGTGCTGATAACCATGATTTGGTTTACTTGCTGCCTGTACTGATAATTATGATTTGGTTTACTTGCTGCTGTGTTAATTTGTCTCTTCTGCCCTGTTGCCTGTTGGGATTCTTTATATTGCTGCCCTGTTCCTTCTTGTGAACTAAAGTATCACTTTATGATTTGCAATTAGGAAAGCCAGCCCATGATTAATCTTTAGATTATGAGGCATTGAACATGATTACCCTCTAACCTGATTCCTTGACACAAACCCTAATGATGAGATTGAGAGAGGATTGTTCCCTTAACTTCTTGCTTAAAATTCATATAATTATGACTTGATGCTAACCACTTCTTTTTTCTTGTTTTTTCATGTAACATGAATGAGGACTTTTTAGAGAACACGGACAGGGCAGCAGCTTTGTCAAAGCTTGGACGGACTCGGATAATTGTCGCTGATGAAGCCGTAGTGAAGAAAGAAAGCTTGGAGGAAACTTGAGATTCTTGTAGCAAATCAATTCCTTATGTAGTTTAGAATCAATACAATTATAAATTTGTTTTGTAACTCGAGTTGACATCGAACTTGTAAAATTACTTGTAACAATCTTGAACTATTATTTGGAATTTTAATAGAATTTGAATTGATGCTTGCAAATGGCATAATTTGTATAACTCACAAGAACTGACGCAACATTGAAGTAACCCGAAACAATATTCAAGCTTTTATTTTGTACCTTGAAAATAATATAGAATTTAGGCGTACAAAATTGCAGTGTACAAAGTTGGCCTAGAACTCAAATATTTGCACAGATCATGAATTTGAAATAAATCCCAAAGTGAAGCATTTGAAACGGAATAAATGATGAACACCATAAATTATGAATTCTAAGAAATTCAACACAATGAATCCCGGCATTATCTTTCTTGAGTTACCACCTTTAATCCCGCACAAAATATTCGCTCTAAACCTGTTAATCAATTGAACCACCGTTCGAAATAATCTTGGTTGATACAAAAGAATAAAGCATGATGAGATGTTTCAGACTTGCTTGTAAACATATAAGTTTTTAGACGAATCAAAACTTAATGTATCAAATAATTCGCCACAAACTCAAATTCTAAACGTTCTCTTCAACTCCAAATTTGACTCAAAACACCAGATGAATTAAGCAAGAAAGTCATGATCGTGATTCCAACCATTGTACTACAACTCATTTCAAACATGTGGAACTTCAAATATATACCAAACCAAAAGGCGAGTTAACTTAGAACCAAGACATCAATAAATCCACATTTTGAACTCATACCATTGCAAGAAAAATCCAAGAAAAACTTATGACAGGAGGGTAAATTTTGGGGTGCGACAATAACCTGATCTCAAATCAATCTTGCTAAATACACGGGCACCCACCAATTGATCCATCAAGTCATTTATGCTCAGAAGTGGATACTTATTCTTAATTGTTGCTTTATTTAGTTGTCGATAATCAACACAAAGTCTCATACTACCATCTTTCTTCTTTACCAACAACACTGGAGCTCCCTAAGGCGATACGCTTGGTCTCTAAAACTTCTTCTCATGTAACTCTTCCAATTGCTTCTTCAACTCGGCAAATTTTGTTGGTGACATCCTTTATGGCGCCATGGAAATAGGTCTTATACCTGGAACAAGATCAATAGCAAATTCCACCTTTCTCTCGGGAGGCACATCTGGAATGTCATCTGGAAAGACTTCATGAAATTCACATACTACTTGCAATTCATCAACTGCTGTTTGATTCTCAATAGACAAGGATGCTAGTAATGAAAAATACCAGAGCTTCATCCTCCATCCATTTCTTCAACTGTTTAACAGATACAAATTTCATTTCCTCATCCTCTTCAGGAGTAGAAAACCTCACAGACTTGTTGAAGCAGTTAATACGAACATAATTATATTCTAATTTCCTTACCTAGAATCACATCTAGACCGCTCAACGGAAAACAAACTAAATCCACAAGAAAATCTTTGTCACAGATTAACAAAGGGTAATTCAAACATGCTAGGGAAGTAGTTATCAATCCCTTAGCTGGAGTCTCGATAATCATTTCTCCATACATAGATGATAATACTAGATCCAACTTTTTCACATAGTCAGCAGAGATAAAACAATGCATAGCACTAGTATCAATAATAGTAATTAAAGGAGTACCATTAATGAAACATGTACCTCTGATCAAACGATCTTCATTAGATGTCTGACTCCTTGTTAGAGCAAACACCTTTCCACCAATCTGAGCTTGTCTCGGTTTCTGACATTGGATGCTGATGTGTCCCTCTTCACCACAGTTGAAGCAGATCACTCCTTTGTGTTGACATTCAGCTATCCCTTGCCCAGTCTTTCCACAACGCTAACATTTCTTCACCTCGGTTTTACATTCACCAATATGATGTCCTAGATCGCCATATTTGAAACATCTAACCGCAGTAGAAACACCTTTCCCACCTGGCCTCTTGCCATCATAAGCTCTCTGCTTACCCTTATCAGTTGGAACATTGTAAGGCTTTCCACGGTTTTGCTGTTGATTTCTTCTCTTGTTAGACATAACCTTGTAGTGAGCCTTAATATCCTCCTCAAAGATCCTGTAACTATTCACCAAATCTGAAAATCTTTGGATTCGTTGATACCAAATAGCTTTATTAATTTTAGAGCGCAACCCGTTCTCAAACTTGACGCATTTTGAGAATTTAGATGTCGCCTCGCTGTAGTGATGGTAGAACTTGGTAAGCTCCACGAACTCTGATGCATACTCAGTCACAGACATGCCCCTTGCTTTAATTCCAAGAATTCAATTTCTTTCTTCCCGCAAACATCCTCAGGATAATACTTGGTCATAAATTTCCTGTGGAACATATTCCAAGTGACAGCCTCACCGTCAGCTCCTAACCTCTGACGAGTTTCAACCCACCAGTCATCAACTTCTGCTGCCAGCTGATACGCACCGAAATGCATCTCCTATGTATCCGAATAATCCATGACTCTGAATATTCTTTCAATCTCCTTAACCAACTCAACGCTTCATCCGGATCATGCTTGCCCTAGAACACAGGCGAATGATTCCTCTAAAACGTCTCCAAGACACAAGTCTCATCATTACGACTAGTAATCGATTGATGTTGCATCACCTGAGCCATTTCCTGCAAGGCAGCAACAATTGCAGCATCGTTTTTTCCACCTACCATCATTTTGTATTCCACTATTACACAAGACTCAACAACATGGTCGGACGAACCGACCTTCTCTGATACCAATTGTAACACCCTGACTTCCCTATAGCATATTTGCATAATTATCAGAGTGAATTTAAGATTTTAAACAACATAAATCAGGATTTCACATGCTTCAAAACCACAAGATAGATTTTAAATAAACAATTCATTGAAATAGAAAAAATATTACAAAATTCAACAAAACAACATCGACAAAGTATTCTGGAGTCCAAAATGCTCCAATCGGAATCAACAACAGAAAACCAAATCAAAATAAACAATTCAAACGTTTATCCCCAACCCGAGTGTTATGTATGAGAGCATAACATTGACTTGAACTAAAAATAAGAGTAACATCTTCGACTCTTGTTACTCGAACTACTCTTGAGTATCTGCATGTTCCCCACATAGAGGAAACATAACAACAGAAGGGGTGAGATATCACAACAATATAAAGAACAATATAATTAGAGATATACAAAATTATCATGCATAATAATTAGTGTTCAAGTATCTTGTCACCACAACACAATTGTCATAAATTACACAATTAAATTTCATAATCAACATCAAGTATGAATGCGATATGAACAAGTGACCAAAATCGGAGACGGCCAAAACAGTTAAAGATCCTTCGAGCAAGTTGATGTTGAGGAGGGAGTGGTGTACCTGCAAGGCTCTCCGATGCTAAAGTAAACAAATGTTCATAAATAGGATAGTGAATATTAGGACTTTGAGTGTAAGAAAGTGATACCTTGCCCTCAAAGATATTAGGGTTTATATAATTATGTTGGGAGGATTCTCATTGGTTGCTATATTGGGCCGAGATATACGGGCTCACGAATATAGTCGTTCGAGTGGACTAGGTCAAGGTCGAGCGATGATGCTCGTAACTAGCCGTTATGTCTAGAAAATAGGACATAAAAGGCGTAGTACTCAATGTGATAAGCTATGAACCTTCCCGACGGATGTCGAGCAGGGGACATAGCATGGTACATGATCCGGGAAGTTGATAGCCCCCAGTATGCCAACGGATCTCGGAAGAAAATTATACCTCGAGGAGAAGCGACCTTCCCGGCAAGCGTTCGGGAAGTCCAGAAAAGTAGCCCCCCAAGTCATTGCATTCGTCCGTGGAGGCGATGACTTGATTCGAAGAATGCAGCTGAGATCGTTTTAACCGAGGAGGCGAGGAGTTGTCGAGGAAGTGAAAGGTTGGAGAATTTGAAGGGTTCTCGCTCATGTGGCCTCGAGCCATGTGCATTGATGGCTTGGCAAACCTAGGGACTAAGGTGTAATGATGGATCCCCTAGGTCTCCTAGGCCCGTGCAATTACACGTGCGGGATGGAGGCCTATAAAAGGAGAGAAGACTCGTCATTTGAGGACTTTTCTTCACTTGAACCTGCTCGCACGTGCTCGGCTGCATCATTCATCAATCCGAGGAATCCGAGTTACATTTTACAGAGACTTCTCCTCCTTCCACCGTTGCACCTGTGTTTGATTCTCTGTCTGTAACGTCTTGATCGCCTTTTAAACGGCATGTTTTTGAACCTTTTGTTCAAATTTGATAGATTAGGTTTGAAATTTATGCTTGTTTATAAAATGCATTCGGTTAGAGTTTCGGTTCTTGGGGTTTTTTCAGTGGTAAGCGGCTGCTCCACCGTTCTTTGGCGTTTCACGACGCCGGGATTTTTCTGTGTGTTCCCTTCTCGAGCTGATGGGTTTTATTTTGATTGATAGTCTATTTTGAGAGAGGGTTGTTTACCGAGGAAGTGGATCCTCGTTCGTCCGAGCCCTTTCACTTGGTTAGTGGTGGAAGGGTGGATTTGACGTCAATGTCAAGCTCACTGACTTCCTCTGCTTTTCAAGTATTATGGAGGGCACTAGAGAAGATAGTTTTGAAGGCTCTAAGGGTTCAGAGCGAGAATATTTCGACTTCACTACTTACGAGGAAAGTACTTCGGACGAGGTTTTAAGGGAGGACCCTTAGTCTGCCAAGGGTCCGTCTGTAATAGTTGCTCAGACCAGTAGCCAAGATTCGACTACCTGGGTGGCTCCGAATGTTCGTTTAAGAAGGTCGTAATTTAAAACTCTTCATAATGAGATGTTCGATGACGTGGACTGGTATGGTCCTGAGGAGGAAGATGCGGGTGAGGAGGAGATACGAGAGGATTGGGCAGTATATATTCCTAAGGCCGAGCATCAGATTTGCTTAATATACGAGGCCGATCATATTTAGATGTTCGATATCTGGTTTAGGGAGCTGGGATTTCGTCTTTCCTTTATTAACCTACAAGTGGCGGTGTTCGACCACCTTCGTCTGGCTCCATCTCAGCTTCATCAAAACGCGACTGCTTTTATATGGGCTTTCGAGTTTGTGTGTGAATATTTAGAGATAGGTGCTACCCTCCCCCTATTTTTTCATATATTCTGCCTTCAGAGAGGCTCGGATAAGACGGACGGGGTAGTTCGGTGGAGCTGGGTGTCATTTCGATAATAGAATGGGAAGCTCTTGAAACCTTACCAAGAGTCTGTTCGATTTTTTAAAGAGAAGTTCATGTTAGTCCGGTCAGTCTCGGAATAGCCTCTCTTCAATGTGATTTCGAGCACTCAATCTGTTAGGGAAGATGGTCCTCCGAAGCTGAACGAGCGGGGGGAGCAAGTGTATCGGCTTCTGTCTAGGTTTAACTTTCACTGGAACAAGGAGCATTTCGAGCGGAATGCTGATCAATATGTATGGGCCAAAGAGGAATTGGATGTCGAGAATTTGGCCAGTCTTAACATGTTATCGTCTTATGTCGAGGGTCTTACCCCGATCCAACGTACGGGAAGAGGGGTAAAAACCACTCATGGGAGAAGACGAGGGTCATGTTTTTGAGCCCCCGCTCATCAATGTGAGGGATCTCCTTCTTAGTGGGGATCCTAAGGCTTACTTTGGTAGATTTAACATTCTTCCATCTTTTTCTCTTTTGTTATAGCTGAATATATCTAGATTTGTTTGGTCCTGATGTGAGTTCTCTTTGTTGTAGCTAGGATGAATCCTGCACTGGAACGCATTGCTCGAAACTCACTGCAACAGAAGAAAAGGGGGAAAGGGTCACCGAATGATCTGGGGGCTAGCTCTAAGGCAAGTACGGGGAAGGCTTCTGCAAGCCACGCAGTCGAGACTCTGTCCCCTCAATATACTCCATAGAGGAACAAGAGAGTTTGAGTTGATGGCACGGTGGATCTGACCAGGGAATGAGGCAAGGGAAAATTTGATCTCCCCCTACCGGATCGACCGCACTTACTTCGATAACACGAGTGTAAATCTGCCCCGGGCGGAGTCTCGTTTGTAGGAGGAAATGGACCGACCATCTAAGAAGGCAACTCTTTCCAAGGACGTGGTGTGTGGGTGCGTATTTTCGAGATGGACCACTAATATGAACAAATGATCAGAATCAGAGACGGCCAGAACGGTTGAAGATCCTTCGAGCAAGTTGATATTGAGGAGGGGGTGGTGTACCTGCAAGGCACTCCGATGCTAAAGTAAACAAATGTTCAAAAAGAGGATGGTGAATATTAGGGTTTTGAGTGTAAGAAAGTGATACTTTGTCCTCAAATATATGAGGGTTTATATAATGATGTTGGGAGGATTCTCATTGGTTTCTATATTTTTGCCGAGATATGCGGACCCACAAATATAATCATTCGAGCGGACTAGGTCAAGGTCGAGCGATGATGCTCGTAACTAGCCGTTATGTCTAGAAAAGGGGACACAAAAGGCGTAGTACTCAATGTGATAAGATGTGAACCTTCCCGACGAATGTCGAGCAGGGGTTATAGCATGGTACACGATCCGGGAAGTTGATAGCCCCCAATATGCCAACGGATCTCAGCAGAAAAATGTACCTCGAGGAGAAGCGACCTGTTGTTGCACCCCAATTTTTGCCCCAAATATCCCCTCATACTCCCTATCATTGCATGGCACAAAGATCACAATTTGAATCTACCTCTCTCTCCAATCTTTGGCTTTTCCCTTAGGAGATCACCAAGAACCTTGTGTATGTGTTTATTTCTTGTGTGTGATGATTGGTACTTGGCTAACAATGATATGTGTACACTTGGCTTGCTAAATGTTGTAGGTTAATGGTGCATAAGTTTCTTATTCAAGGAGTCAGTAGATTCATGTGTTTATTTCCATGCCTTCTCTCCTCAATTCTCAAGATTTCAAAAGTATCGTCTCTCATTGAAGACTTCTCTTGTCATCAACCATGGTCTCTTATCTTGAGTATATGCTTCATATTTGAAAGAGATCATCAAATTCAAAGAATTCTCCATCCCATGGCCATCTATCCTAAAATTAGGGTTTTGGACTTCTGTGAACCATATCTTGATGTTTGTATGAAGTTTATGGATGATTACAAAGTCATTTGATTCTGAAGAGGACTTCTAACATGCATATTATTGGATCCAAGGAGTTTGATTGATGGAAATATTGTTTTAGAGGTCTATGATTGCTCACTCTCTAGATTGATGCTTCATTCATCTTGTATGACTTTAAAGGATCATAACTTGGTCATCCCTTGTCTCCTTGAGCTCATTTTTATTTCAAAATGAACCTAAGGATGTCTAATACAACTTGGTTCAATTGGTGAGAATAGAAAATGCATGGAAGCTTGCTTATGAGGTCAAAATATTACAAGTCCTTGATGAACTTATCAATTGTTGAACAATCAACTTCAAAAGATCATATCTTGATCATCGCTTATCACCTTGAGGTCATTACTTTTGCATAACAATCTTTAAGATGTGAACTTTATCTCCATATAATTTTTGAAGATTGAAAGTGTTTGGAAGTTTCTTGAAGAAGTCAAAAGATTATAGGTCACTTCACAAATTTTCATCAAATTCACAAGATCATAACTTTCTCAATTTTTAAAATGTTAGAGTGATTATTTTTTCCAAATGTTCTTTGAGAGGTCTAATTCATATCATCTTTAAAAATAAAGAGCAAATTTTGAGTGGAAGGGCAAGTTTGAAGAAGAAACATTATAGGTCATTTTTAGAAAGTGGCATGCTTGACCAAGGCCTGGCCAGAAAAATCCATGATTTTTCAAGAATCCTAAAGTCTCAATCTCTCAACTCAGGCATCCATTTGATTTGATTATTTTTGCATTGTGTTCTACTCTTTGAATACTTCATTTGGCTCAAGGAAAATTAGAAAACGCACGAGGGAATTTGGTTTGGCCCAGCTCAAAGTTTGTGCCAAAATCTATTCGAGCACACCATCAGTTTGTGCATTTTACGCTACCAATCAATTTTAAGCCAAAATTAACCCTTGATTTTGTGACTAATCATGTTTAGAAGTTGTCCAGAATTAACTAGCACCTTGAAACGCAAGTTTTGGCTGAGTTTTGATGCACATGAGGTCACACTTCCTTCGTGCACACACCTTGCACGATTTCGCTCCAAATCTCACAATTTCTTCTCATTTTTATCACCAGTCACTCTCCTATAAATAGAGTACCATTCCTCACTCATTTCCTTAAGCTTTGATAGCCAGAAAAACCTACCAAACTCTCTCTCGAACCAGATTTTCTACAACTTTATTTACACTCACAAATTCATTCCAGTTTGAAATTAACCATTCATTCTTCTTCCTTGAACCTCACTGAAGCTAACAGAACAAGAATCATACCTTGAAGCTTCCTAAATTGTGTTATCCAAGTCCAGTTTCAGAGCTCTGAAAGTGAACTTCGTTCAGGTAGGAATCTCAATCAAAGCTTGCAAAATAAAACATCATTGCACTCTCCTCATCTCCCTGATCCTTATGATCTTCACCATTTGCATTTTCATCAAGTATTGACTGAGAACTTCATCAAAATCCTATCGCTATTATTTAAGTTTTTCCAAAATTCTCTTCACTCAGTGTAAATAAATGTTTCGCGAGCATGTGGTTGAGATCGTCTTGAAGAGACGAATCCAAGAATACAACCCATTGTGATTAATTTTACAGTTTGAGAATCACATATGGAGGATTGCTGGAGGTTGAAGACGACCTACGTGTCTGTCTTCAGCCAATGAAAACGTGACATGTAATTTTTTCAAACTGGATTCGGTGATTTCGTTTTACCATATATGCGTCTCTGGAGCCCTTGGATCTGATTACTTTTGTGAGTCAGACTCGATCCAACGCGTGACATTATTTCTGATTTTATTTTTTAAAACTTAATTTAATTTCTAATCCGGTGTGAAAACCAAAGAGGTCCATATCAAGCACAGCGCGCCATGTCCATTGGATGTGATTACTAACACGTTTTGACTATGATCAGATGGTCCACATTTTTTGGCTTTTATTTTTATTTTCTGATTTTATATTTTAAATGTTTCAAACTTCAAAAAAATCATATAAAATTCATTTCTGGTCCAAAAATTATGAAAAAATTCACAAAAATATTTTGAAATATTATCTTTCTGAATTTTATTTTTTTCATGATTTTATTTTCAAATTTTATATTTTTTTTGATGATTTTTCTCTTTTATTTGATGTTTTTAATTATTTTAAAATACTTTTTGACATTTTAAAATTTTGGAAGGATCCAATGGTCATTTGACAAATATTGATGACCTCATTTTATTTTTATTTTTTATTTTACTATTTTTTGCCATTTTTGGTTTATTTCACCTTTTATTTTATTTTCTAAAAATATTTTCTGACTTTAAAAAATTCTCAAAAAAACTTGTCAACACTTGTTGACCTCTGTTTGACTTTGGGTAATTTTCTTGAAATTTTATTTTGATGAAAAAATACTACTTATGTATTTCGTCAATAAAATCCAATTAAATAACCTAATTTCAAAATTATTTTTAATCTTATTATTTGATTTTATTTTCATTTTTCTTTTGTTGACTTTTGAATTTATCTTAGAGTCACAAATTTCCTCAACATCATTGGAATTTGGGTGTTTATTAGTCTCTTGACCAAATCCACCAAGAAAGTTGATTAATTTTGATGAAGTTAGATCGAATAAATTCATCTGATGCAAAATAAAATTGAATATCATTTCTTCTTCATCATCTTATTTTTTTTATTTTGTCCCAATTCGGAGAAAGTGATCAATTGGTGGCATGAACTTCAATGTTCTAACATAAGCCCCAAAAGATGACTTGAGCTTTGATGTTGGTTCAACACTTGTGGCGCTTGTCGTGTGGTCGCGCTGATTTCTAATCAAGCTTCTGGCAAGTTTCCACTAACCTTGTCCATTTGAAATTTTCAATCATCTTTGATCAAGTGATGTGATAATTCAAAAACCGGTGATATACTTGACAAAAAACAATTGAAACTTGTCGTGTGGTCGCGTTGATTCTATCAAGCTTCTGGCAAGTCTTCATGCGTAAGTTTCAAGATGGTCACCTTGCTGACGACTAACAATTAATAATTCGATGATATACTTGACAAGTTTCGAGATGGTCATCTTGCTAACCTTTATTTTCCTCTATTTACTTTCCGCATTTATTTTTATGCTCTTTATTTTTATGCACCTTTAATATTAACATTTACATTTCATGTCATTTTTGCTTTGCTCCCTTGAGCATTTTATTTTCTTGTCATTTTTCCTTTGCTCACTTGAGCACTTTATTTTCTTGTCATTTTGAATTTGCTCACTTGAGCTTTATTTTTCTTTTCCAAAACACTTAATAATTCAACCTAAACATAAAAAAAACTCTTAATTGGACTTGGTTACTATCATTGTGCTTGGAGCTTGATCTTTGGACTTAGGATTAGGACCATTACCTCAACTTGGAGATCTTTGTGCCCTTGGCGTTATTCTGTCTTGTCTGTTTATTATCTTTGTATGCAGGTTATTCCGTTATACTCAATTAAGATTGGATTTCCTCAAAATACAGCTGTTACTCTGCCTGTTTTTCTTGAGACAAGAGAGTTCATCCGAGGCATTGACTTATCTGAAGCTTGGTTTTTGTGACTAGTTATTTGTGGTTTATGTGGTAATCCAAAGGATGGGATATGGTATTGTCTCTTGATGTCAAGTACTAATCTTCCTACCCGGCTAGATTTTTCTTTACCCTTACCTTTTAATTTATGCACTTAGGTTAGCCTCTTCATCTCCTCCCCATTCTTTAATTTTCAAAATCCTCCCTCTTTTTCAAAGGATTCTTGTTTTCAAAACTCGAACTTCTTTCATATAAAACTTGGACTTAGGTCCATGAATTTTCAAACTTGTTTTCTTAATAAACTTCCAATCCATTTAATAATACTTTGACTTTTCTTTTCATAAGACTAAAAAACACCTAACCTCATTCAAAAGAATTTTGAGCTCTTTGTAGCTTTTATAACAAACATTTTCTTAAAATCAACCAACACATAAATTTGGTCTTTTTTAGCCGAACTACATGGTTTTGATTTCAACATTGCACATTGTTAGTATGTAGGCCTGGAACTCATTGGAAGTTCTATCAAACCAAAAATTATAAAAATACTTCTTTTCTCTCCCCACCATCCATTATGTACATATACTCGTTTTTAGCACACATATACAAATTTTCAAAAAGGTTCCTGCGGAGTACTGTAGATGCTTTGGGTGCCTAACACCTTTCCTTTGCATAACTAACCCCTGGTCCCAGGTCTCTGATCTTTTTTTAGGATTTGATTTGCTCTTTTTCCTAGTCCTTTGGATAAAATAAAAGCACGGTGGCGACTCTTTTGTTAATTTTTGAGTTAAGTTAATTCAATGGCTTATACTCGTAGTTTTTGCCGCTACACCTTCCCGACAAGCGTTCCGGAAGTCCAGAATAAAATGGAACTCAACATTGACACAATGCAGGCGGTACCAATATTTCCATCGAATCCACTCCATCTAGGATCAGGGTCACCATTTTCGTGAACAATTGGTTCACCTAACTACTATTCCACTTCATCTAGGATTAGAGCCATCAATAACAGGGAATAAATGTATTCACCTCTCTCGTATCCACTTCATCTAGGATTTGAGCCAACAACAACAACAATGCAATATGAATGCATGAGACATAACCATGTAAACCAACAATGCAAAACATTGATTTCAACAATTATCAATGCCTTACCGTTTCCATCCACCTGTTGCAAACCAACAACAACAATACGATACAGCGCAACGTCGATTTCCACAACATCATTCACAAACGCATAAACATACGACACCGAAAAGAAATAAAAATCTAAAATTATCAAGTTATTGATTTTGAAAACATTTTTATAATAAAGATCATGTTTTTGCTTCCCGTAGGTTCAAACGGTGCATTAAACGGACACCCGGGCACAAAGTTATGATTTTTCTTGCTTGGCCACCTGCATCGACCTAGAGCATAAAATAAAGCGTGAGAGCCAAAGAGTCAAGAATGCCACATGTTCCTCGTCGGTTATGGGGCCAGATTCTTATTGGTGATGGTCAATAAAATTGTTGTATGTTGGGTTTTTACTTTCACCAACGTCGAACCTTATTGGCAGAGGGTCAACATTCATGTGGTTAAAAACTATGCCATTTGGTTTTAACCTCGTGATGGAGGTGACGTCGAGCAAGGTGGGAGTGATCATACCACACTTGGTGTGGAATGCATTTGTCAGCCCCTCCCAAAAGTGTAGGGCAGCCAACAACATGCTACTAGAATAGGGCTGGCCACAACGAGAAGGTTCCAGCAATGTGTAAATGCCCATTTTCTTCCATTGCTCTATCTTTTCGATTTCTAAACGTGTCATCCAGGCACTAAACTGAGGGCAATTTAACAGAGGAGAAGTTCTGAAGTTCCTATCAATGTATTGAAGATAAATAGGGTTTGGAGAAGAGATTATAGGTCTAGTTGTGGTGCTGGTAGGGAAAAAGCCTCTTTGTCATTTACATATATTTCAAAAGGCATACCCGCAGGGAGAGGACCTAGAAAAGCTAGGGGGTTATTCTTCAAGAATGAAAGGAATAAGTACCTGAGATTTCCAGATTTTCATTCTCTCCTCAGCGAAAGGAAGTTCTGGTACGTAAGGTTTGCCATCGACGAGACATAACTGAAGCTTCATGGCGGGAGAAGTAGTTATGTTGTCAGTGTTCTCCATTGAAGAAGGTTTGAAGAGGTTTGAAGAAGGTGAACAGGGATGGTGGATTATGATTTTTGGGTTTTTTTTTGTGAAGCAAGACGGTTGAAGATAGCGGATAGGAGAAAAGAAGAAAAATGAGAAAATAGGGTATTTATAGCCTTGTTGAAGAAAAGAGAAAATAATGGGAAAATCTTTTGTGATTTCCTATGTTAAAATCGTGTCAAGTCGAAGGACACGTGCTGTGAGATTAAAGCAGGAATGGTAGGCCATGTCTGCCACTAAAAGCGCAGTGATGGTGAACAATAAATGATCGCACGTCTCGAGACTGAAAGTGTGATACATTTCCATGATTATGTGACGTCACGGAAAAAATGGAATAGTAACGTCCACTTTTTGAAGTAGTAGGAACGATTTAGTAGAATGTTGAGACCGACAGTTCAAAGATGCCATTATCTCAAGTAAGTCGAAATTCGAAAATGGCATCTCTGGGGGATATTGTTACCTTGAAAAGTCTCAAGGTATTCAAGCACGTGTATTAAATAAAGAGGTTCTCATAAGTTAGGGGTGGATTTTTGAAATAAAGACCCTTTGGAAATCGAGAACAAAGTGTTTGAAAGCTTGGGTTTGGCAAATTAAAGAAATCAATGATTAAATAGAATATCAAGCCACAATGTCAAAGTGAAGTTGACCAGGAGGGGAACATATTAAAATATGGGGAAATTGGTCGAATCGACCAAGGCATGTAAAGCGAAGGAAATGGTCGAAGTTAGTCTTGTCGACCATAGAGGATTATGGACTTAGAAGAATTCTGTTGTTTTTCTTTTATCACAAAGGGGAGTATGTCGAAGCAAGCCATAAGCGGTTATTTTTAGTCAGAAGAGGGAAGATTTAAAATTCAAATCTCTAAGCAGTTGCCAACAGTTTATAACTCTTTTAAGTGGCAAATAGGTGGCAACATCTGGTGAAGTGGTTGCCTTAGGATTCAAACTTCATCCGTTGATTATGTCTAGGCAGTTACTTTGTAAATATTATAAATAAGTAGTTTCAATGTAATTTTTGTGTGTTCACTTGTAAACTCAAATCGCTTGCTAAAACTCTATCAATTTCGAGCGTCAGGAAACAAAGATTTGTGAAGTGCTTGATGTACGTGAATCACCATTGTAACACGGTGGGAGAACTGACTTGTTTGCTTTGCGTTTTATCATAAATATTGTGGATAGCAAGAGTCTCCACCGACTTTTCTTTTATCCAATAAAGGAAAGGTGAAAAGAATAGGAAAGACCTTTTATCGATTATGAGTAAGGGAGGTAATTATGAAAAGGAAAGGTATTAGCACCCTTTCCATCTGTAGTTATCTATGGGCTCTTAATTGCTTAGCTCGCTTTTGAAATTTTCTTTCTATGTTTGTGTGATTTGAAAAGTATTTTGAAAAGTATTTCGCTTTGACTTCGTAATGATTCTTGTATCAGTCCTCAAGAATGTATACGGAGTGTTCGGAAATATTTGTTTGGAAAAAAATGTTTAACTTTGTAATGATTCTCGTTGGAATTTATACAAAGTGCTTGAAAAGTATTTTGAAAATAAGTGTGAGGTGTGAAAAGTATTTTGATTGAGCAAGCAATTAAGAGTATTACCCACTCGAAAGGTCGTTCTTATTATTTTTACTTCTCCTTTAGGATAGCGCTATCCATACCATTATTTGGTAGGTAACTCTATCTGTTGGATGTGAAGGGACAATCGTATGGTCATAGAAGGCAACATGTAAGGATACATTTAGCAATTCTAGGGGACGATCATCACTTATTCGTAGGCAACAACCGAGGGACGAGATCATATATTTGTAGGCAACATCAAGGGTCATCGAGGGACCATGATCTTTATGATGATTTTATTCATAAGAGTCTTTGCTAATGGTACCCCTACGTTCGAGGGACATGACCATGTTTATCCGAAAGGCAACAAGAGAGGATACCCTAGGGGGTGCAAGTGTGAAAAAATGTGTTAAGTTCAGATATTTATCTTGATTATTAGAATGATCTAATGGTTGATTTTAGATCTTGTCATGCAATCCTATTAGTCATACATCTAAGCAGTGTATACAGTTTATAATAGCGTAGAAAGTAAAGGTCCTACGCTATTACATGACATTGGGGCAGTTACATAATAGAGGTGCAGAAAGTAAAATGCGAAAAGTAAAGCCATAATTAAACTATTACATCCCATGAGCAGTTACATAATGATTAAAAAAATGCGAGGAATTGTAAATCTACGCTATTACAACTTGGAAACAGATACAATAATCGAAAAAATTATCAAGACAAGGATTAAATCGGAGTAAGAAGAAATAACGTTAGAAAAAAGTTTTCATGTTAGGAAAAAAAAGTTTTTGTGTTAGTAAAAATGTTTTAGGGTTAGTAAAAAATGTTTTTGGGTTAGCAAACCTAATTGAAAGAAAGAAAATATTTTTTTGTGAATTTTTGGATTGATTTTAATGTAGAAAAAATTAAAAGTTAATATAATGTTAATTAAACAATTAATTTAATTTAAAGAAAAATAAAATATTTTTGATGTCAAAAATAAAATAAAGATTTTTCTGACCTAATTCTAAAAATAAAAATATTTTTGTGATTTTTTGGTATTTTTAGAAAATATTTTAAAAGAAATTAAAATAGAAAAGAAATTAAAGAGAAATTGAAAAAAAAAAATGTTAGTAAGAAAAATAGCCAAAAAGAAGGGTGGGGTGCCAGGGATCAAACTGGGTACTCCTTGGTTACCAAGGGACACGCTGGCCATATGAGTTGGGTGTCTTTGTTATTTGCATAATGACACAAATATAATATAAAAGAAAATATTTTCCTGAAATTCATTCAAATCAAAAACGCGCCAAGGGGCTTCGTCCCCGATTTGAACTTTTCTACGGACGTTACCCACGGCTTCCCCGTCGATAACCCTATATCGATGATTACGTGTGTCACTATAACCCTGCAACTTTTCAAAATCAAAAAATATGCAACATAAATTTGTTAGGAAACCATGGATCGATTCGGTTTGATCCTCGGAACATGCTGGTGCCATTAGTTTCATCCAATTTTACCTAAATCAGAAAATCCCAATTGGAGCTCGTGAACCCTAACAATGGCACATCTTAGTTCCTGCGTCTAAACTTAAATCGAACCATACATAAACATTCCAGACATCAAAACAAACATGAATATGCAATCAAATTATATTTATAATGCGTGAATCATTGAAATCAAAATTGGAGAAAAGCTATGCAAACCGTGACTTTGGCTGGTCGATTTAGCTTACTTCAGGCTTGTATGATGATTGGAAATCATTCCTGGGACCTCAGTGATGCTTGATTAATACTCAAAACTTCTTGAATTGGCCTCCAAGGTTGAATCCGAAATTGCTTTTTTCACAAGTTTTTTGGAACTTTGCTAGGGATCTTGGAGGCAAGGATTTCGTGTTCTTGTGATTTGAGGTTGTTGTGTATAAATAGTAGATGGATTTAGGTCAAATGATTGCAATCAAATATATGCCAATTATGATGATTGAGATTTGATTTGTAATTGATTCAAAACTTTCTTTTTTGGGATCAATCTTGATCAATCTCTTTCCAATCAAGTATTTTCGAAATTGCCTGCTTTCAATGAGTATCTTGGACCTCAAGGAACTTGAATTACCAGCCTTGCACTCATCAATTCAATTTTTGTATTATTTTTTAATTAAAATTGAATTAAATTAGATTAATTCAAAAATAAATAAAATAGTTGGAAGTATGGCATGCAAATGGGCTTTAGAAGTCCTTGGCAATGTTAGAAACAAGTTTGAATCAAAGAAATATAGGCCCAGTTGGAAAATTTTCAAGTTTGGTCAATATTTTCCTCATGTACTTCTTTAAAATTTCCAATTTTGCCCAAACCATAACTTGCTCAATTTTCAAAATTTTGAAGTATTCTTGGACTTTTTAGAAAGCTCAAGATGTCCTATAAACACTAATTTTGGTTTCATATTCATTGAAGCTTCCATGTTCATGTACACTTCTTTCGAAAAAGATGACTTTTTGTTGACTTTTAGAAGGACCTATAATGTCTTGATCCATAACTCTCAAATGAAGTATTTTTGGGCAAAGCTTGTGAGACAAAAAGTTGTATAGGATTAAATTCTCTTCAAAATGAGCTTTGATGGGAAAATTTCTAATAAAGTATGTGAAAGTTATGCTTGGTCAAAGTTCTGTTGACTTTTTGTCAAGAAACCCTAATTTAGAAACTTTGACTTTTGATTAATTCTTTGATTTTCTTGATGAATCATGGTCAACCCTTAATCAAATGATGAATGTGACTTTAAAATCTTGATGTTGACAAAAAATGATGAAGTTTGACTGTATGTTGACCACAATTGACTTTTTGTCCAATACAACTAATTTTCAGCCATCTGAGCAATTGACTGAGCAAACTTAAGCTGTGAGGCTTGAAACTTGACATGGTAATACCTTGAGACATATGAGGAGGTGTGATGATCACTTGAGGCAATAGAAACCATCTTTGACTTGAGAGAATCAAAACCTTAATTGTGGGTTGATTGCTTAAGAGAGGGTTCATCTGTTCAACCCTTGAGAAATTCTTGAGTATCGAGATGTGGATTGACTTGAAAAAATAGGAGGGTAAATTTTGGGGTATAACAACCATCTCTATTTCAATGCAAAACCTTTATATTTTAGTCATATCTTTTGAAATTTTTACTTGCATTTTATTTACTTTTCAGCAATCTCTTTGTAGTATCGTTTATGTAGATTCTCTTTTCGTTACAAGTTTCGAGTTAACAAAAGAGTCAGTCAACACATACTTCGTTTAGAACAAACATGAAGTTCACACCCTTCTGACGGTCACGGGTCACCATAGTTGGTCAAATCATATTGTGAGCAATCAGATTGTTATTTGTTTCGTTTAGGCTTCCTATTGGTCACGAGTCACCAGCCAATCGAGTCTAATCATAGTGTGGAAAGTCGTTATACTTGTTCCCATATTGTGGATCTTGTGAGTAACCCTTAGTTTTAGGACTTTGGGAGGACCAGCGGTTGTTTACCATTTTCCACAGTAAACACATACATCAGAGTATATGACTTCGGGAACAGCCTTTGACTTGCTTCCTGCATCCTTGCTGAAGTTATTCTTGTGTTGCTTTGCTTGCACACATTCCTCACATACTTCGTTTGGAATGTCAATTTCCGACAATGCTGAAACCATATTCTTTCTCTTTAAATCTCTGATGTCTCTGAAGTTGAGATGACCTAGTCGATAGTGCCATATCCATTTGTCTCTGCTAGCTGTAGTCGAACGAAGCTGGTGCTCCATCACATTTAGTTCTATTTTGGGACATAGGAGCCTTCAAGATTAATCTTCCATTTGTGTCAACGAATCTCATCATCTTATCTTCGACCGTCACTTTGTAATTTTTTTCGACCAACTGCCCTATGATAAGCAAGTTTTTCTTCATGCCTGGAATGTATAACACATTCGAAATTACTGACCTTTTGTCATATTTCCTCATGATCATAACATCTTCAATACCTTCAGCTACTAGAGTATTGTCATTTGTAAATTTTACCATGTTCTTCATTGAGGGCTTTAGATTGACAAACCAATCTTTCCTTTCATACATATGTGATGAACATCCTGAATTCAAGTACCATTGATCCTTAAATTTTTCTTCATCTCTTGTTGTGACCATCAACAACATCTCTTCTTCTTCATACTTAGCGAACTTTGCATCACTTTCTTGATTTTTTCGCTTCTCCGACAATTACACTACAAAGATTCTCCAGTGCGAACGTCACCTTGAAAAATCACGTCACAACCTATTATTAGTGACGTGAGCAAATATGTCGCTGGAGAACAACTAGCAAACTTGTTGCGATGTGTTTCTCATGTCACAAAGTTGTGACGTGGTATTCACGTCACAACATAGTTGCACATGAAACAATGTTCTGCAATAAGAGCAGTGGTGGCAGGCGTTAAAGCAACTTTATTTGCAACGTGGAATTCATGTCACGACTTTGTGACATGTATTCCACGTCGCTACATGTAACGTTTTAAAAAAAAAAATTGCTAATAATCTTTTATATATTATAAGCTAATTAATTAATATAATAAAATTCATATAATAAAATTATATAATAATTATATAATTATATATTCATATAATAAAATTTTATATAATAAATTCATATAATAAAATTTTAAATTATAAATTTGATAAACTAAAATTATATAATTAAATTTAATATAATAAAACTAATAAATTAAAATTTAATATTTTAATAAATTCAAATATAAAAACAAATTAAATAAAAAGTGTTTTTATGGGGCATCTTGATTGGGATAATTATCAATGTCAAAATCATCGTTTTCGTCGTCCTCCAGCTCTTGACCACAAACATTTTGATTTCCACCACCTTGCATAAATCGTCTCATTTGCTCCTCCATATCAGATTGCATCTTCGCCAAGATCTCCAATTGTCGCTCTTGCTCTTGCCTCATTGCCACCATTTGAGCCTCCATTGCCACCTCATGTTGCGCTGACTCGCGACTCGCCTCATTTAACGCCAAATGTCTTACTGTTTCAAGTTGTTCTCGTGTCAGATTTGGTTGACGCGATCCTCCTTCTCCATCTCTAACTCTTTGAAACAGATTTCTATCACCGATTCTCAAGTCGACCGCCAAATTTCCACCACCAAAAAAACAATCATTAGGCCCTTTTCCCTCAACGACTTGATTCCAAATATAAAAATCAACATCCGCATGAAGCGGCTCCCCCTCTGAAGCGGGAGTATATTCAAGATTATTTTCCAGAAAAATTGTGAGCAATGTCTGATAATCCTCCCGCATATATATATAAAGTAAAAAAAATTAAATTAAATATATATATTAAATTATACTAAATTATTATATATATATATATATATATATTAAATTATACTAAATTAAATTAAATTAAAGTATATTTAAAAGTTGTCACATGATTTTCACGCCACAACTTATGAATTGCCACGTGATTTTCACGTGGCAATTTATCAGTTGCCACATGATAATCACGCCCCACATTGTCTTTAAGTTTAAAAAATCAATTGCCACGTGATATTCATGCCACAATTTATCGGTTGCCATGTGAAAATCACGTCACAAATTTGATATTAAATTAAAAAATATATAAACCACATAAATTAAATAACTTACAAAAGCTCTCCGCGTGCGCTCATCAACAAAACCCCCCGATCTCTTTGTCCGAGTCTTTGTAATCAACTCAATGATCAGTGGTGGTCTCCCCAACTCCTTAGTCTAAGTAATAAAATTAAAATTAATTAATAAAATATATTATGAATAAAAATATAACTTAAAAATAAAAAATTAGTAATATTTATCATTCGTCGAACATGCTCCGCAGTACTGATACTTCAAACAGTATTGACACAATCCCCCTTTTTGGATGCCCTCATCTTCTTAAAAGTTTCCGATTTAGCCTTGAATTATGGCGACTCCCAATATTTAAGAAGTTCTCCGAAAACCTCTACGCCTATCCGGTTAGGACGGATACCATGAAGCTCATAATTCTCCCTAGCCCGTCGCATTATATTAGAAAATCTTCTAGAGGTTCTGCTATAATAGTTTTTTTTAATCATTTTCTCGTTCGACGGATCCCACACACATTTTTTCTTCAACGTTGTATGACATTAAAATAAAAAAGTTAAGTAATTATAATGAAAGTGTCATTTAAATAACAATAACTAAAAAAATAAATTAAATTTTCAATTTAAATAAATAACAATACCTTAAGTTTTTTAAACCATTCTTCTCTATTTGTAACCTCGTCAAAGTTCTTCCAAAATGATTTATACATTTGTTGAGTTATATAACTTATAACCTTCGCAGCAATCCGACTCATCGCGAAACTAAACAACAATATTTTGAATTAACAATATTAAATATAAATTTATACAAAAAATGAAAATGTATACATACTTAAATAAAAGTTTATAAATAAGAAACTTACTTGCTTTCTTTGGGCCAAATCCAAAACCTCTCGTCAATGACATGAATCTCACTTGGATCATCCCTCCCACGAAGATCAGATCCATCTATCTAATCATCTGCCACATCACCATCACCATCATCCTCACATGCAGGTACATGTGTGGGACGTGGGGTGCTGGATCCTCCAGCCTCGGATGTGGGGTGCGGGATCCTCTAGTCTGTTTGGGACGTGGGGCGCGGGATGTAACACCTCTTCTAATTTACCCGCGATTTATATAATTTTAAATCAGAGTTTTATTCATAACATCAAGGGCGTCACAATTTAATAATTCAAAATAACAAAAACAGTGAACATGCCTTTTTACTGAAGAACTTAGTAAATAAAATCAAACCAAGGATTATGTTTAAGCAGCAGAATATAACATATAAATCCGGAATAATTCAATCAATAATTATTCCAAAACATAAACCAAAACATAAACCAAAACAACCAGTTTTAAATCCATAAAAATTCCAATCAATCGTTCCCCAGTGTTACAACTACCAGAGCATGACACCGACACGCGGACTAACTAAGTAGCACAACTCTAAAAGTTGTCCTCACCAATTCCTGAGTAGCTAATCTCCTCAATCTGAAATCATTAAAGTAAGGGTGAGATTTCATCAAGACTAAAATGCATTATACATTTCTCAAAAACAATAAGACAACCAATTCATTATTCACCCTTATTAACAGTATTAGCATACAATACATGAATACAAACACACAGATCATTATGCAAACATCAACAATCAATGAAATTATAACACTGGAAACCATCCTAACATGTTATAATTACATATGCAATGCAGACTCAAATGCATGTGGTACCAAACGTGAACCAAGTCCACACCCTGTTCCGCTTACACCTCGAAAAACAGCGTCAATCCATGATTCACCCCTACATCACTGGGTCAAGAATCTAGCCTCACCACCTCTGTCCATTAGGTAAGTTTATTGGCCTTGCAAGTTCAATTCCACACAATGGGAATGAACCACACCAGAATGCTTATGCATGCACAATAAAAGCATGCAACATTCAATCAACGGAATATGATCACCACATAATTCCACACAATGCCAACACCAAAATATCACATGATAACAACTCAATCATAATGGATAACAGGTACAGCATAATCATGAAACAATTATCACAAAGCATAAATGTGCCAAACGCTTACTCTTCCATTAGTAAGACTATCACCGGTATATACAACAACAACTCATGATATCAACAAGCATCATGAATATACAACATTAGCAACAACACATGATATCAATACAATCATGAATAAATAACGTTAATCACAATACATGGAATCAACATACAGCAGTTACGCGTAACGATTAACCATGAAATTACAATGTATTCTCACTACGGAAACCATATTAATTCCTCCAGATTTCATTTACTGGTTTTGAATATGTTATTAATAGATAGTACTCGTTCTAGGCTTTCCAACGATACCAACTATGCCTAAATCGGAGCTACGGTTAAAAAGATATGACCGAAACCGTTTCATAAAAATCATGTTCAGCCCAACACAGTATGCATCGATGCATAAGGCTATGCATCAATGCATAACCAGCTTTCATCGACTCAAAATTGGTATGCATCGATGCATAACATGAAATTTTCTGCATTTTTAAAATTTTCTTCAGTATGAGTCAACACATACGCATCATGTGTCGATGCATAACTCCTTGTGTCGACCCATAACTCATTTGCATCGATACATGGCCCTGTTTTTCTTCTTATGAATCGATGCATGACTCTATGAGTCGATGCATAGCTCTCCAAAGCTTCTAGTTTTCTAAAATTTCACAGCGTGCATCGATTCATATTGTCTTGTGTCGATTCATACAGTTTATTTTCACCCAGAATCCAGTTTTTCTTCACTGTTACGAATCACCATCACATCCAATCATCACCAAACCTCATATCATCATAAAACAGAATTTATTCATGCAATTTTACATACTTTTGATCACAGAAACATGTTTTCTAATCATTCCTAGAATCATATTACACAAATTCACCGTTCATACCAATCCCAGTCAAGGTTTTACGTCGGATTATAACATTAGGGCATATTCAATTATTCTAATTCGAGATTCCTAACGGATTCTATCGATTCTCAAAACCTATAAGGCATAAAAATCAGATTCAATCCCCCCCTTACCTCGCGATGAATCATCGAATTCTCGGCGTTTGGCTTTTTCTCCTCTTTCTCTTCTCTTTTCCAATCTCACGTAGAATGCAAATCCTTATTTCCTTTCCTCACTTGTTCCTTTTATTCATTTATTTATTCCTTTTTATTTTCCAAATAATAGAAATAAATAATTAGGATTAAGTAGAGTTTTTTACTCCATACACCCTACATTTCAACTTTACACCTCCACACTCCATTTAATTAATTAAATAATTAATCCATTAATCCAAAAATATTAATAATCAAACCTTTAATTAAATTAATAATTAAATTTATAATTATTTAATTATTGGATTAATTTGGGGTGTCACAAATCTCCCCTACTAAAAAGAGTTTTCGTCCTCGAAAACATACCTTAGACGAAAAGTTCGGGATACGAGTCCTTCATCTGGCTCTCCAGTTCCCAAGTTACATTTCCTCCTGCTGGTCCTCCCCAAGCTACTTTCACCAGCGCTATCTCTTTACCACGTAATTGCTTCACCTTCTGATCCTCAATTCTCGCAGGTAATGCTTCAACAGTCAGATTATCTCGTACCTGTACGTCATCTACCTGAATCTCATGAGACGGATCAGGAATGTACTTCCTCAACTGAGATACATGGAAGACATCATGCAAATTCGCAAGTGACAGTGGTAAAGCAATCTGATAAGCAAATCTTCCAACCTTCTTAGTAATCTGATACGGACCAATAAAACGCGGAGTCAACTTCTTTGACTTCAAAGCTCGACCAATACCAGTCATCGGAGTAACTCACATAAACACATGATCTCCTTCACTAAACCCAAGATCCTTCCTCCTCTTATCATGATAACTCTTCTGACGACTCTGAGAAGCTCTCATCTTCTCCTGAATCATCTTAATCTTTTCTGAAGTCTGTTGGACAATTTCCGGTCCAATCACAGCACGTTCTCCAGATTCATACCAACACAACGGTGTCCGACACCTCCTACCATACAATGCCTCAAACGGAGCCATACCAATACTCGAATGAAAACTATTGTTGTAGGTAAACTCAATCAATGGTAGATAGTTATCCCAAGCTCCACCTTTCTCCAACACACAAGCTCTCAACAAATCTTCTAACGGCTGAATCGTTCTTTCCGTCTGACCATTTGTCTGTCGATGATAAGTGGAACTCAATCTCAACTTAGTACCCAAAGCTTCTTACAGCCGCGTCCAAAACCTAGACGTAAACCTTGGGTCTCTATCCGACACAATACTAGAAGGAATACCATGCAAGCTTACAATCTTCTCAACATACAATTCTGCCAACCTTTCCATAGGATAATCCATTCTTATCGGAATAAAGTGAGCAGATTTTGTCAATCGATCAACAATAACCCAAATAGAATCACAATTCTTCGCTGTCCTTGGCAAACTAGATATAAAATCCATAGAAATTCCATCCCATTTCCACTCTGGAACAAACAACGGTTCCATCAATCCTGACGGTTTCTGATGTTCAATCTTTGACTTCTGACAAACCAAACAAGCATAAACAAACTCAACAATTTCCTTTTTCATTCCAGGCCACCACAATAACTTTTTCAAGTCATGATACATCTTAGTAGCACCGGGATGAATACTCAATCCACTATGATGTCCTTCTTCCAAATTACTCTTCCGAAGTTCTGCAATATCTGGAACACAAACTCTGTCACCAAATCTCATAACACCATTCTCGTCAATTCGGAATTCACCTCCTTGACCTTGGTTAATCAATGTCAACTTATCCACCAAAACAACATCAGATTTCTGCCCAGTTCGAATTTCCTCAAGAATACCACTAGTCAACTTCAACATTCCCAATTTAACACTATCAGAAGTAGTCTCACACACCAAACTCAAATCTCTGAATTGTTCCACTAAATCCAGTTCACGAACTATCAACATTGACATATGCAAGAACTTCCTACTCAATGCATCTGCAACAACGTTTGCCTTACCAGGATGGTAATTCAAACCGAAATCATAATCCTTCAGAAATTCCAACCATCTTCTCTGTCTCATGTTCAACTCTTTCTGATCGAAGAGATATTTCAGACTTTTATGATCACTGAATACCTCAAATCGAGAACCATACAAATAATGCCTCCACAATTTCAGAACAAATATCACTGCTGCCAGCTCTAGATCATGAGTTGGATAATTCCTTTCATGAACTTTCAATTGTCTCGAAGCATAAGCCACAACCTGCTTATCTTGCATCAAAACACCACCTAATCCCATCAGGGACGCATCACAATACACAACAAAAGATTCTACCAGATTCGGCAAAATCAGAATCGGAGCACTAGTCAACCTCTTCTTCAACTCTTGGAATCCTTTCTCACAATTAGAATCCCAAACAAACACTTGACCCTTCCTTGTTAACTTAGTCAACGACAAAGCTAACTTCGAAAATCCTTCAATGAACTTTCTGTAGTAACCTGCAAGACCAAGAAAACTTCGGAATTTAGAAGCATTCTTCGGCGCTTCCCACTGAGATACCGCTTCTACCTTTGTAGGATCAACAGCAATGCCATTCTTGGAAATCACATGACCAAGAAATCTTACTTCACTCAACTAGAATTCACACTTAGACAACTTCGCATACAACTTCTTCTCTTTCAACAGTTCCAACACAATTCTAAGATTTCCTGCATGCTCTTCATCATTCTTTGAATAGATCAAAATGTCATCAATAAACACCACCACAAACTTATCAAGATACGGATGAAATATTTTGTTCATATACTCCATGAAAACACCAGGTGCATTAGTAACTCCAAACGGCATGACAGAATACTCATAATGTCCATACCTCATTTTGAATGCAGTCTTCTGAATATCCTCCATCTTCACACGAATCTGATGATATCCAGACCTCAGATCAATCTTACTAAATACACAAGCTCCAACTAACTGATCCATCAAATCATCAATCCTCGGTAATGGGTACCGATTCTTGATTGTCACTTTGTTCAACTGCCTATAATCAACACATAGTCTCATTGTACCTTCCTTCTTCTTAACCAATAACACCGGAGCACCCTGTAACACCCCCTTCTATTTACCCGCGTTTTATAATAATAATCAGAGTATTTAATCATAACCAAGAAGGCGTCACAATTTTAAAACATAAAAAGTTCCCAAACATGTGTCATGCTTTCACTGAAGAAGACTTATCAAATAATTAATGCAACAGTTATGTTTAACAGCGGAAATGTAACATAACCAAAACTTCTGAATACAACATTCACAGTATTCCAGAATAAATAAACTAAAACCTGAATCACAACATTAAAGAATTCCAGGGATAATAAGTCAACATAATTCAAAGTTATTCAAAAATATCCATTAAAGGATTCAAGCAATCGTTCCCCAGTGTTACATCTACCAGAGCACGACACTGACACGCGGACTAACTGACTGACTCAATACTAGAGCTATCCTCACTAATTCCAAGCAGCTAATCACTTCGGATCTGAAAATGTTGAGTAAGGGTGAGATCTCAATTCAATATAACATGCATTATACGTTTTTAGAATACAATAGGATAAAAGATGCATTAATCCATTAATCAAGCACAAGTCATAATCAAATCACAACATAGCTCACACAATGAACATGTACATAATTCAAACAATGGAAATTGCAACACTGGAATCCATCCTAGCATGTTACAATCCCATATGCAATGCAGACTCTATGCATGTGGTACCAAAACGTGAACCGAGTTCACACACACCGCTCCGTTTACATGTGGATAGACAGTGCAAATTCATGATTCGCCCATAGCTATTGGGTCAAGAATCCCGCCTCACTACCTCAACCTCCGGGTAAGTATATTGGCTCAACCAGTTCACTTCCGCACAATGGGAATGAACCAAATCAATAAATGTATATGCATGCATCATAAAAGCATGTCATCATCATTTCACATATCATGATATTAATACAAATCACATCATGTCAATTCACCAGTGTATCTCATTCAATCAAAATGAATAACAATTATATAACACTGTAAGCATCAATACCTCATCAGGTAACTCATACCACTCATAATAGTTCTCATTATTCTTAATTACTCATCCTTTTCAAAAATCGGGAGCGCGACCATTTTAAAAATAATTTAGCAAAATAATATTTTTCTCTTTTCAAAAGGTAGTATTTTAAATTTAGGAAATAACGCCGAAAACGGCACTCGAATCGGAGTTACGGTTTAGAAAATATGAATTTTTTGAAGTTTTAGAAAAATTGGAAAAATGCACATGGAACCCGGTTCCTACCTATACAGGAACCGGTTCCTGTGAGTTAAAAATACCTCGCCCCTGGTTTTTGAATGGGAACCGTTCCGATATACAGGAACCGGTTCCCGAGTCTATTTTTCCCAATTTCACTGAACTCGGTTCCTCCCCCAGGAACCGGTTCCCACGACCTCAAAGATTTTATTACGTTTGACAAGATTTTTCATTCTTACTCATTTCCAAACTTACTAATATGATTTGGTACATTAGGAACATCATTTCATCGTCATTTCACACCATTATAACATCAAACAACATGGTTTATTCATCCTTATCAATTACGACATACTTATGATCCCTAATTCCAACACCGACACAAATAGGGTTTATTCCTATAACTCATAATCATCATAATTCAAATTCTCTAACATACCCAATTATCCTATGATTCCCAAAACCCATAAGGCATATTAATCGATCGAAACCACCTCTTCCTCGATGATTCTTCTCGGTTCTCTTGGTGTCGGCTTTTCCTCTCTTTCCTCTTCTCTCCAATTCCACGTGAAAACAGCTTTCTCCAAAAAACTATTCTTTCGCTTTTCCTTTTATATTCCTTTTAATGTTCCTTTAATTATTCCAATAAAATAAAATAATTAAAACTTAATAATTAGTAGAGTGATTTACTCTCTTACACCCACCGCTTACTCTCGCACACCTCAACACATTTCCTCATTTAATGACCCAATTAATCCAACTAAAATTAATACTCGAGACTTCATTTAATTAAATAATTAAATCCTCACTTAATTAATATTTAAATTAAATCGGGGTGTCACAACTCTCCCCACTAAAAGAGTTTTCGTCCCCGAAAACATACCTTAGACGAACAGTCGGGATACGAGTCCTTCATCCGACTCTCCAGCTCCCAAGTTACATTTCCTTCACCGGTCCTCCCAAGCTACTCTTACTGCTATCTCTTTACCTCGCAATTGCTTCACTTTCCGATCCTCAATTCTCGCAGGCACTGCTTCAACAGTTAAGTTATCCCGCACCTGAACATCATCTACTTGAATCTCATGAGACGGATCCGCAATGTACCTCCTCAACTGAGATACGTGGAAAACATCATGCAAATTAGCAAGTGACGGCGGTAAAGCAACTGATAAGCAACTTTCCCAACTCTTTGGTAATCGAAACGGACCAATAAAGCGCGGAGTCAACTTCTTTGACTTCAAGGCTCGACCAATACCCGTCATCGGAGTCACTCTCATGAACACATGGTCTCCTTCATTAAACTCAAGATCTTTCCTCCTCTTATCATGATAAATTTTCTGACGACTCTGAGAAGTTCTCATCTTCTCCTGAATCATCTTAATCCTTTCTGAAGTTTGTTGAACAATCTCCGGTCCAATCACCGCACTTTCTCCAGATTCATACCAACACAACGGTGTCTGACATCTCCTACCATACAATACCTCAAACGGAGCCATACCGATGCTCGAATGAAAACTATTGTTGTAGGTAAACTCTATCAACGGCAAATAGCTATCCCAAGCTCCACCTTTTTCTAACACACAAGCTCTCAGCAAATCTTCTAACGACTGAATCGTCCTCTCCGTCTGACCATCTGTCTGTGGATGATAAGCAGAACTCAATCGCAACTTAGTACCTAGAGCCTCCTGCAATTCTGTCCAAAACTTAGAAGTAAACCTCGGATCTCTATCCGACACAATGCTAGACGGAATACCATGCAAACTTACAACCTTTTCGACATACAATTCTGCCAACCTCTCCATCGGATAATCCATTCTTATCGGAATGAAGTGAGCAGACTTTGTCAATCGGTCGACAATAACCCAAATAGAATCACAGCTCTTAGTTGTCTTCAGCAACCAGTCACGAAATCCATAGAAATGTCATCCCATTTCCATTCCGGAACAAACAACGGTTCCACCAATCCCGACGGCCTCTGATGTTCAATCTTCGATTTCTGACACACCAAACATGCGTACACGAACTCGGCAATTTCCTTTTTTCATTCCAGGCCACCAAAATAACTTCTTCAAATCATGATACATCTTAGTAGCACCAGGATGAATACTCAATCCACTACGATGTCCTTCTTCTAAGATACTCTTTCTGATCTCAGCAACATCCGGAACACACACTCTTTCACCAAATCTCATAACACCATTCTCGTCAATTCGAAATTCACCTCCTTGACCTTGGTTAATCAATGTCAGCTTGTCCACTAAACCAACATCAGACTTCTGTCCATTTCGAATCTCTTCCAAAATACCACTAGTCAGCTTTAACATGCCCAACTTCACACTATTCTGAGTAGTTTCACAACCCAAACTCAAGTCTCTGAATTGTTCCACCAATTCCAATTCACGAACCATTAACATCGACATATGCAAAGACTTCCTGCTCAATGCATCTGCTACCATGTTTGCCTTACCAGGATGGTAATTCAAACCAAAGTCATAATCCTTGAGAAACTCTAACCATCTTCTCTGCCTCATATTCAACTCTTCTCGATCAAAGAGATACTTGTGCTCTTATGATCACCGAACACTTCAAACCGTGAACCATGATAATGCCTCCACAATTTCAACACAAACACAACAGCCGCCAACTCTAAATCATGAGTCGGATAATTCCTTTCATGAGTCTTTAACTGTCTTGAAGCATAAGCCACAACCTGCTTATCTTGCATCAAAACACCTCCTAAACCCATCAAAGACGCATCACAATACACCACGAAGGATTCTTCCGGATTCGGCAAAATTAAAATCGGAGCACTAGTCAATCTCCTCTTCAATTCTTGGAATCCTTTTTCACAATCTATATCCCAAACAAATGCTTGACCCTTCCTCGTCAGCTTAGTCAACGGTAATGCTAACTTCGAAAATCCCTCAATGAATTTCCTGTAATAACCTCGCTGCACCAAGAAAGCTACAATTTTCAAGCATTCTTCTGCGCTCCCATCGAGATACGGCTTCTACTTTTGTAGGATCAAGAATACCATTCTTGGAAATCACATGACCAAGAAAACTCACTTCGCTTAACCAAAACTCACATTTAGACAACTTAGCATAAAGTTTCTTTTCTTTCAACAATTCCAATACAATCCTCAGATGCTTCGCATGCTCTTCGTCATTCTTTGAATAAATCAGGATGTCGTCAATAAACACCACCACAAATTTGTCAAGATACGGATGAAATATCCTGTTCATATACTCCATAAACACACCAGGTGCATTAGTAACTCCAAATGGCATAACAGAATACTCATAATGCCCATACCTTGTTCTGAATGCAGTCTTCTGAATATCTCCCGCCTTAACACGAATCTGATGATATCCAGACCTCAGATCAATTTTACTGAATACACAAGCTCCAACCAACTGATCCATCAAATCATCAATCCTCGGCAATGGATACCGATTCTTGATGGTTACTTTATTCAATTGCTTGTAGTCAACACACAATCTCATTGTACCTTCCTTCTCCTTAACCAACAATACCGGCGCACCCCACGGTGAAACACTAGGCCGAATAAATTTCTTCTCAAGCAACTCCTCTAGCTGCTTCTTCAACTCTGACAACTCAGATGCCGACATGCGATAAGGCGCCATCGACACCGGACTAGTTCCAGGAATTAAATCTATAGCAAACTCCACCTCCCTCTCAGGTGGTAACTCATTCACATCTTCCGGAAACACCTCTGGAAATTCATTAACAACTGGAAGTTCACCACTCTTAGCCTTTCCCTTCACTTCCGTCAAAGAATATAACATAAACACCACGGCACCATCTCTGACAGCTGAATTCATCTGCTTAACTGACATAGTCTCATCTTCCACCTTAACTTCTTCAGGAAATAAGACTGTCTTCTCAAAACAATTGATATGAACCTGGTTGAAGACCAACCAGTTCATTCCAAGGATAATATCAAGTTGTTCTAATGGTAGGCACACTAAATCCATACCGAAACCTCTATCAAAAATAACAATAGGACAATTCCTACAAACATACGAAGTAGTCACTGACCCCGACGCAGAGTGTCAATAACCATACTTCCATCCAAATTGGAAACTTCCAAATTCAATCTCTTAGCACAATCCAAAGAAATAAAAGAATGTGTCGCTCCAGTATCAATAATTGCTATTAAAGGTATGCCATTAATAAAACATGTACCTTTAATCAACTGATCATCAGGCTTAACATCTGACCCTGACAAAGCGAACACCTTTCCACCGGCTTGCTCTTTCTTTGGTTTAGTACACTGCGGACGAGTGTGTCCTTCTTCACCACAGTTGTAACATGTTACCTTTCTGGATCTACACTCAGCAGCTAAATGACCAAACCTTCCACAGTTGTTACACTTCCTCGCCTCATTCTTGCATTCAGGAGCTCGGTGACCCAATTCACCACATCTGTAACATTTTACGGAAGAACCCGAAGAACCAGAGTCTCCCCCACTAGGCTTCTTCCAACCTCCAGATTTCTGATTATTTCTATCGTACTGCTTACCACGATCCATATGTCTCTTGCCTTTACGATCGATAACTCGAGCATTTGACTTAGTACTAGCAAGATCTTCTTCCGTAATCCTACTACAATCAACCAAATCAGAAACCTTCTAATACACGATTCTGCTTGATCTCGCCACGCAAACCATTCTCAAACTTGATACATTTGGAAAATTCTCCATCGCATCGTTAGGATAATTAGCATAATACTTTGCTAACTCAAGAACTTGGTCGATACTCACTCAGACTTGTTGCCTTGCTTGAGCTCCGAAATTCGATCTCTTTCTTACCCGAATGTCTTCGAAAATACCTTCTCGAAAAGCCCTTCCGAACACCCAAGTCAATGCAATTCCATCTTCTTCCAATTCATCCCGGTAGCAACCCACCACCTTCTTCGCCAACATGTGAGTACCATATCTCACCTTGGTCCCTCAAGACAATCAATCACTCAAGATCCTCTCGATCTCCTTCAACCACTTCGAGCACCCTCGGGATCATGTGCACCCTTGAACAATGGAGGATTATTCCTCCGAAAATTCCCCTCTCTGTCAAGACCGATCGCGCCGATTCCCTCCGAGTACCTAACATCCCCAAAGCCTCAGAATAGCATCATCATTCCTTCCGTTACCTCTTCCAGCCATTGTTCTGTAACATTACAAAACAACCTACATCAGCACACAAGTATCGACAGTGTTACTTACACTAGTCGCATACTAAAAGGGATAATGACACTAAGACAAGACCGACTATGCTCTGATACCACTATTGTAACACCCCTTCTATTTACCCGCGTTTTATAATAATAATCAGAGTATTTAATCATAACCAAGAAGGCGTCACAATTTTAAAACATAAAAAGTTCCCAAACATGTGTCATGCTTTCACTGAAGAAGACTTATCAAATAATTAATGCAACAGTTATGTTTAACAGCGGAAATGTAACATAACCAAAACTTCTGAATACAACATTCACGATTCCGAATAAATAAACTAAAACCTGAATCACAACATTAAAGAATTCCAGGGATAATAAGTCAACATAATTCAAAGTTATTCAAAAATATCCATTAAAGGATTCAAGCAATCGTTCCCCAGTGTTACATCTACCAGAGCACGACACTGACACGCGGACTAACTGACTGACTCAATACTAGAGCTATCCTCACTAATTCCAAGCAGCTAATCACTTCGGATCTGAAAATGTTGAGTAAGGGTGAGATCTCAATTCAATATAACATGCATTATACGTTTTTAGAATACAATAGGATAAAAGATGCATTAATCCATTAATCAAGCACAAGTCATAATCAAATCACAACATAGCTCACACAATGAACATGTACATAATTCAAACAATGGAAATTGCAACACTGGAATCCATCCTAGCATGTTACAATCCCATATGCAATGCAGACTCTATGCATGTGGTACCAAACGTGAACCGAGTTCACACACACCTCCGTTTACATGTGGATAGAGGCAAATTCATGATTCGCCCATAGCTATTGGGTCAAGAATCCGCCTCACTACCTCAACCTCCGGGTAAGTATATTGGCTCAACCAGTTCACTTCCGCACAATGGGAATGAACCAAATCAATAAATGTATATGCATGCATCATAAAAGCATGTCATCATCATTTCACATATCATGATATTAATACAAATCACATCATGTCAATTCACGGTGTATCTCATTCAATCAAAATGAATAACAATTATATAACACTGTAAGCATCAATACCTCATCAGGTAACTCATACCACTCATAATAGTTCTCATTATTCTTAATTACTCATCCTTTTCAAAAATCGGGAGCGCGACCATTTTAAAAATAATTTAGCAAAATAATATTTTTCTCTTTTCAAAAGGTAGTATTTGAAATTTAGGAAATAACGCCGAAAACGGCACTCGAATCGGAGTTACGGTTTAGAAAATATGAATTTTTGAAGTTTTAGAAAAATTGGAAAAATGCACATGGAACCCGGTTCCTACCTATACAGGAACCGGTTCCTGTGAGTTAAAAATACCTCGCCCCTGGTTTTTGAATGGGGAACCGGTTCCGACATATACAGGAACCGGTTCCTGAGTCTATTTTTCCCGCATTTAACACTGGGAACTCGGTTCCTCCCCACAGGGAACCGGTTCCCACGACCTCTGACAGCATTTTATTACGTTTTGACAGCATTTTTCATTCTTACTCATTTCCAAACTTACTAATATGATTTGGTACATTAGGAACATCATTTCATCGTCATTTCACACCATTATAACATCAAACAACATGGTTTATTCATCCTTATCAATTACCTGACATACTTATGATCCCTAATTCCAACACTGACACAAATAGGGTTTATTCCTATAACTCATAATCATCATAATTCAAATTCTCTAACATACCCAATTATCCTATGATTCCCAAAACCCATAAGGCATATTAATCGATCGAAACCACCTCTTACCTCGCGATGATTCTTCGGTTCTCTTGGTGTCGGCTTTTCCTCTCTTTTCCTCTTCTCTCCAATTCCACGTGAAAACAGTTTCTCCAAAAAAAAACTATTCTTTCTGTCTTTTCCCTTTTTATATTCCTTTTAATGTTCCTTTAATTATTCCAATAAAATAAAATAATTAAAACTTAATAATTAGTAGAGTGATTTACTCTCTTACACCCACCGTTTACTCTGCACACCTCAACACATTTCCTCATTTAATGACCCAATTAATCCAACTAAAATTAATACTCGAGACTTCATTTAATTAAATAATTAAATCCTCACTTAATTAATATTTAAATTAAATCGGGGTGTCACACACCCCACGGCGAAACACTAGGATGAATAAACTTCTTCTCAAGTAATCCCTCCAACTGTTTCTTCAACTCAGACAATTCAGATGCCGACATGCAATAAGGCGTCATCGACACCGGACTAGTTCCAGGAATAAAATCTATAGCAAACTCCACTTCTCTCTCAGGTGGCAATTCACTAACATCTTCCGGAAACACTTCTGGAAATTCATTCACAAGAGGCAATTCATCACTCTTAGCTTTCCCTTTCACCTCTGTCGAAGAACACAACATAAACACCACCGCACCATCATTAACATCTACGCAACTCTGACCATCCATCTTAATTCATTGTCCTTATTAGAGTCTACGTCAACTCATATGGTTCACAAGCTTCTACCAAACTTCATTCATATTCATCACTTTATGCCCCATTTAGATAGCAAGACAATTGTATACCATTCAATACGATTCCGTCTACTATCAACAAGAGATTAAGGGTGATCAAGTCCTCAATTTGTCAATAGACATCTGTTCGCGTTAAAAAGTGACGCGCTAGGGAATCGAATATGAATTCAGATTCTCTAGCTCGAAACGATTTACTCTTTTGATTTGTTTATAAAGATGCCGCGAGCATCAAGCTTTATTATTTCCAACACAAGAAAAGATGATTTAATGATTATGAAAAAGGGGAAAGCTGCTAATACCCTCAATTGATTTGATATGCATAACGACTAGCGCAAACTAGACGCAACGCATTGGGGAGTATTCTGGGTAAGGGGGTTTGTTATATAAAGGGAATAGATGGAGCACCCTAAATATATATGGTTATCCATAGCTTTATATATGAATATGTTTGATATGTTTGTGTGTTTTAATTGCTATTTCTCTGATTGGGAAAGTTTCTCCTTTGGGATTTTAAGAAGGATAGATTATGTGGGATCCTAGTGTTTGTTATTATTGTGCTCGCAAAGATCTTTGGATCTTCTGCATACATATCCCCGAATGGGAATCAGAGCATTTGTAGCTCGGATCTAAAGGGATCTATGGTTTGTTTGGTTTGAGGGAGAAAGAAATTTGCTCGCCAAGGATGAGACCTTGTGCCTACGTATTCTCAAAAGGATGTTGAGAAAGTCAGAGCAATCGTAGTTCCCACTTATGCTAGTGGAAGCAACGGGATGTTAGTAAGAGACACAGACAAATGTCATCTTAATGAAAAATGTATCTAATCTATTTCATCACATATATTTTGAAAAGTTTGATTGAAATCTTTCATCATAAGTTATAGGTGTTTTGCTTAAATGTGCAAGCGTTACCACTTACATGTTTAAGAAAGATGTTTTGAAAAAGATGATTGAATCTTTTAACTGTAAGCATTGGGTGTTTTGCTTGAGTGTACATGTGTTACCACTTACAATTAAGAGATGTTTTTGTTTGAAAAGAGTTTGAAAAGTTTTTGATTGTATGTGATGTGATAGATGAGATACTTCTTCCATAGAGATGATAAACGTCTAAATCTCGAGGAGAAATTGATTGGATTAAAGGGATGCTTTTAAGAAGCCCATGGGTCCTTGTATTGTAAGCCCAAGAGGAGGCATTCCGAGGGTCATCGAGGGTCCTTGTATGAAGCTCAAGAGGAAGCTATAGGGTATGGCTGGCTTTTGGCTTTAAAAGGGATTTCACCAGGAAACCATCCTTTTGGAATTAAGAGCAATTTCACCGGGAAATTATACTCTCAGGGTTCTATCCTAGCGCGGGTGATTCTTTGTATTGGAAGCCCAATAGGAGGTTGCTAAGAGATTTCCTGTCTCTTTCATTGTATGATGCCTAAGAGAAGGCTAAACTCAATGAGGAGTTCTTTTGAACGAAGCCCAAGAGGAGGCTGACTCAACAGGGGAGTGTTGTCTTATATGAAGCCTAAGCGGAGGCTAAACTCAGATGAATGAGTTTTCTTATATGAAGCCTAAGAGGAGGCTAACTCTGTGGGGAGAGTTATCTTGCATAAAGCCCAAGAGGAGGCTATAATTGTGGGGAACCTATTGGTTAGACTAGTTGTTATGTTATAACTAGACAGTTGTATAAACAAGTGTATGTGTGATATGTATTCACAGGAGTTTATGAAGGAAATATAAATAATGCATGATGTTTATTTACAAGTGTCTGTGAAACGAACGTTTAAAACGAGCGCAACTTGATTATTTACAAGTTTGAATTGTGTACAAGGAAGTAAATATGTACACGAACGAGTATTTATGTACAGGAAGATGTGGATGTACATAGGATGGTTGGGACTTACACCGTAAGGGTGGCCCATTGGTTTAAAAGCAGTTTCACCGGGAATAATGCTCCTTCTAATACCAATGGTATTCAGTGAATATACAATCGCAAACGATCGAAGTTTATCCGTGTTTGAGTATTTACAGAGGTATTTGCATTATGTACAGGTAAAAATTTGTATGTACATGGAAAGAATTTGATATGTACAAAGAAAATATGTATGTACATAAAGAATGTTGGGACTTACACCGTAAGGGAGGCCCATTATCGGTTAAGAAAAACGAGAGAAAACGAATTCGGTTTTATCGTTTAATCGGATCGATCATGGAAAAAGATGAAAGTTTGATGAAAAGTTTTGAAAAATGTTATTTGAAATTGTTTTTGAAATGTGAAGTTCATTTATAAGAAGTTTTGAAAAGAATCGGGATTCGAAAGTTTGAAAAATTCACCTTTTAAAGGTGTTTTGAAAAGTGCTCAAAGTTTCGTTTTCGGCTCGATTGAAATATAATCGGATGAAAGTTTTTTCTGAAAATTTTTGCACTATCATAAAATAGATACATTAATTGACAAGTGTACAAAAAATCACCTCAAAATGAGGAGTTTTGATTGGGTTTTGAAAATGTCAAAGTTTGTAAAAAAATACAAAAGTTTGGTAAAAAAATGGTCCCAAGGAGGCTTGAACCCGGGACCATTAGGCAAGGCGTGGCAAGAGAGTTTTAAGAGTGAGCTGGCAACCGCTGGGGCGGTGATACATCCATTAACTTATGCCAATTCAGTTAAATATATTATAAACTCTTATTTTAAATTTGAAAACACGTGCGAACTCCATCTTCGTCTTCCTCAATCCTTCAACCAGCCATGGATTTCTTGTTTCTCAATGAAAACGAATGATGTAAACATCAAACTTGACCGAAATTTAACAAGGAACACGATGGTAGTGGTTAATTTCATTTATTTTTGGTTTAACATGATTGAATTTCTGAAGAACATGAAGAACCCTAAAACTGAAGAATCTAATTGAAATCATGTATGGTTGATGAATTGTTCAATTGATTGAGGGTTAATGATCGTGGATGGTGCAGAAAACAAATGGCCAAGAGTTTTTTTCAATTGAATCAAAGAATCATAGAGTTTGAGTTTGAGTTTCTGACCTGTTGAAGCTGGAATCGAATTCGATGAAGGAGTGTTTCCAGTTGAGTTTTTGTGATTGCTTGAGCACCAACGGCCTCTATGGAAGGTGTATGAATGGTCTGCACTTCATGAGCTTGCTTGAATCCTTCTACCCAAGTCGACCTGCATATAGCTTCAAATGAAAATGGAAATCGTGGTTAGGGCTGTTACAGATTGTTGCTAAGGGTCTGCATCATGTCTATGATGTATGTTGATGATGTTTGGATGGTTAAAACTCAAGTTGCTCGAGCCAAGCTATGAATTCGAATCCTAAGGCAGTTTTGGCAAGCTTATGTGCATAGAATGCAAAATCTGTTTTTCAGTTTGGTTAGTGTTGATTTTATGTTTCAAACAAGTTTCATGTTGGTATTAGAACATGTTAGACACCAAATTACTCAAGATTTTTCACTAGTTTTCAAAATCACAAGATTTCTCAAAATGCACTATGTTTCTTGATTTTTAAGAAAGAAGAGAGAAAGCATGTCTTTGCATTACTTTGGTGTAGATTGAATGGCAAACAAGACCTCTATTCATAGGCCATGAATTCTGAAAGATAATTGAGAAAGTTTGGCTTTGGTAAATTCAACTTGCCTTAGAGGGCAAGGAAGTCATTTTTGCATTAAATGCAAAAGGAAACTTCCTTTTAACCATGGTTAATTTTTTCAACTTGATCTTATCTCATCATAATTATCTCCATCTGATTTTTTATCAGTCCTAACTCACTTTGCAAGGTGGCATTGCTTCTAGAAGAAGAAACTCAAAAAATGACCTATTATCTTGAACTTTGTACTTGAAATTCAAAGATTTTGGAGTTCTATGTTTCAAAATCAAAAGTGTAGCTAGACTCTATGGATTTGAGAGTTCTTGGACACTTTGGAAAGCTTGTTTCAAGGGCTACAACTTTCATGTTTTGAGTTTTTTCCAATTCAAAATGGAACTATGTGAAAAAATGCCATGAAGTTTGGAAAAAGTAAGAAATTTTAACACTTGAAAATTTTTCTAAGTGTTGAAAATTTTGACTTTTTGTTGACTTTTCCAAATTTCTTGATTTTTTATGATCATGATGGATCATTTGAAGTATTTTGATGATTGAAAAAGTTTTGTTTTGAAAAAGTTGACCAAAAGTCAAAGTTTGACTTTTCTGTGCAGATGAAATTTCATCAAATGTTTCAGAAATTGACTGATGAATCCTGTGGACTTCTGTGATGTTTTGAATCCAAAAATTAGGTCAACATGTTGTATCTAAGATATGAAGATCAATCTCCAATCAAAAAAGTCATCCATTGATCAGAAAATCAGAGATTACTCATGCTCGACCAAAACCCTAATTGGTCGATCCTTGATAGATCAATGAGAAAAGTTGGATATCTGAAGATCAGAGGTTGATGATTTGATCAAGATAGATCAAATGAGGTGAGTGAAACTCAAACCCTAATTGGTTGCCTCCTGAATCAGATGAAAATCTTGTGAAACCTTAATTTTGACATGTGAAAGCTACACCCGATTAATTCTGTTCTGAACTGTTAGTGATGCAATGATGCAAATGTAAGGTGGTATATTAGGTCAAAAATTGGGGTATGACAACATCCGATAATCATACTGAAGTATAAATCATCATTACCAACACTTCCTGTTCTCAGAATCACACTCGCCTCTTTGCACTTCCAACTATGACTCGCGGTCCAAACGATTCCAACATTTCTAACCACTCTTGCACTGTCTTCTCAAGCAGTACCTCGTACCAATGACTTACAATTGGAACATATCCGGGAAACATCTCTTCTCCCCCACCTAGTTTCACACTACTCCTGCAATAATCAATCAGAAAAGCAACAAGTACCGACAGTGTTGTACACATTTGTCGCGTACAAAGGGATAATGACATTAAGACACTGGTCACAACGACCGATTATGCTTTGATACCACTATTGCAACACTCCTTCTAATTTACCCGCGATTTATATAATTTTAAATCAGAGTTTTATTCATAACATCAAGGGCGTCACAATTTAATAATTCAAAATAACAAAAACAGTGAACATGCCTTTTTACTAAAGAACTTAGTAAATAAAATCAAACCAAGGATTATGTTTAAGCAGCGGAATATAACATATAAATCCGGAATAATTCAATCAATAATTATTCCAAAACATAAACCAAAACAACCAGTTTTAAATCCATAAAAATTCCAATCAATCGTTCCCCAGTGTTACAACTACCAGAGCATGACACCGACACGCGGACTAACTAAGTAGCACAACTCTAAAAGTTGTCCTCACCAATTCCCGAGTAGCTAATCTCCTCAATCTGAAATCATTAAAGTAAGGGTGAGATTTCATCAAGACTAAAATGCATTATACATTTCTCAAAAACAATAAAACAACCAATTCATTATTCACCCTTATTAACAGTATTAGCATACGATTCATGAATACAAACACACAGATCATTATGCAAACAGCAACAATCAATGCAATTATAACACTGGAAACCATCCTAACATGTTATAATTACATATGCAATGCAGACTCAAATGCATGTGGTACCAAACGTGAACCAAGTCCACACCCTGTTCCGCTTACACCTCGGAAAACAGCGTCAATCCATGATTCGCCCATACATCACTGGGTCAAGAATCTAGCCTCACCACCTCTGTCCATTAGGTAAATTTATTGGCCCTGCAAGTTCAATTCCACACAATGGGAATGAACCATCACCAGAATGCTTATGCATGCACAATAAAAGCATGCAACATTCAATCAATGGAATATGATCACCACATAATTCCACATAATGCCAACACCAATATATCACATGATAACAACTCAATCATAATGGATAACAGGTACAACATAATCATGAAACAATTATCACAAAGCATAAACGTGTCAAACGCTTACTCTTCAATTAGTAAGACTATCACCGGTATATACAACAACAACAACTCATGATATCAACAAGCATCATGAATATACAACATCAGCAGCAACACATGATATCAATACAATCATGAATATATAACGTTAATCACAATACATGGAATCAACATACAGCAGTTACGCGTAACGATTAACCATGAAATTACAACATATTCTCACTACGGAAACCATATCAATTCCTCCAGATTTCAATTACTAGTTTTGAATATGTTATTAACAGATAGTACTCGTTCTAAGCTTTCCAACGATACCAACTATGCCTAAATCGGAGTTACGGTTAAAAAGATATGACCGAAACCGTTTCAGAAAAATCATGTTCAGCCCAACACAGTATGCATCGATGCATAAGGCTATGCATCAATGCATAACCAGCTTGCATCGACTCAAAATTGGTATGAATCGATGCATAACATAAAATTTTCTGCATTTTTAAAATTTTCTTCAGTATGTGTCGACACATACGCATCATGTGTAGATGCATAACTCCCTTGTGTCGACCCATAACTCCTTTGCATCGATACATGGCCCTGTTTTTCTTCTTATGAATCGATGCATGACTCTATGAGTCAATGCATAGCTCTCCAAAGCTTCTGGTTTTCTAAAATTTCACAGCATGCATCGATTCATATTGTCTTGTGTCGATTCATACAGTTTGTTTTCACCCAGAATCCAGTTTTTCTTCACTGTTACGAATCACCATCACATCCAATCATCACCAAACCTCATATCATCATAAAACAGAATTTATTCATGCAATTTTACATACTTTAGATCACAGAAACATGTTTTCTAATCATTCCTAGAATCATATTACACAAATTCACCGTTTATACCAATCCCAATCAAGGTTTTACGTCGAATTATAACATTAGGGCATATTCAATTATTCTAATTCGAGATTCCTAACGGATTGAATTATTCTATCGATTCTCAAAACCTATAAGGCATAAAAATCAGATTCAATCCCCCCCTTACCTCGCGATGAATCTTCGAATTCTCGGCGTTTGGCTTTTTCTCCTCTTTCTCTTCTCTTTTCCAATCTCACGTAGAATGCAAATCCTTATTTCCTTTCCTCACTTGTTCCTTTTATTCCTTTATTTATTCCTTTTTATTTTCCAAATAATAGAAATAAATAATTAGGATTTAGTAGAGCTTTTTACTCCATACACCCTACATTTCAACTTTACACCTCCACACTCCATTTAATTAATTAAATAATTAATCCATTAATCCAAAAATATTAATAATCAAACCTTTAATTAAATTAATAATTAAATTTCTAATTATTTAATGATTGGATTAATTTGGGGTGTCACACGGGATCCTCCAACCTGTGTGGGACGTGGATTGGGGGATCCTCCAGCCTATGTGGGACGTTGACTAAGGGGATATGGAAAACTGGGTCCTCCTATCTATTGGAAGGATGAGGGCATCTGGGTTTGTGGGAAAGGAAAATCAGGTCTTCCAGTCTGCTGGAAGGATGAGGGCATTTGGGTCTGTGGGAAAGGAAAATTGGGTCCTCCCGCCTGCTAGAAGCATGAGGGCATCTGGGTCTGTGAAAAACCAGGTGGCACAAAAGATCCAGGTACCCCAGACGAGAATGTTTGAGAGGAGAGTAATGGGACAAAAGCCTGATTACTGGCCATGGACATAGGATCAACCTGACTCTGAGGGGGGGACACATGGCCGAGTGAGGTGCCTCACATGTTTTAACCCTCGGACGTTGGGACTTCTTACCACTATCCTTACTCTTAGGTGGCATTTTACCTATATATATATATATATATATATATATATATATATTCATCAACAAAGATAAGAAATTCATTAGCATCAATAGATATTCATTAACACATTAAATAGATGTTCATTAACACTTTCAATACATATTCATTAATATTACATTCAAAAAATTATTTAGTTATTCTAAATCTTCATGCTCGTTATCCATATCATTCTCATCATCTGATGTAATATTGTTCTCGGATTCAAACTCTTCATCATTCTCTTCATTCGCATTATTATCAACCAAAAATATAGACACATCAACTTGATGTCCCTCAATTGTTGTATCAGACAAACTTGTAATGTCTTCATCTGCAACCACATCATTAATTTATTTAACATCATCAACTTGGTAGGCAGCATCTTCCATTAGATCTCCATTTTCAATATGACCTGGCGGTTTTGTTTTTATTACAACACACCATCCTCTTTTACGTATTAAAAATGAAGGATAAAGAACATAATAAATATGCCTAACAATATGTGACATTTTGAAAGGGTCATACTCTTTGTATCTCTGGTTCATTTGAATCTCAACAATATCATATGACTTGTCTATTTTTGTGCCTCTGGTTGGATCATATCATTCACAATAAAACAAAACAACTTTATTTTCCGAGTAAAAGTAATTGTATACCAATTCGTAGATATGTTTAACAAAGTCATAGAAGTCGTCTTCACCGCCATCTGTAACTCCTTTTACAAATTCACCACTGTTTATATATATGTATATATATAGAGATGAGGGATCAAATTACACCAAGAGTTTCAAAGCTTGGATTATTATTTTTTAAAATCAACCGTTGGATTGAAATATACCATCATATAGATCATACCTATAAAGTTTCAGATTAATCTATAATGGTTTACTATACGATCAAGATATCCAAAAATTAACGTCAAAATGAACTTTCATATAACGTTAATTTTGATGTAGTTCATTGACATAGTAAATCATTATAGATTAGTCTCAAACTTTATAGGTATGATCTATATGATAGTATGTTTCAATCTAACGGTCGATTTTAAAAAATATTAATCCGAAGTAAAGTTTTTGAGCGAGTGTAACTCATGGTATAACTCTTCGAGTGTAATTTGATCTCTCCTATATATATATATATATATATATATATATATATATATATATATATATATATATATATATATATATATATATATATATATCATACTTTCAATAGTAAATTGTTAAATTTATTGGTTGCGTATAGACAAATCATTTGATATACTTTCAATATCATACTTTAAATATAGACAAATCATTTGATTGTTAGAATTGAAATTGCTTTGTTGATTACATTACAATTAATTAGATTGTGAGAGGTATTTCATATCAATAAAGTCCAAAAGAAAATCTGAAAAAATCGATTGCACACCAAGTATTTGATAATTTGCTAGTTTTTATTTTTATCAATAATTTCATTGGAAATGGGGTAACGTGATTATAATAAAATTATTGTATTAAGTCTTTATCATTGTATTGTATTTTGGTATATTGCACATATATGAATTTTCAATAATCAATTCGGTTTAGACGACTTGTTTAATCAAGGCTAAATCTTCTGCTTCCCTAATTTTTTATTTGTTTTTCAAAACAGAATTTCAAAAGGTAAAATTTTACTTTAAGAATCTATTTATCCACCTCTAAATAAGTTATCGTCGTAAGGTGAATCCTTCTACTCCGAGAATTTGATCTACAAAATGATGACAATAAGACATGCAAAAACATTGTAGCTGGTCATTTATCTATATTGATCCCTATAAAAGAAACGGAAGAGAAACATTTGATAAAGGATGAGTTTGTTGATATACACATCATAGCCATTACAAGCGCACCATGGTTTTATTATTATGAAAACTATTTGGTAGGTAGTACTAGCCCTTCAGATTTTAAATCTAATCAAAGGAAAAAAGTTTTTGTATGATTGTTGATTTTATTTATTAAATGATCCATTCCTTTACAAAAGAGAAGTTGAGAGTTTAGTTAAAAGATATTGTTCACTAAGTCTTCTCTCATGAAGAAATTGAACTAAGAAATAAAGTCAGTAGAGAAACATTCAGAGTGAATGGACAGCAACTCAAACCTTAATATGGAGAAGATATTGTTTACGTTAAAAAGCGTGACTTATGAGGCACCCCAAGAGGGTACTCTTACCTTGTTTTTCTTTTTATATTATGTCTTGAAATATTCTATTAATTTAATATAAAGTATAGCGTGATCATAGATTCATAGTCATCAAATTTTAGTGTATTATTCAGATGAGTAAAAAATGGGTACTCGACTAAAGCATTTGGGGCACACACACCTTTTATTGCACTGATATGTATCTGCCAATACATGTTTGGGGCGTCTAGACACTCCTTTTTTTCCCCTGAAACCTCTGCAACATAACGTGTGAATGCAATTAGAACACATTTGGATGCTTTTCTAGTGCAAATTTCCTTTGCCTAAAAATGTCTAGACGCAATCTGGGGCATCCTAAAAGTGTGTTCAACTGTTCATGTGGACATCATGTCAATTATCAATTATAAGTGCCCTCATGTGGCAAGATCTAGTCAGATTTTTGTCTTCTTTATCAGTATAATTTTAACACTAGGGGACCCTCTTTTTGCTAAATACCAATTTATGGGGGACTAAATCACCTATTAAAGATTAACAAGGACTAAACATAAATTATATTTAACTATTAATTTATTATCTTCTGAACTTCTTGGCCGATTTTTTATTTTTGACACCCAAATATTTCTCAATGTCGTCCTCCTCCTCTTCACTAAAATCTCCTTCACTCCTCCGTTTCTTCTTCTCATTGGATTCCTTCATTTCCTACACAAATCAAAATACAAACAATTAAGTATATAGAAAATTAATAATTAAATCATATCAGAATGGAATAGTTTCATATCCTTCATAAGTTCACCTTGTCTGCTGATCTTTTGGCCTCACTAACGCGTTCTTTCAAGAACAAAACTTCCGCTTCCTCTGCAGGATACTCTGGTAGCTTCTTGCCTGAAAAACAAACTTGTATTAGTTTCGCTCCTTAAAATGTCCAAGCAAAGACAAAGAGCGTATGATATACTCCTCTCACCTATAAATTTCTCTATCTTCATGTACGATGCCACTTCATATTGGTTCACAAGGGAAATGGCAACACCAGACCGTCCTGCACGAGCAGTTCGTCCCACACGATGTACATAAACTTTGCTTTTGGGAATGGTATAGTTAATCACCATATCTACCGCTGGAATATCAAGTCCCCTACTGGCTACGTCAGAACATACGAGAATATTGCATTCTCTAGACTTGAACTTCTCCAAGGCTTCAAGTCTCTTCGGCTGTAAAAATTAGGCATATACCTTGGCAGTTTAGAGCAAATTAAATTACAATTTATAATAAATGAATTGTAGTATATATACCTGACTCATATGACCGTTAATTGAGATGGCTTTCAAACCAAGATTTTTAAGAATCAAAGCCAGAAGCCATGTTGTCTCACATTTCTCGGCGAATACCATTGATGTACTTCCAGCCATTTCAGTGAGAATGTATACAAGGTAGCAATCCTATGAATGAAAACAATCATATAAGATAATAGTTTCACTTCAAAGTGCAATTGATAGTCCATGGATATACAGCATTTTGGACAAGGAAAAAGAAAAACCTTATGTTTTGCTGGTACAAGGAGATACTGCTGGTTCAGTGTGTCCACAGTAGAATATTTGGATGATACTTCAATCTAAATAGAATAAAGCGTAGAAGCAACAAAAAATCAGTGTAATTCCCTTATGTATAGTAAGTATAAAGATATTTATAATTCTTATGGTTGTACCTTCACAGGCTTCCTTAAGCAAGCCTTTTGAAGCTTCTGGACCTGAAATTGCAAATTTCTCTATTATTACAACTGGAAGTTTACAAATGAATAAATGACACAATCGCTAACTGAGTAAGCAATAGATAGATAGCCAAACAAAGCTCTAATCATGTAACTACCCTGAGGTGTAAGTAGTCAAACAAGGTCTTAGACTTGTAACTAAATGTGCTGACTCAGCACAGTCCCTAATTAAATTAGAATCAGTTGAGAACAGGTAGAAATACTTGTTGATAGTTCTATTGTAAACTGAATACACATTACAGAAAAGATTCAACATAGACTTCTTGACTTTCATTTTCTCATTCTACAATGCAGTGCTCTTAGTTTTTATTACAAGCACCTGTAGTATATAAGCAGTACATAAATTCGATATCATATGCACCATTAGATCCTTATCAGAGAAAATGTTTGTCATTATAAAATGATAATCCCTCCTTATTTTATTATAAATCGTTTTGGGGGGGGGGAATTATATCAAATTATAAGTTGTTTTACAGTACCAATGAATCATTAATGTTGAATATGAAAGAGAAAGATTGATTGATTTAGTACATGAATATTTATAAAATGGGAGCTTCAGAGGCTTTATCAGTTTCTGTTATGACAGAATATGTTGGGTCAGCAATTGTTATAACCAACTATGCAGCTATGCATACACAAACTATTATACTGCTATACAAAAGTTGTTAACTTGAATAATGTTAGATACTAAAAAGCTTTCTGAAAGGGCTCATGTTTAATAGGTTCCATATCACAGAATATTTAAAGAAAATGGTTTCATTTAAATATTAAGATATCATATCAAGCTAATGCTAAGGGAAAAGAGTGTTAACTATAGATAGTATATTAAGTGCCCCATAACTAATAAACCTACATACTTACCTTCTTTGTCATTGTAGCTGAAAAAAGAAACGTTTTCCGCTCACGAGGAATAAATTCTAAAAACTCAGTAATTGTTTTCTCAAAGTCCTCATCCAACAGCCTGTCTGCCTCATCTAAGACCTGCTCAAAATGCAGAACAATCATTAATCAAACAAGGCCGCCTAACACTGATATATAGAAAGGTGGTCTAGAATATGATATGATAGAAAAGAAAACATATTACTCAAACATTTCATTTTGTAAAGTAGCAAATAGGTCCAAGATGCAACTATGTATGAAACACAAAATGCCCTACATCTATATGGCATGTTTATTAACATGCAGTATCGGCCGATATAGCGGCCAGTATTGTTTTGGGTTTATCAATGACTACCAAAAAGATTCACCAAAATTCATCAAGGAAAAAAACATTGTGTAAAGCATTGTTCAGAGAAAGACACATATTTATTAACATCTGCTTATGAGGCAGAAAATAATGTCAACATATATGAACATTAAATTTTGTTCACGCTAGACATGTACGTACTTACTGCTACTCAAGCATTCAATATCAAAAATAAAAATCAAGCTTAAATCAAAATATTGTAGAAACCATACCAAGTATTTCAATTTATCAAGAGAAAATCCTTTGGTGTTTTTTAGGTGATCCAAGACTCGTCCAGGTGTCCCAACCTTCAAGAGTAAAACATCATCATAAATAAATAAATAACAAAACACAGGACTGATAAAATTAGAAGACTAAAAGTAGCACTAAATCAAAATACAATCTTAATTTAATACTTGTAGAAGAAACAAATGAAATCAAGCATGCCTACGGCAACAGTAACACTTACAATAATATGAGGTCGCTTTGCAATCTCGATGGCCTGCGTTACCATATTAATCTGTCCAACAAGCTATAGAAAAAGGAAAATATACCAATCAAAATAGATTAGTAAGTAATGCATGCCAATAACCACCATATGATTGGGCAAAACAAAACAAACATGTAATGAACTGGATGACATGAAATTCATGCATAACAAATGATGTAAGAAAAAAGCATTAGAATCTCACCACAGCACACTTGACACCTATTTCAGAACCTAGAGCTTGAAATTGTTCAGCAATTTGAAAAGCAAGCTCCCTAGATTAAGAGAAAGGTTAGAACAGAAGAAATATATTAATATCAGCGGGAATAATTACATCATATAAATCTGAATTATATGAATATTAAATCTATGATCAAGTATCTAATTATCAAACCTTGTGGGAGACATTACACAAGCAAAGAAATTGTTCCGGAGAGAATATGGTGATTCTAAGAGTGCATGCAATATAGGAAGAACAAAAGCTCCAGTCTTACCAGAACCTGTTTGGGAAATTCCAATCACATCTTTACCTAAGAAACACAAAATATAAAGAATAGCCAGAAAGTTAATATACTTTAACTATCATTAAAAATGCTACCCTCAAAAACTAAAGATGGGAAAATATAAAGGTTGAAATAGAACACCACTGAACACAATAATGCAATAAAATTGAACATATAAAAAACTATAATACTAACGTTTCTTCTATTTGTAACTTTAGGACCAAAGTGACAAACCGATAATATATTTGAGGACCAAATTAACTACCTATAGACAAATCAGAGAACTAAAATCACTAACTAACTATGAAGCACAGACACAGACACCAAACACGACACTGACACGTCAACACTTGTAATAATTTAAAAAGTGAATAAATTGAATGACTATTTTCAGAGGTATCGGTGCACCAGAGCTAACTATAATTCTAGGATGCTAATATAATTTTAATACAACTATGGTGTCAGTGCCACACACATAATATACCTTGTAGAGCTTGGGGAATTGCTTCTATTTGAATCTTTAACGGATTCTTCCATCCCAGCTTTTCACAAGCTTCCACCAATGACTCATTTAAGCCCAAATCCTTAAATGATTTGATTTCTTTATTCTCTTCCTCCATTCTCAGTTTCTAACCTAGAATGAATAAATTTCAATTTAAATTAACAAATGACTTATATATGGTAAAAGTAAAGAGAGCAACCATTTCAATTTAAATTAACAAATGACTTATATATGGTAAAAGTAAAGAGAGCAACCAAAAGCAATTGAACAATGGACTGAGATACTTTTTCATACCTACTGAGCCGTAACCGTATACTAAAAGTGAAAGGAAAATATGGCGGCGGGCGAGTTAAACTTTCAACAGTTTTAGGGTTTTGATTTATAGTTTTCTTTAACCTTCTCTTTTCATGGAAATGGGTCGGTCGGTATATATATATATATATATATATATATATATATATATATATATACCGACCGACCCATTTCCATGAAAAGAGAAGGTTAAAGAAAACTATAAATCAAAACCCTAAAACTACATTGTTCCGGTTGGAAGTTGCTTGCACTGAACTATATCGGAGAAACCCGCCGCCGGTCGCTGCCGTGAAACAGTGAGAAAGTTCATATTTTCCTTTCACTTTTAGTATACGGTTACGGCGCAGTAGGTATGAAAAGTATCTCAGTCCATTGTTCATTCGAAGGTTGAATTAAATTCCAAATTCGAAATTGCAACACAAAGAATAATAATTACAATATGATTTTATTTACAAAATGAACCAAATAAAATATATTAATAAAAGTAGTATAATTGTATTTACAATATTAAATATAAAATAGAAATACTATATAATTATATTTACAATACTAAAAATACATAACTAAATATTATATTGAAGTAGTAGAATAATTATAATAAAAATGTAAATGGAGAAAGATATATATATTCTATGATGAAATGATGTTTGAACTACTCTTGAATGCCTTCACAAGTAACAAACATGTTAGTAGCATAGTGGGATAAAATCGAAATGAGATAAAATGGACTATGTACATGAATAAATAAATAAATAAATAAATAAAACGAGTTATTATTCAATACGAACACTATGATTAGCATTGCATATACCATTTCAAGTATGTTAAAAAAAAAACAAGGAAACTCAAAAGTTAACACGATTTTTCAACCATAAATGCAACAAGTAAAGATGCTAATTGTAACATGGAAAATCGGATTCAATACAAACTCTAAACACCTAAATTTAAAATCGGGCAGCAACTCTACATGCGTCATTATACCCCAAAATTCGACTCAAACATGATAATTTGACACCACGACCAAACTTCAATCAAGTTTAAAATCAAATACTTATCGAAATTCCGGAACAACACATATTATCACAATTTTTCAACAAGGTATTACAAATCTAAATCAGAATAAAATCAAATTCTGCATTATCATCATGGATAACCAACTTTTCGATCAAGACAAACTAGAAACGGCACAAACTTCGTCCAAAATAAATAGAAACGGACAGCATAACAGAACAAACTCGAATGGCAACACGATAATATCAATCCATTAGAAACTAACGACGAATTTTGTTCGGCAACCTATGTTCATGGCATAACTTATCAACATTGAAAATGCAACGATTGAAAATGCAACGATCGGTCTAGCATACACACGCAACAGAATTTCAAAACAGAATTTAAACCTCACAGATTCAAGATCTCAGTTACAAAGCACAAGATAACACAAACTATATTCCTAACAGTTTCCCAAAGATCAGAGATTGCCACAGACACATCATCAAGCTGCTGTTTCACAGAAATCAAACATATATTCTTGACAGCAACTCAGTTTACCAAATCGAAAGGAATCGAAAGTTACCAGAATCTGGACTGTCGAAAATGCAGTGGCTAAGACTGGATGATGAATTCACGAACCTAGATGCTGAACCATTGTTGAGAGTGAATCGGAAATTGACAAAGCGTTGCGTTGTTGTCGGAAGCTTGGACCAGATGTCGTTTGGAGGAGTTGGACGGTATTGTTGAAGGCGTCGAAGGCGGCACTGAAGCGGATTCACGGCTGAGGGGCTTTACAGAGAGAAACGTGAAGAATAGATGGAGTGTTACGGCGTGGACAGGATGGAGGGGGGTAAATCGCGGAGATGTAACGGAGGAAGAAGAACAGGTGAGACGGAAGGAGTGTTACGGTGAAATATCTGTTTGGAAGAAGGCTGGTAGGTGGTATAAGGGGGTTACGATGGATGATGAAGGGTGACAGCGGCGATTGGGATGACGGCGATTGGGATTACGATTGGGATGTCCTGCTCATTACACACCCTCCAAGCCAAATTTTCTTTCAAAATTATGTTTGTTTTGTTTTATAATTAATATTTCTTTCATATTTTTTAAAAACAATTAAACATTTTCTTTTATTGTTTTCTTTTTAATTTAATATATAATTTATTTTAGTCTTTAGTACTTTATCTTTAATTTTTATATTTAAAATGTCCAAAAATATTTTCTTTTAGCTATTTAGCTTTTAGATTTATTTTTGTTTAATTGTTGAATTGTTTCTATTTCACTTGTACATTTACATAAATTTGTAATTGTTTCATCCCCATTTGTAAATATGTATCCCCACTCCCATTAGATGTAATAGCTAGTAAATACTTTATTGTTTTATTTAATTATTCATCACAATGCACAAACCAAAAATATTTCAAACTAATACTCGATTGCGAATCATTTTCACCTTGAGTCGATAAAGCTTAGAAGCGTCGCAACGGCCACACATTTGTGCACACACCACGCTTGCTCTTGGGCTTACAACGAGACTTTAGTCGATTAGTTAAACTTCATTTTAATTATCTAATTGGGCTATTTAAAATTGCTTAGTCTATCTAATCAATTTTTCTTAAACTAATTACTTAATTAAAGTTCGTTTAATTAATCGATTAAATTTATTTCGCGCATGCACTTACACAATTGTTAATTGTCTTATCATTTGCGCAAGCCACCTTGTATGGGCTTTTAATTCATTTACTCATTTTATTTCATGCTTGTATATAATTATTCACTTCATTTTCATTCTCGCGCCTGGGTCCATATACCAAGTTTTCAATAAGGGTCTCATGGTAGGGAATAGACATTTGTATATTCTCTCAAGATTAATAAAGCTTTCTTGGTTAATCATAGTCCAAATCTTCTCTCATTGTCATTCACCACTTTCATAATCAAATTCTCAAACCTCGATCCAACGTCGAGTTATTTTCAAAAATGTTTTCACAAAAAAAAAAACTTGAATGGTATTTGTTTAAGTCGTTGGATGATAGCCCAATGGTTTAAATGAATTTAAAGTGTTTAGGTTGTTGGATGATATCTCAATAAGCTAAATACTTTTATCCATGCAAAAATACCTAACAAGAGTGAAGCTCGTTTTATTTCACTATTTTCATAATAAACTTTTGGGATGGGAGATGATTGGTCGAGCTCAGTCACCAATTTCAAGTATTTGAATCATTAGATGATAGCATAATATTTCGGTACTTGTCATCCACAATTAAAACCAATTCAACTCATCAAACCTTGCCCACGTGCAAGTCCTTTTTTTCAAACTCACATCGCTCACACGCGATCTTCTTTCGTTCACACGCGAATTGCACTAGTGATGTCTTATTGTCCATGTACGATTAAGGTCCTATTTTTCATAAATAAAATCAACCAACCAACAAATATTCTCGCAACCGAGAACTATGTAAGCTCTGACTTTCCCATCGCACTTGGGGAATACGTAGGCACGAGATTCTAGCATCTTGGCGAGCACACTTTCAAAAAATTAAAACATGTTTTCTTTATTTTCTCTTTTCGCACATGGTAGTTAGAAGATAGCAAATGAATACATTAAATACACACAAACACTTATAACTAAACGGGTGCCATCGATTACGATGGATGTGAGGGGTGTTAATACCTTTCCCTTGCATAACCGACTCCCGGACCTGCATCTCTTGGTCTTGAAGACCATTTCATTTTTATTCCTCAGGTTTTATCTATATTTTCTCTTTCCTCATTAGGAATAAAGGAAGTTAGATGGCGACTTCATTGTATTTTGTATCGAAATTTTTCAATGGCGTCAATAGTTTGGCGACTTCACTGGGGAGAATTTTCTCAAACGAGTCAACCCTAATTTAGTTCTTTGTGTGTTTGTGTTTTTATTGTTTATTTTTCTTTCTTCTTAGTACTTTATTTCTTGCTTATATTTATGTTTCAGTCATTTATTTCCTTTATGCTTTATATTATCTTGTTGATATTATTGTGTTGGGAATTTATTAGCTATGATACATAGAAAAATTCCACTACCCAGGATTCTAGGTAACATTTAAGTTAGAGTGGTTACGTAGTCTAGGTCCATCTGACTCCAATGTCTTGTGGATCGAAGCAAAGATCTAGCTTAGAGTTGGTCTTTCTAAGGAAGTTGTTGACCCGCATGATAGTGCAGGACATCAATTTCTAGACAAATGACCTGTAACTCTAAGTATTTTAGGATATCCAAACTTGGACCGACCGCTCAAATAAAAGTTTTTGAGTATCCCTTTAATATTTGTTTTTTGGAGTATACTTTTGGAAATGTTATAACCACGTAGTTCGTTCGCGTGATATAATGTTTGTTAAAAGGGCATCTGAGACTCCGAGAAACATAGCAAAAACCTAGTACAATCCTGTGTATGGGGTTATTGGGTAAAAGAGTTAAAGTTGTCCAATATTAGAAAGCCTACCTAATTAGGTTGTTTAGTTACTCATTTACCAACACCATTCTTGTCTCACATATGTGTGAATCTATTACTATCATTATGCTGTATTTCATTGTATATGTGACATCTAATCTCATAGATATCATTCTTGCACTCATGCGTTTTGTATTGCATCATCATGCACGCATTTCACCATCCAGGTACTCATTGCCCTGTTTCTATTCATTCAGTAAACAAAGCAAGTTGATTCCCCGACACCACTACAAAACCAAAGTTGTTGTCAAGTTGAGAATGGAGAATCTAGAACAACATAATGCCGAATTCAGGGTGGAGATCGATGATTTGAAGTCTGGAATGACCAAGCTCACAAAAATGATGTAAGTGATTATTGTAACGCCCCGATTTATTAAATATCATATTTATATTATTATTTTCAAATTATAGGTTACTAATTCTTTCGTGATAATATTATATTTTTAATCGGTATATTTATTAATATATTCGGCGATATGTTTATTCGGACCGGTAACTATTTTATTCGGTCTGGTATCTATTTATTTAGTCAAATAATTATTTTATTCGGACCGATAATTATTTATTCGGACCGATAACTATTTTATTCGGTCCGGTATTTATTTATTCAGACCGATATTTATTTATTTGGGCTTATATGGTTGAGTTGGGTTTTTATTATATTAAGTAACCAAACCAAGACACTTGTAGTATGTTCGAAACATAGTAGTATCAGAAAAATAAAAATGGAAACATAAGTGTGTTAATTGTTTGTAATAAAATAAGAAGAAGAAAAAGAAGTAGTAGGTATAAGTGTGTAGTTAGTGTGTTAGTAGTGTTATCGAAAAAACAAAAATAGAAATATAGAGTGAAAGAGAGAAAAGAGAAGTTCTTGGTGGGTGAAGAGGAAAAAAGAGAACAAAAACAAGAACAAGCTAGATTTGTGGTTTGAAGAGGTGATTCAAGAGGAAATTTCAAAGCTTGCTAGAATCAAGAGTTAAAGGTAAGTGGTTTGATAATTTATATCCTATAAATAGATTAATGATAAGTTTTATATGAGTTAGGGTTGTGAATATTTGGGGGTTGTTCTTGAAATTTATTGGTTTGTTTTGATGGTTAGATTATGTTGTTGAAATGGAAAGTTGTTTTGGAGAAGTAGCACTATAAACAATACACTTAGATATTATAACTAGCATGAAATCAAATATTGCTTGGCATTAAATAAATAAAGTAGTATAAGTGGTAATGAAGTAATATTTTGGTACTGCATAATAACAATGACAGAATAAAATGTTTGCCTTGTTTATAACAGTAGCAAAACAATAGTAGAAATAGAGCCAATGTCGTACAGGAGCTTTTAGTAAATGATAAAATTGATAGATATGATTAATTAGCAGTAAAGTATTATTAGTAACAAGATGCTGAAAGTTGAAAACAGTCCCGTTTGGTCGAATTAGCCGAATTAGGCGGTATAATTAGTTGTCCGAAATTTAACGAAATTTGTCAGGGTAGCTAAGTTTAATTAGTAGGTAAATGTGGTTATGTCGTTTTGTTGAAATCATGTCGATTACGCCGACTTGCCGGTATAGCTGGGTAATTTGTTTTGTTCGGTTTATGGACATTGTTGATTATAGGTCTTATGACCAATGTTGTGTTATTTTTGTGTTGTTGTTGCGAGATATCATCGAGTATATATATTGATTATGCTATTGATAATGTAATATTAAGATATAATGTGAAATATATTGAATTTAAACGGTAATTGGGATAACTGGTAAATGATAGAAACGGGTCCGAATTAGTCGGTTCGAGTTGCGTTTCGACGACTCGGTTGTGATGTTAATAATATTATTAATGCCGATTATTTGGGGGTGATTTTTTTTATGACGAGTATATTTTTGGTGAATATTAATTCATATCCAGAATTAATTAAATTATGAATATTGTTGATATGATTCTATTAATTGAATGCATGATTTTGACGATTGATGAATTGTTGTTGATGATTTGCATAATGCAAAATATGTTGTTGTTGATCGTTTTACCTTGGAGTTTGGTAAACGAAACGTTGAGGGCTTATGCCAAATGATGAGTTGTTGTTGATGTTGTTGTTGATTGTTGATGTTGTTGTGTACGTGAGTTGTATCCATTGAGTCACATATGTCAGCATAAGAGAAAGGGGTTGTAGCCTCGGCCTTAATGGCAACTTGTTGATAGCCTTAATGGCAATGTTGATGGCCTCTAATTACGGGCAATAGCGATGGGGGCTGTAGCCTCGGGTACCACATGCATAAACATTGTCGAGTCACATTTTATTATTTATGTCGTCGTTGTGGTTTATGTTGCTTAAGTTGTTGAGTTGTTTGGTGACGCATTAATTATTGTTGATTTATGATGATTGTGCGGTGATGGCAAAGTGTTGATTTATATGAATTTAATTGGTGATAAAGGTGTGTGAGATTGGATTTTATGTTGAATATTATTTATTATCGGCATCTCTTTATAATTCCAAAACTATATATTATTTATCATCTCTTTATTTATGTAATTTGAATTATCTCACCCTTTACTTGTTTCGCCATTACCTTTATATTGGTAACGTGCAGGTGATCCGCGTTGATGAGGTGGATTAGCTCGAGTATTTACTTTTTGAGTCGCCTTGCTCTGATCGTGTAACACTCGGGATGGGCGCTTTTGATTATTTTGATTAGGATAGCATACTTGTATATCCTGATATTTATGTGAATTATGTTTACATTATGACATGACTACTTGTTGATGTATATGCTTTTATATGGCATAGTTGTTGATGTATCCGCTGCCGTGTGCATATTATATGCTTACTTGATGTATGATAACATAATCAGTATATCCGACTTTTGATTATTTTGATGATGCATTATATTGCAAAGTAGAAACCATGAATATGTGATGCCTCAATTGTTTATGAAATTTTACTACTCTGCTTTTTTTTATTAAATTCGCGGGTAGAATTGGGGTGTTACAATTATGGCCAGAACTGATCCACCTCAAAGGACTATTGTCTCTAAAGTCGATATTGTTGTTGTGGAGCCACCACAAATTCAGAATATTGCTACTACCTGGTGTCGCACCCCAAAATTTCCCCTTTGTTTTACCTCATTGTTTCGTTGTTTGCTCTAGTCATAAGACGTCCATTCATTGTGGTTTCAAAGGAAATTTGGTTTCGTTACTGATTCAATTTTGATTCAAACTGTCATTCAAGAGGTTTTGAATTATTTGGTTCAAAAGGATCTGTCTGGGAATTATTTGCCCTAAGGGAATTACTTGTTTTTTGGAATTTTAATTCAAAAATAATTATTTATATTTTGAATTTTAATTTTAAAGGGAATACTTTGTTTTTTGTGGGATTTAATGTCCAATAGAAGGAAGGATGTGTTCTTGGGTTTTGAATTTTATTTTTAACGGAGAAACATTGGTTGCAAAGAGTTCTGTTTCATAACGAGTATGTGACTTGTTTCATTTCGTTTCAAGCAAATATATAAATAAGTATTCAATCTAAGGATGTCATTCAAATTGGTATTTTATTTTCTTTTTGCAAGAAGAGTTTGGAATTGTAAATTTGAATTTGAAACATTTGTTTTATCAATTCGATATTACAAAATATTCTAAATTTTTACAAAAAAAAGTACAAAAGTGTCCTAATCCTATTCTAATGCTACGAGTTTCTAAAGCTTGTTCGAGTGAATTGTTGTCTTCCTCCGACCCATCCTTCACATCTGTGGGTACTCCTCTTCATCTCTATGTCGTGCCATTCGATCACCCATTATTACATGAAACAAGGAAAAAAGAACATAGTTAGCAATTGCAAAAACATGAATAAAATTCGTACGAGAATCAAAAGAGTAATTCTTTTTTCGGACTCATCATGAGCGTTGTATTAGGGAATCAGGTTTGTAAGGTTAATTGTTTCAAGCGAACAAAGCCTCAGAACCGAAGTTCCTTCATCGGCCACTACCTCTATTGCAAATCACAACAACTTTTGTTGTTGGTTCACAAAGGGAGGTGAGGTGGAAAATCAGATAACACATCATTTTCCCAAAGAAATACAGCCCAACAGTGTCAAACTATCAAAAGAATCAATTCAGTCCAAAAAAATAACGTCAATATGTTTCAGCAAGCAGAACAGAAACAACATTTTACCCACAAATACTATGGTTATCAGCATAAGTAAAAGGTTTTTCACCACAGCAGGCAGCAGCAGAATGTATGCAGAAAAAAAGACAAAATGCCAAGGTCCAAATTTAAACAACACAGCAAGCCATAGCTGAAAGAGGAAATAGCAACAAATGCAAGTAATCACAGAGGCAACAGAACTGAGTTCCAAGAAAAGACAGATGGGATTTGCATTAAAGGGATAACAGAACCAACACTAAGCAAGAACCAAGAGAGATATATGTTCAGATATTAACCAGCTAATGAGATAGGGATCAGAAAAAGAGGAGAATTGGTTCAGATGGGTAAACCAACATCAAAAAATGTAAACATAGCAGCAGGAGAGGTAAAATGGACAGCCTGAAGTTCAAAAGGGCAACCAGAGGATCTGTTTACACAGATACCAATCAGAAAAACACAAAAAAAGAGCTCTGTTGAGACCAAAATGAGCATGGCATCTGTTCTCTCAAAAACCCTCAGATACCAATCAAAAAGAAAATCCCAAGCATAGTATCTGTATCATCTGTTCAACCAAGAAAAACCATAACCAAACCAAGACCTAAGACCAAGAGTATAGTATCTGTTCTTTTACAAACCTTCAAAAACCAAGCAAAAATATACAAACCAGCTAGTATCTGTTCTACAAAATCAGAAACAACCCAAGCCAACTAAACCATAGAGGCCATACCAGTTCAACAAACAAAACCAGAAAGATCAACAGTATCTGTTCTTAACAAAAACATTGAAAAACCAGAAAGATCAATTGTGCATCTGTTCTTAACATTCAAAACCAGCAAAAAACCAACATATGCTCTTAACAAAGACACTCAATAGCCAACACAAAATAAGAAAAACCTAGCCTATTCATCATTTTCCCAACACAACCCTTCAGAAAAACCGAAATAGCAACAGAGAGAAGAGATTCGATTAGGTAATACCCATTTTGAAGAGGAAGGTGGAGGTTGCGGACTTTGTGTTGCCATCCTTCTCCTTCTCTCCATGATTTCTTTCATTTTCTGCATATCATCACTGGTACCATCACGATTGCCTAGGGTTTCCTTTTCTTCCCCTTTCATTATTAGTTCCTGTGAAAATCAAAGCAAATATCAAGATATCAGTACGAATGAAGGCAACAGAGTGAGAGAGAGAGCCGATTTCTAGGCTAAATCGCGAGTGAGAGAGAGAGAGGCGATTTCCGAATCGAGTGAGAGAGAATAAAACCGTGAAAATTGAGAGAGAGTAGGACGGGTTTCTGTGACAAATCGCGGCGAGATCGTGAGAGGGACCGATGAGGGTTTGTGAGGTCGAGAGAGGCGAGAGTGTGAGAGGGACCATGAGAGACGTTGGGAGTTCTGGGTCGAGAGAGGAAGCAGATGAGTTTACTTTTTTTTTCTTTTTCATTTATTTTGTTTTGTTTAATAGGATTAGGATTATTATATTATAATAATTAGTTAATTATTCTTATTATTTTCTTAATCAATAAAAAAATAATTAATACTTCTAAAAATATATAAATTAATAATAATAATAATGTTAATTAGACCATTTTGCTTAGTAGGGAAACTTTTTAGCACTTTTTCTTTTCTCTATTTTATCCTCGCAATATACCTGTGCTATCACCTCTTCCGTGTGCCTCGAGTTTTCGGTTTTCTAATCAACGACGCATCACCCTTTGACGCTCCATATGAGGTTTTCTGAAGGCTCATTGGGCCCTTTATTTGGGCTCAAGAGTATCATCTCTGGATTTCTTTTCGCACCGCTCAGACTCGCTTCATACAGGCTACTTCTAAACCTTCACCTTTTCAATTAATTTATTCTTATGTAAATAATATTTTTGTGTGATGTACTAAGTAATAATTAGCTCTGATAGTTTCTATTTGATGATTTATCGATTAAACTATTAGTCGATTTTTTTTCATCAAACATAAAAAAAATGTTTCTAATAATTATTTAAATTTCCGATTGTATTGTGTGATGACTATCTGTTTGTTTAGCATTTATTCACCATTGTACACTTCGCACACAAATAACATTAAAATTAATTCGATTCTACCTCGATTGGCTCATATGCCAATTTCTTAAAGGGTCTCATAGTTGGGGATGGGCATGGTCATCCTCACGAGGTTGATTAAAGCCCTTGTTGCTTTAATCAATCATAACCCGAAAATAACATTGGTCTATATACCAATTACCATGCACCAGGCTCTCATGGTTGGGGATAGGAGCACCTATCCTCACGAGGTTAATCAAGTCCATATACTTGATTAATCATAACCCGATTCCATATTCTATCTCAGCACGTATCTCAAAACACTTTCATAATTATCCTACAAACCTCGATCCAACGTCGAGTGCATTTTGAAAACCTTTTTCATAATAAATCCAAGTTTTTAAATCGTTGGACGCTAGGCCAATTGTTTAAAAACTTGTCCCCAAATAAACTCTTAGTCTTTGAGTCGTTGGACGCTAGACCAGTTGCTTAAAGACTTCTAATAACGTGGAACTTGTTTCACCTCACTCTTCATAAGAAAATCTTTTTGGGTGATAGACGAATCGTCTGAGCACTAGCTCCTCGGGTTTCTAGTATTTGAATCGTAAGACGTTAGTCCTATTGTTCGGTACTTTTTCACTCACTTAAAAACAATTCAACTCACTCAATTCCTTTTTCGCTCAATATGCGATCATCAAACTCTTTTCCGACAAAGAGAGTGTAATATCCATTTCAAATATGAACGAGGACTTAAGCTTTTCAAACAAACTAAACAAGTCCAAGTTCAAACATTTGAAATGTCTAATGCACGATTTTTCTTATAAAATCAATACAACAAACTCAAAACCTTTTTGAGAGGAACTACAGAGTTTTGACTTTCCCATTGCACAAGGGAATACGTAGGCACACGGCTTCGAAGCCGTGCCAAACTCAAAATAATAATAAACAAATTCTTTTTCTCCTTTTGGTATTCATAACTTAGCAATAAACACACACACAAACACGTAGAACTAAAAGGGTCCCATCGAGTACGATGGATGTAAGGGGTGCTAATACCTCCCCCTTACATAACCGACTCTTGATTCCACATTTTTTGGTCGTAGACCGCCTTATCCGCATCTTTGGGGTTTTATCTATATTTTCCCGTTCTTTTTAGAACAAAGAAAATTAGGTGGCGATTTCACTAGTTTTCGAAATTTAAACGATTTTTGAAAATCGAGTTGCTTCACCTGGCCAGAATTTGGTCTACCACACAGTTATTCTCCACGATATGAAATCAATCACAAAGTGGGTCCATCCACTCAACAGACTGTTCAGATGCCTGTGCTCACCGAACAATGACCAATCATCCACACCATACATCAAGTTCCCTTTGGAAATCACTTCACATACCAGACTGATGGCTCCCAAAATGGCGATCAAGTGCAGAATGATGAAGTTGAAGAAGAGAAAGAGAAGTACAATGCTATTGAAAAGAGATTGAAGGCTATGGAAGGAAATGACACTTGTGGCTTCGATATCCCTAACCTCTGCTTGGTTTCTGATTTGGTTATACCCGCAAAATTCAAAGTTCCTGAATTCCAGAAGTACAAGGGACTTACTTTCCCAAAAGATCATCTGACCATGTATTTTCGCAAAATGGTTGCTCATGAAAAGAATGATAAGCCGCTTATTCATTGCTTCCAGGATAGTCTGACCAGATCTTCTCTGAAGTGGTATATGAGCCTAAAGAGATAGGACATCAACTCTACAAGGAACTTGGTTGAAGCTTTCTTGAAATAATACAAGTTCAACTTGGATATGGTCCCTGACCGTAGACAGTTGCAAGTTATGACTATGAAAGACCAGGAAACATTTAAGGAGTATGCTCAATGCTTGAGAGAGCTAGCATCTCAAGTCAACCCTCCTTTAGGCGAAAAGGAACTCACAGGCATGTCCATGGACACTTTACAACCAGTCTTTTATGAGAAAATGGTTGGAAGCATATCTTCTGGTTTTGCTGATTTGGTTACCATTGGTGAGCGAATTGAATAAGGTTTGAAGAATGGCAAAATTGTCAATACTACTGGATCATCTAACAACAACAATGCTAAGAAATTCCCTGGAATCTTCCATAAGAAAAAAGAAGGTGAAACCAATGCAGTCAGTGGATCTCAAACACCGCAACCTTACCAACCTACAATTGCTCAAAAACCATCATTCATGCCATATTATCCATACTCGTATGTTGCAGTTGCTCAATACCAGCAACCCAACTTTGTTATGCCTCCATACCAACAGCCATAGGTGGCTCCTCCTCAAAATGCTCCTCGGATTGCTCAACAGAATGCTAGGCCAAATTATCCGTAGAATGCTCAACAAAATACTCCTCAGAATCAGAATCAACAGCATAATCAGAATAGAGCCCCCCGTTATCAGCAGAATGAGGCTCGTCACATTGATCCAATTTTAATGACCTACTCTCAATTATGGCAATACTTGGTCAATTCAAAGGAAATATATCCCATACCTACTCAGCCTAAGACATCAAATTTTCCTGCAGGATACAACCCAAATGTCAAGTGTGATTTTCATAGTGGGGTAGCAGGTCATTCAATTGAAGACTGCAAGGGTTTGAAGGAAAAAGTTCAAGACCTGATCGATAATAAAGTACTCACTTTTGAGGACGTCCCCAAGTGGTCTCCAATCCCTTTCCATGAGCAGCGCCAAGACACAAAGGAATCTCCTAAAGCCAGTTATCAGACGGGAAAGCTCATCCTTGTTGCTGATAGTCACTAGGCCCTTTATTATTGCATGTTGCAGTTTTCTTGTTTTTAATTTGTTAGTTTGCATTTGAACTTTGTTATCTTTAATCGTAATTTTAATGAAATGAGCATTGCATCTTTTGAATTAATCATGTTATTTTCTTGCTTTTACTTTCTTGCTACCACTCAAAAAAATAAACAACAACAACAACAATACTTCTTCCACCTCACTTTCTTTTTGTTTAAGCAAACATTGGAGGGAGGATGGTGATAAACAAATACCCAATTTGCAAAAATATGCTTTCAATTAAGACTTTGTTTTAAATTCCCAAACAGTGGAGATATAAGGAAAATAATCCCTCGTTAACCCCTTCGAGCCTAGAAGTAGGTGTTTCTTTCTACATACAGTTAAAACCCTCAATCTTAACCTGGGAAAGGGTAGAAGTTAAGTTAAAGCGATTTATACATTCTATTTCTAAGAGGATCATGTCATCATGGATCATTACAGATACCTTCATAAAGGTTCAACCACATCCGTTTATCGTACACAATGTCAAAGAAGTGAAAAATTCAAGGCTTACAACGGTTGTTTCTCAAGAACTATTGTTATGGCAGTCACAATCATCAAATTCTCACATCAGACAAATAATTGTCACACAAGTTGTTCAAACACAAAAGTGACGAGTCAAACAAAAAAAAGAAGAAAAAAAGAATTAAAAGAAAGATCATCAAAGATCTCAACAAATCAAAGCAAGAAAAAGCTTGTGTGACTTCCAAAGAACAATAAGTGACTTCCACCTCAAAAAGCATTGGTTCTCAAACCACCACTTCGTCATTTTCAATTCCTCTTGGAATTTGAATAAGTTAATTAACTGAACGTAGGAATTGGAGATCATCACGAAGAATGGGTTGGGTACAAATCAAAATTTGAGCCTCATATCCTTTGTTTCATAAACCGTGAACCAGGCCACGTTACAACGTTTAAAAGACCTAATTGAAGCAAGGTCTCTTTTGAAAGCATACTAAAGTAAGGTTGCGTTAACCTGACTCCTCGGTGTTTGCTAAATTCATTGGTGTTGATACCATGTTACCACATCACTTTTTCACATCTTGAATTTCAAATTTCCATTGCATCCTCGTCAAGATTTATCCAATTGTTTACCGAAATCTCATTTCAATAAATGATTTACTTTCAAAAAATTGCATAATCATCGCTTTTAAAATTACCATTGCAAGAAAACAATTTCATTTGCAAGTTTAGCACTTCACATCAAGAGAATTTCATTTATGTGACATCAGTTGAAGAACATCATCATCTGCAAATTTATCCCATCAAGGGCAAGCCATGTCTTCAAGAGTTGATCACAATCAAAGGCATTCCATTTGCAAAGTTCCAAACATTGGGGCATGTCATCTTCTAGATCAGTAGTTAGTGTCGAACTCTTGTTGATCCGAACTTTTCAAGAACTCAGCATTTTGGGGCATTCAGGGCCAAGACCTATCCATTCTTTCAAAGTTTCTCACAAGCATGTCAGTTCCCAAATCATCAGCAATTTCTGATCTCACAAGAAGTGCCGGGAAGTCAGGTTGCAATATCTTGCCAAAGGACCACAATCAGAAGCATTTCTTATTTCGTTTACCTGTAACCCTCAATTGGGGCACACGTCCAAACATTCATATCATATTTATCAATCATATTTGCATGCATTCATTAATCATGCATTGAACCACGCCTATCACTCATGGGACTCACACCCATTGCATAAACAAAGCTCAAACTTTGCTCAGCATTTTCCATTGAAAACCAAGCTCTACCATACAAAAATCCAATTCCCTTTGGCCAAGTCCAAAAAACCATTTCATGTATCGATAATTCATCATATGCATCATTTCATATGCGTCAATCCATTGATTGAAGTTGTTAACGTATCACCCTTTTGTCAACCCACTGGTTGGATTTTATCATTATTTCCTCGTCAATTTGAATCAACCCACTGGTTGAGGATAACCTTTCACTTCTTGTCAACCCACTGTTTGAAGTTAATAATTTATTTTCCAATTAATTCAGAGCAACCCACTGGTTGAGAATAGTTTTCTAGTCCACCTTTATCGATCCACTGGTCGATGTTGGCTTTCTTTCTTACTTTTCAAACTTAACTCATTGGTTGAGATGTCGTGTCGACTTTCATTAACCCACGTGTTGATGTTAGTTCTTGCTGTCTGCTTTCATTAATCCACGTGTTGATGATAGTTCTTATTGTATACTTTCATTAATCCACGTATTAATGTTAGTTCTTTGTTGCTCACCTTCGTCAATCCACTGGTTGATGTTGGCCTTTCTTTCTCATTTCCAAACTCGATCCACTGGTTGAGAACAATGCATCGACTTTTATCAGCCCACATGTTGATCTCAATTTTATCTTTCTGTTTGGAATCAATCCACCAGTTGATGACAAAATCGTTATTTACCTGCATTAATCCACAGGTTGATGTCAGCTTTCCTTTCAAACTCAATCCACTGGTTGAGGATGTTGTATTGTCTTTCATTAGCCCACGCGTTGATGATAGTTATGTCTTGTTTGTTTGGAATCAATCCACTGGTTAGTGGCAAATTTGTTATGTCCCTTCGTCAGTCCACTGGTTGATGTTGGCTTTCTATCCGAACTCGATCCACTGGTCGAGGATGTCGTGTCGACTTTCATTAACCCACGCGTTGGTGATAGTTCTCTCGTAATTCATCTTATTTATCCATGCAAAGTTTACTTTTTGTCTTTATTTCCCCAGTAGAATCCATACATTCATGACATATCATTTCATCGCGTCAAGGACGGAATTCAGGTCTTTTGTATTTAATTACTTTTAGCCAATGATCCACGTTATCGGGCTAAAAGACAATTAAATAGGGGCAGCTATCACACCCTATATTTCACCCCAATTTTTATCCGATTCATATACACTTGCATCCAAAATAAGAGTCGATTTTTTTCTAATAATATTACATTTGCGTGTGCATACCACATTTTGCATTATTTTCTTGAATTTGCGTTCAATTTTGCATTTTTATAATTAAATTTGTATTTGTCAATTTTACATCGAATTTGTGTAGTTATATTTACATTTTTTAAATATCTATTTATTCCTTCAATATCCATAAACCATATCTTTTCATTATTTAATTTAGTTTTCATTAATTATCTTTTTGTGGTTTTATTTTAATTGAGTAATCACTTCTGTAATTCAGATTTTATTTATTTTGGAGGAATTTATTTTGATTAATAAGAAAAATAGAGTAAAGTATAGTTTTTTTTATTTACTTTTGTTAATATATTACTACATGTTGTAACATTTACTGTGCAATTCAAATAGTACAAGAGTTGTAATTGCCATCTCCAAGTAGACAGCAGGTCACAATTTTCTATCGTGTATCACCACCTTGTCATATTCTTCACTCTCCAACCTGCAAATTCAAAACACAAAAAAAAAACAATAGTACAACTAACTCTCTCCACACTCTTCTCAATTCCACTACCCTGCTCCATCAATTTCACTCACAATTTTTGCACTAACAAACTTCACCCCAAGTTTTCACTTGTCCTCCAATCTTTATCCATTCATTCTCAAATCTCCATATTGCCCTCATTCTTTCCATCTATATGAACCTCATTTATTCTCATATTCTGACCAAGAATCTTACACCATAAAAATGAATAACACGCATCTTCATCTTCATAACCACTAGCTCCCCAAAACCAGCAACAAACACCAACAACATATCTCCTAACCTCACGCTTCCATACATCCATTTCACAACTCATAACCACTCAACACCCTTAACACTCAAACTGTCACCTTAAATTCCTCATAACCTCCAACTGAAGCGTGAGAGGCCATGGACAGAGATAAAATAATCGAGAGATAAGAAACAGAGAGCAGAGAGAGCGTACGATAAGCACGAGAGAGAGAGTTTTTTATTTTTGTCATAGTTATTTAAAATCAAATAAAAAATGTGATAATAATAACAAGTGAGGTGGCAACTGCTTTGACCATTAGGGTTTTTTAGGTTTGTTCTTTCTCTTTCAAATTTGGGCTTTCAACTCTTGATTAAGACTGTTTGGTGACCCCAACGTTTTTACTACACCTCACCACTAGTCCTGCTCATTACACACCCTCCAAGCCAAATTTTCTCTCAAAATTATGTTTGTTTGTTTTATGTTTAATATTTTCTTTCATATTTTTTAAAAACAATTAAACATTTTCTTTTATTGTTTTCTTTTTAGTTTAATATATAATTTATTTTAGTCTTTAGTACTTTATCTTTTATTTTTATATTTAAAATGCTCAAAAATATTTTCTTATAGCTATTTAGCTTTTAGATTTATTTTTGTTAATTGTTGAATTGTTTCTATTTCACTTGTACATTTATATAGACTTGTAATTGTTTCATCTCCATTTGTAAATATGTATTTCCACTCCCATGAGATGTAATAGCTAGTAAATACTTTATTGTTTTATTTAATTATTCATCACAATGCACAAACCAAAAACATTTCAAACTAATACTCGATTGCGAGCCATTTTAACCTTGAGTCGACAAAGCTTAGAAGCGTCGCAACGACCACACATTTGTGCACACACCACGCTTGCTCTTGGGCTTACAATGAGACTTTAGTCGATTAGTTAAACTTCATTTTAATTATCTAATTGGGCTATGTAAAATTGCTTAGTCTATCTAATCAATTTTTCTTAAACTAATTACTTAATTAAAGTTCTTTTAATTAATCGATTAAATTTATTTCGCGCATGCACTTACACAATTGTTAATTGTCTTATCATTTGCGCAAGCCACCTTTTATGGGATTTTAATTCATTTACTCATTTTATTTCATGCTTGTATATAATTATTCACTTCATTTCCATTCTCGCGCCTTGGTCCATATACCAAGTTTTCAATAAGGGCCTCATGGTAGGGAGTAGATATTTGTCTATTCCTCATGATTAATCAAGCTTTCTTGGTTAATCATAGCCCGAATCTTCTCTCATTGTCATTCACCACTTTCATAATAAAATTCTCAAACCTTGATCCAACGTTGAGTTGTTATAAAAAATGTTCTCACAAAAAAAAATTGGATGATATTTGTTTAAGTCGTTGAATGATACCCAATAGTTTAAACGAATTTAAAGTGTTTAGGCTATTGGATGATAGCCCAATAAGCTAAATACTTTTATCCATGCAAAAATACCTAACAAGAGTGAACCTTGTTTCATTTCATCATTTTCATAATAAACTTTTGGGATGAGAGATGATTGGTCGAGCTCACTCACCAATTTTAAGTATTTGAATCATTAGATGATAGCCTAATATTTTGGTACTTGTCATCCACAATTAAAACCAATTCAACTCATCAAACCTTGCCCACGTGCAAGTCCTTTTTTCAAACTCGCATCGCTCACACGCGATTTTCTTTTGCTTACACGCGAATTGCACTAGTGATGTCTTATCGTCCACGTACGATTAAGGTCTTATTTTTCATAAATAAAATCAACCAACCAACAAATGTTCTCGCAACCAAGAACCACGTAAGCTCTGACTTTTCCATCGCATTTGGAGAATACGTAGGCACGAGATTCTAGCATCTTGGCGAGCACACTTTCAAAAAATTAAAACATGTTTTCTTTCTTTTCTCTTTTCGCACATGGTAGTTAGAACATAGCAAATTAATACATTAAACACACACAAACACTTAGAACTAAACGGGTGCCATCGAGTACGATGAATGTGAGCGGTGCTAATACCTTCCCCTTGCATAACCGACTCCTGAACTTGCATCTCTTGGTCTTGAAGACCATTTCATTTTCATTCTCAAGTTTTATCTATATTTTTCCTTTCCTCATTAGGAATAAATAAAGTTAGATGACGACTTTATTGTAATTTGTATCGAAATTTTTCGATAGCGTCAATAGTTTGTTATTTTTTAAATGTTTTTTATTTGTGATTATCTTTTAAAAAATATATAATAATCATGAATTAATTGCTTATTTAAAATTTGACTTTACTACTTGTTTAGTGAAAACATGTTAATGTAATCAAAAATCATACATAGCCATAACTTCGGAGATGAGTGTAACCTCATATTTTACGTATATAATAAAAGTATACATGTATTCTAAATATGATGATTTTGCATCATTTTTATTATTAATTTCTGTATATGATGTCATGGATATGATCAAAGCAGTATTTACTTGTTAAATGGAATTCTACTTGACCATAAAATTTACTTTGTGAGGGTCTATATATGAAAAAATTATTTTTAAAAAGATACAATCCTTAAAAGAAAAATGTTCATATATTTTCTCAAAAATAGGAGAGCATTAAAATTCAAGGGTATTACAAATGATAAATGTAAGGAGAAAGAAGTATTTTAAAGGGAAAAAAACAAAAATCAAGTGGTTAAATGATGATCAAAATGGTGAAAAGAAAAGAAAAGAATGAGCTTTGATAATATAAAAAAATTAAGACGGCTTTTACAAAACAGTGAAAATTACCCAAAAAAAAGTTGTAAAGTAGAATAGAAAAAGACTTTTTAAAAAATAAAGTGATATACGAATTCCGCTCTCTTATCTCCTAGGCGCTTTTGAATCTCAATAAAACCAAGATTTTTTATAGCTCAACAATGTTATAACTAAAATAATAAAGATATTAGTGATCCATAACTGATTGTGTATTTTGTGATATTGCTTAAATGAAGTGCAATAGATTTTTATAGTTGATGCATTGCATGATATGGAGGAAAAATTAACCATTTGAGTGATACTTAGTGAGAAAATGATTTTGACAAATAATTAATTGTTGATATAAAAATGTTGCAATATCATACTTTGGCTAAACTCAAATTTTTCATCTTCATGTTATAGTTTATGGATGATTATAATATTGATTGTGAATTTGCATTTTAAGAAAATCATGTCATACTTCAAAACTCTTATAAAAAGTTATTGATCAAGTTTTGAAACCTCGTATGGACTATGCATATTAAATTTTTTTGATCTATTTGTATTGTAACTATTTAGGGACAAACAAAAAATAAGTTGAAGAAAGTTGATAAGTGTAAAAAAAAAGTGAGCATTTATCAATTTAATTTTCAAGAAATCAATCAACCTTCACCCCTAATTCATCATTAAAACAAGATAAAGTATTTATATGAAAGAACCATAACAAAATGAATGACAATAATTTCAAGAGACATTAAATTTCAAATAGTCAAAATGACAATGAAAGACAACAATTTCAAGAGACTTTACATTTCAAAAGAATGATCGTATCTTCTCCTTTATACATAGCTTAAATTTATTACGTTATCTCATTAATTAGCTTAGCTGACAAATTTTGATTGTATATGCAATTGTATTTGTTTAATGTGAAAAATGGTAAATAATCGCTGGTCCTCCTAAAGTCTTAAAACTAAGGAATACTCGCAAGATCGATCAGTTGATCTTAAGACATGTGCTAAGCTTTTTTTTAGGGATTGAACTAGTTATGTCGAAATCCTTATCTAAGAAGCAGTTTTCTAGGACTAAGGGAACAAATACAATGGCTTTCCATACTATAGTTAGACTCAATTCGACTGACTAGTGACTCGTGACCGACAAAAGGAGTCTAAACGAAACGATTAACAATTTGATTCTTCACAATATGATTTGTACCAACTAACGGTGACTCGTGATTGACAGAAGGTTGTGAGCCCCAGACTTGTTCTAAACAAAATAGTGTCAATTGACTCTTTTGTTAACTCGAAGCTTGTTACGAAAAGAGAATCAACATAAACGATAACGCAGAGATATTGTTGAAAAGTAAATAGGATGCAAGTAAATGACTCAAAAGAAATGACTGAAATGTAAAGGTTTTGCATTGAAATAAAAGTGGTGATTCACGTACATCAAGCACTTTTGAACTCTTTGCTGCCTGACGCTAGGAATGAACAAAGTTTTTGCAAGTGATTTGATTATACAAGTGAAAACCCGAAATTTACATTGAGATGACTTATTTATAGTATTTACAAAATAACTGCCTAAAAGCAATCTACGAATGATATTTAAAACTTGAAGAAACTGTTTCACAGGATTTCGCCACATATTTGCGCTTAAACAACACACGAAGCTTTTGATAACTGCCCACGACTTTGAATTTTGAATCTTCCCGCTTCTGGCTTCTAAGAGTAAACTGCTCCCAACTTCGACGCTTTCTTTTAACAAGAGCAAAATAATGAAATTTCTCTAAGTCCAGAATCCTCTATAATCAACTAGGCTTAGCTTCGACTACTTCCTTCGCTATTCAACATTTTGTCGAATTGATGAAATTCTACGCTTTATCCATCTGGTCGACGTACCTCTTCTTCGACATCTTTGTCTTAGCATTTTTTCTTGGTCATAAATTTCAATCTTCTGAAGAACCTTTATCTTTAAGGATCGACCCTTAGTTCACAAGGACATCTGCATTTAATATGTACCTTTGAATACCTTAAGAAATTTCAGGGTAACAAAATGCCCCCAAGAGATGCCATTTTCGAATTTTCATATCTCGACACGTATGAGATAATGACATCTATAAAGTGTCAGATCCTCATTCGACCGAGTCGTTCCCACTACTCCAAAAAGTGGAGGTTACTGTTCCGCTTTTCCCGTGATGTAATGTAATCATGGTAACATATCACACTTTTTACTTCGAGACGTGGGTCAATAAATGTTCGTCATGATTACACTTTTAGTGACAGACATGGCCTATTAGGCTTCCGCTGCAATCTCGCTACACGTGTCCTATGGCTTGACACGATTTGGACTTAGGAAATGACAACAATTTCCCCATTATTTCCTTTCGTCCGACACTGGCTACAAATAGTCTCACTTCAACATTTTCCTCTTTTCTTCCTTTTCGCTTCCCTTGAGTTTCTACTTTCTTCTTCTTCTTTTTAGAGAAAAACCCAGAAATCAATCAACCTCTATTGTTCATCACCTGCAAGCTCCTTCAACTCCTTCTAATGGAAAGTAAACACTTCCAAACTACTCCAGCAGAAACTTACCAAATACGCCATATCGATGGCAAACCCTATGTGCTAGAACCCCTTTTTTCAGAAGAAAAGACGAAGATTTGGCAATCTCAGGTACTGATTCCCTTTAATCTTGAGAAGGAACCCCTAGCTTTTCTGGGTCCTTTACCTGTAGATGTTCCCTCTGAAATTTATGTTGATGATGAAAGCGCGTTCTTTCCCACTAGCACTAAAAGTAGTCCCTTGATTGCTTCCCCAAACCCTATTTCTTTGCAATATATTGACAAAATTTTTAGAACTCCTCCTCCTCTGGACTGCCCTAAATTTGGTGCTTGGATGACACGTTTGGAGCCTAGAAAAGGCAAACAATGGAAAGTCATGGGTATTTACAACCTGTTGGAACTTTCTCGTTTTGGCCAACCTTACTCTGGCGACATGCTATTGTCTGCTTTGCACTTCTAGGAGGGATCGACAAATACTTTCCACACTAAGTGTGGCCTGATAACTCCCACCCTTCTCGACCTGGCGGACTTGACAGGAGTAAAACCCGCTGGCAGAGTCTTTAGCCACATTGAACACACTCCTATAGCAATAAAATTCGACATTGGTGAAACCAAACATCCAACATACAATAATTTTATTAATCATCACCGACGAGAATCCGGCGACATCTTTGATGAAGAACATGTTGCATTTCTAACTCTCTGTCTATGTCGCTTTATCTTTTGTTCCAGGTCGATGCAGATAGCCAAAAAAATTCGTTTATCTTGCCACCACGTTGCACGGGGGTGAAAATGTTTCCCTAGGCCAATTAATTTTGGCCTCTTTATATGCCTCTATGACTGATGTGGCAAACCAAATCAAATTTTTTGACCCTAACAATCCAAAGAAAAAGAGTGTTTTAGTGCACAGTCTCTTCTGGCTTCTGCAGCTATGGTTAAATGCCACTTTTTATGAAGACATTAAGCCTCTTCGACAAAGAAAGTATCATTCTCCCAAGATCGAAATGGTGCTGTTTGGCCATGTTATCTTCCCCTGACACCTATCGACAAAACCTCCTTTAATGATGAAATTTTCAAACTACTGTTCAATATTATGTTGACAAGAGAAAATTTTACACCATCTATGACTCCATTTTCTGATGGTAAGAGTGTCCTAGAATGTCTCACCAAATCCTTCCCACCTGTCCAAGAAAAAGATCAAAAGAATTCTTTGGTATACTGGAGGCACTTTTTAACTCCTCAATTTTTCACTTATGCGGTTACCAGCATGAATCCATGCCTAATGGCTTAGCAACCCAACTTGGTAGCTCGACAATTTGGACTTTTCCAACTTGTCCCTAAATCTTTCTATAATTCTCACGAGTTGGTTATCGACTATCCTGAACGACCGACCTTGGGAAGTTATTAAAGAAGATGTCGACAACCTTTGGCTACATAGAGCCAAACTTACCTTCACCACTTTTAAGCCATCATATTACTGAACTAAGGAATTCGAGACCTGGTGGCATTCATATTTTTCTACTTTTGTTAATGGTCCTGCCAGGAAAATGGTTGAACTGACTATTACTCTTGATAATTTTTAGGGTAAGACGACAAAATGTAAGACCACTAACATAAAGCAGATTCAAGCTTTCTAGAAATACTTTAGGGTGGTGTAATTACCAAATAATCTTCCACCGAACCATCTATTATGCGACCCAAGAGCTAAAGGAGAAGGTAACCAAAAGGATTCCACCACTTAAAATTCCTGGTTACGCGAAAGACAAGTATCTTTACCCACTTCACTTTGGAAAAATAAAATTTCCTCCTTTGCCGACTAGCCCGTTAGCCTTGGCTTTTTGCCCACCTATCCCAGATTGGTGGTATAGATCTTGGTCAAATACTCAAAATGCTTACAAGAAGAAATCCGACAGGGTGGTTCCGACGAAGCATTGGTTACACAACTACCCAGGTTTTCTGAATATTGATCTTAAATATGCGAGAGCTCTTGCTGTAGTACCCAATGGTAACAGCTTCTGGAAAGATTAATTTCCTTTTTTCATTTCGAATCACACACTTATTTGACTCAGCCATTTTTTCTTCTAGCTATTCCTCTTCAACAGGTAGTTCCAAAGAAAGCTCATGCCATCAAAACCAACCAGGAAGACCCATCAACCTCACCTATCGACACCACTGACAAAGAAGGTTCTCCGACCTCAAAGGTATGACTTTACACCTTTGTTAATATGCTTTTCTGATTCAGTATTTCTTACTTGGTCGACATCTTATAGTTCAACCATATTCACACCCCCTCTGATGATGAACCGATTTCCTCTTCTTTCAAGAAGACTAATTCTCCTGTAAGTATATTTGAACATTTTTATTATATTCAATACTTTATGACTTGCAAAATACTAATGTTTCTTTTGGTTCCAGAGTCGGAAACGCTTAGCAGATTCGACTGCTCCCTCCAACAAATCCAAAAAGTCCAAGAGGGACAAGAAACACCATTTTGTAAGGACTGAGGTAAGCATCTTATTTAACCAGATAACTTCGACCAATGCCATTGGTTCGACTTATATATATTTTTTAATCTTAGCCATCACCTGATGATCAGTCTCCTCAACACTCCCACAAATCCAAAAGCCATAAAAGGAAGAAGAAACACTCTTCTGAAGATAAAATGGCTAAAAAACAAAAGAAAGAGAGGGAAAATGAGGCCCAAAATTTGGAAACAAATGTCTGCTCACACCCTGTTGACATGGGAAAGCCAGACGACGACGTCGACGAACAGTCTGTAATCTCAAGAAGGAGAGGTTAAGTGATCTTGGTAGTAACTCCTGAAGCTAACCTATATTTAGGTGTTGACCGCATAGTAATCGATACAGCCCTTGTCACTCCTCCTCGTGTTTCTGAATTAGATGAAAAACCAGGCCCAGTTGGGGACGTCGACGTTGCTTCCGTCGAAAAGGATAGAGTTGTCGAACCTCTTTCACAACCACAAGTACTTGTTAATTTTTCCTTCTTCAATTTCTTTCTGCTTGTCGAATTCGTTTGACTGGTGTATTTTCTACAGGTTGAAGCTTTTGGCCCGCAACAGAGTGTGGAAGATTATTCTCCTCTGTCAGAAGTTTCTTCTCCTCACCATCACGAGAATCTCAACATAGCCGCTAGTAAGTTTGTTGACCTAACTGTTCCGACTACTCTTAGTGACTCTGATTCGGCCACTAGTTTTGCCAAACATAAGAGTTATAGTTTGACTAGCTCTGAATCTAGTCTCTCAGATTCCCTGTAGGATTTAGAGGCGGACAAAAATGCCACCACTTTTAAAAATTCTCCTCCTCCTGATGGCACACTTCATCTTTCTCCTGAAAAAGAAAGCTAAATCTCTACCTCCTAAGCTTATGCTTCAAAATCCTACTGAGGAAAAGAGAACCGACTCATCTGGCCCTCCAGGAGAAAAGAAATTTAACTCACCAAAGCCCTCTGCAGAGAAGGTTGACTCACTAGTGTCGACCGAAGAAGATATCGACACATCTACATTGGAAGTACTAACAAGGTTGTACAAATTTATGAATACTCACACTCTCTCTTCTGATTTCGACCAGTCTCAAACTCACAATGATAATTTAGGGCCTGAGGCTACAAAGATTAAGAAATTTACGGACAAAATCTGAACTTACGCTTTGAGCCCTGATTTTCCTCACTTGCTCCATGAAGACTCAACTCTTGGCTCGGAGCTTTTTGATTCTCTTACTCAGTTGAAGGGCCTTGATATTTCTGAGTCATCCAAACTCATGATGGCAGCGTTTGAGAAAATTCTTCTTTCTTTGCTTGAAAATGTCAATTCTGTAAAGAAGAATGAAGAATTGGTCGAGGAAAAACAGAATTTGGTGAAGGGGAATGTGGATGTGGTGGTAAAGGCCAAGAAAGTGATTGAAGGATTAATGGCACATGTTAATCAGAAATGGAAAGAACTAACTCCTACAAGGAAAAGAGTTGCTGAAATACGCAGTCGAATGGCCAAATTATCCAAGGAAATGACTACTTTAGGCGAAGAACTGGAACTTGTCACTAAGAGAGAAGAGTCGCTCAACCAAGTTATCACTCCTACTCAAATAGAAGTGCACAAGATGACCATGGATGCTGTGGCCGTCAGTACTGCTACCTCTAAAATTGAAGTAGAGATAGTGGCGCTTAAGGCGAGAGAAAAATCATGTTGTACGCCTCCATGGTGAAATAAAGTCTTTCCAGAACAAATTCCAACATTTTTGATTAATGTGACCATTATCTTATGGCCTTTTTTCTTATGTAAAGTTTGAACAATGGCTTTCTAGCCAATTTTAATGTAATGCTTTTATGTTTTTGCTTTACATTTTTATCTTTTGCACACATCTTATGCATGTCTGATTTGATGGTTTTGACATAACTCTCTCCAGCTTTTGTTCGACAAATATTTACTCTGTCGAAATTGTAACTTCTTGAAGAATAGGTTTGTACTTTTTTAAGTACTTACCATTTACCCTTAAAATTTGTCGGTTCGGGGCTAATTCTTCAAGTTCTTAAGCGTTGTTTGAAAAGTCTTGAATTACCTTAAAAGGTCCTTCCCAATTTGGGGATCATTTTCCTAAGACTCTATCACCCCTGCCCATAGATAATATCACTTTCGATACTAGGTCGTCGACAATAAATACCTTATCTTTCACCTTTTTATTATAGCCTCTAGCGATTCTTTCCTTCTGTCTCCTCAACGAATCAAGAGCTAGAATCCTCTCTTCATCTAAGTCGACTAGTTCGTCTACCATCATTTTCCAATAATCTTCAAATGGTATTTCATGTTGTCTTTGAATTCTTACAAATTGAACATGTATTTCAACAGGAAACACAACATCATGTCCATAAGCAAGTCTAAATGGAGTAACTCATGTTGCTTCTTTGGGAGAAGTCCTACATGCCCATAAAGCTTGATCAAGTGTTTTATGCCAATTTCATGGCTTCTTTCCTACATGCTTCTTAATTAAGCTAATTATCACCTTATTGGCTGCTTCGATTTGGCCGTTTGCTTGAGCATAGTAGGGAGTAGCGTAAATTCTTGCATTTATCTCCCAGTAAACACTGATCCTTGGTCGGTTGTAATTATTTTTGGAAGCCCAAACCGACATATAATGTGATTTTGAATAAAACCAATAACAACTTCTTGGTCGACATTTGTCAAAGCCATAACCTCAACCCATTTTTGTAAAATAATCAATGTCAACTAATATGTATCTTTGTTGTTTTGATGAAGCTGGTTTTATTTCTCCAATCATATCTAAAGTCCGTCCTCTAAATGGACAAGGTTTTACAAAGGAATGCAGCTCATTTGTAGGGACATGTTGTATGCCCCATGCATTTGGCATTCTTGGCAGCCTTTAGTAAACTCAATGCAATCTTTCAACATTGAGGGCCAATACACACCTGAGCGCATCAAAAGTCATTTCATTTTGTGTCCATCTTGATGTGCACCACATGCTCCACTATGCACACTCGACACTACTATATATGCCTCACTTTCTCCAAGGCATTTGAGTAATATTCCTTCAGCAGTTTTCTTAAATAATTCGTTCTCTATCAAAACATAACTGAGGGCACGATATTTAATTTTTCGTTCTATCGAATCCGTAGGAGAACGTAAATAATCGACAAATCGCTTGCGCCAATCATTATCTTTCCCATTGTCAATTGTTAAAATTTGAAAATTTTCAGCATCTAGAGCCCCTAATTTTATAATTGACAAATCTGAAGGAGATAATAAAGTTGCTCGAACTTTCTTTCTTACCTAAATAGGTTCTTCATTTTGATCTTTTTTGTATCCTGAAGCTTCTTGTGCTAAATCATTCGCTTCTTGATTTTCTCGTCGAGGTATGTGTCGAAGACTCAATTGTTTGAATTGCTTAAGTAGTCTAATGGTAATCACAAAGTACATGATTAAATTCTCTTTAACACATCTATACTCCTTTGAGACTTGTTTAATCACCAATTCTGAATCTCCCATGATTTTGACGTTCCTTGCCCCCAATTCTAGCAGTAGTTCAAGTCCAGTTATTAAAGACTCATATTCTGCTTCATTATTAGTGCAAACATCGTCGATTGTGTACTTGAACTCTACTAGAATTCCATTGGGAGAAATTATGATTCCTCCTATTCCAACGCCATTTTTATGGCTAGAACCGTCGAAGTACAACTTCCATGGCACTAAATCGACATACTTTTGAGGCATAGCAACCATTGAGTGGTCGACAAGAAAGTTTGCCACTATTTTCCCTTTCATTGCTTTTAAAGGCAAATACGTTAGGGAATACTCTATTAACGCTAGTGCCCATTTACCAATTCGACTGTGCAAAATTGGTTTAGACAACATATGTTTAATAATATCAAAATGAGAAGATACATACACATTAACTGAATTTATATATTGCTTCAGTTTAATACAAGAGAAATACAAACACATGCATAGTTTTTCTATGTCACTATACGTAATTTCAGGATCATTTAGCATTCGACTAAGGTAATATACAGGTCTTTTGACACCATTTTCATCTTCTTGTACTAACATACTTCCTATAGTCGTATCTGAGGCTGCAATATACAACCTCATAGGCCTATTTCTAACAGGAGGCGCTAAGATTGGAGGCTTCACTAAATATTCTTTGATCTTGTCAAAAAACTCTTGATGTTCCTTTTGCCAAATGAAATCCTCATTCTTCAGTTGAAGTAGTGGTGAAAAGACTCTGGTTTTTCCACTTAAGTTGGATATGAACCTCCTCTGGAAATTTATTTTACCCAACAAAGACTGAAGCTCTTTTTTGGTCGGCGGAGGTTTGACGTCCATGATGGCTTTGGTTTTGCTTTGATTTACTTCTATGCCTTTTTTGTGCACCATAAAGCCAAGAAAATCACATGTCTCCACACAAAAAGCAAACTTTAATGGATTCATTTCCAATCCATATTTCCTCATCCTTACAAAGGATTTTCGAAGATGTTGCAGATGCATCGATTTATTGTTCGACTTTATTACAATATCATCAATATAAACCTGTATAAAATCTTCAATAAAATCATGGAACATATAATTAATTCTTTAATATGTTGCTCCGAAATTTTTCAGGACGAATGACATGACCACCCATTCATATGTTCCTAATGCTCCTGGGGAACGAAATGCCGTCTTCGGCACATCTTCATCTGCTATAAAATTTTGATTATAACCAGCATCACCATCAAGCATACTTAAATATTTGACACCAGCGACAAAATCGACCAACATTTCTACCACAAGCATAATATATTCATCTTTAGGAGTGACAACATTTAAATCTCTAAAGTCAACGCATACTCTTAATTTTCCATTTTTCTTCATGTTTGGCACAATATTTTCCAACCATTCGACGTACCTTGCAGTTCTTATAAACTTGCTCTTGAGGAGCCTTTCGACTTCGTCCTTGATCTTCGAGATTATTATTGGAGCAAAATGTAACACCCGAGGTCAAAGAAAGCGAGGGTGGTTACATCGCATGTAACACCTAAAAGGCCAAAGAAGGCAAGGGTGGTCACCACATCGGAATGAGAGGGATCCCTAGGCTATGTAGGTATGGGAGTGCATGGTTGAAGGAGGCTTATAAGGATTAATTGGTACTACCTATACCAACAAGATGCATCTTCTTTTCGGTAGCCTAACCATAAGAACTTCATAGTTAAGCGTGCTTGACTTGGAGTAGTATTGGGATGGGTGACCTTTTGGAAAGTTTCTCAGAAAGCATGCGAGTAAGGCCAAAGTATGATGAAAAGACACGTGTTAGTTTGTGGGGTCAGTCGATGATCCTGAAGCACGTCAACGTCGAGGTGTTTGCTTTATTGGATTCTTTCCAACTTTTATTGGCAATTTCAATTCGACCAGATCTCTGCTCAAACCCGACATTTCATTATAGTCCCAAGCAAAACAATCTTTAAATTCTTTTAATAAAGATATTACCTCAGATTGCAGGTGTTGGTCGATATTGGCGCTGATATAAGTTGGTCTTTTATCACCCTTTTCGCCAAGATCTATTTCTTCTAAAGGGTCTTGTGGTTGCATCTTTTCAGGCACCATAGGATCCTTTTCGAAGCCCAAAGGCTCATCGTCATATATGCAGTGGAATCGCTGCTCATTGACGTATTCTTTGATTACTTTATTTTTATCTGGTGGTTTTGGCTCAATAACCCTAGTAATATCTGCCCCAGAATTTGTAATCTCTTGGCTTTGACAACCATATTTTCTTCAGCCTCTAAAGTCAAATTTATTTTATTTTCGGCAATATACGCCAAAATCCTTTTTCGAGCGTCAAGCTCAAATATCATTATCGCTGATGTCACCCCAGCCCGTCGGTTGGTTTTCAGTGTATGGATCCTGTAAAGGCTCCACATCCCATATGAAATTTCATGTAACTTCAAGGAAACAAATGCCTCATCTAAATTGGCATATAGTTCCTCTGCAGGTTGGCAAGGAGAAATATTAGTTAACTTTTTGTCGAATTCCCTTCCAATATTGTTTACATCGGCCATGAAGTACCCTTGATCGACCTCAATATTCTCCACTATACCATCTTCTCTCCAGATTATTAGACGTTGATGCATGGAAGACGACACAACTCCTACTTCATGAAGCTGTCATACCCCAAATTTGCCCGCCCTATTTCTAACTGTTAAATTCGTGTTCTGTAAAAAATTTAGTGACTTTTTAACACTAATTTATTTTGTTTATTAAAAAAAAATAAAAAAATTTATTTGTTTGAAATAACATATATGTCAGCATCCTTCTTAAATCTCAAATGCTACTTTTATTTTGAATAATTAAGATAGCACAATTGGTAAGAGAGCATTAGTAAGAATATTGAGTATATAGTCGTGGGTTCAATTCTCATTGAGTTATTTTTTATATTTTATTCTTTGTTTTTTTTCACTTAAAAAGGAAAAAAAAATCATTTTTTGGTTATTTAATTATTATTTTTGTTTTTTATTTTAAGGCCATTTTAAAAAAAAACTTCAATATTTCATTTTATGCACTTAAGAGACAAATCTGAAAAAAATAAATAAAAACTCTTAGATCAATCTTTTTATTAATTAGCAAAACAATTTTATTATCGGGGAAAAATCACAAATAAGACTAGATACATAATCTTGCTCACCAAGTTATGAATCAAATCCCAATCGATGAATTTTTTTAAGATTATACCAAAAATATGTTAATCTCATTTAATTTTTTGTCTAATTTTCTTCTATAAAAGCCTTTCAGTTTTACACTGTATAGGTATCCACTAATTTCTAATTCTACACTTTGGCTTTTACACCATACACAATTTTTCACAGTATTTTTGGTTTTTGTTTTGGCCGATGATTTTAATATGAGGTCATCCATATTTTATTTTTAATTTTATCTTCTTTTGATTTGTTATTTGTGTGTTTACTTGATGGTAAATTATTTTATTTAAATTATATTTTCATTAATTTGTTAGGAGACACTTTTTTCATTCCATACTAATACGCACAATACACTTGCACTCACTGAAAAACTCTTTTTTCAAAACCTTGAACTTTCACTTCACCATTCACACACTGTAAAATTTCTACACAATTATGGAGAGATTATGCTTTTGAGTTTGGTTCACCACACTTATAAACATATATTAATAAGTTGATATGAAAATATGAGATATCATTATCCATTTTTGTTTGAGTTAATGTTTTCCTAACTTGTACGTGACTGTAATCCATGGTGTTTGTTATTAATATTTATTTTTGATATATATATTGTGTATCTAATTTAGTTCATAAAAAATAAATTAAATAATTTTTTAACGATCAATTTGTGTGGCAAAAATTATGTAGATACTCTAATCTTTGATATTTTATTTCTATTGCTAACTAATAAAATTGTAGAAGATGAAGAAGTCGTCGGCACCATGCATCAGAACCACCGCGGAATATGCTTTCATCTGGTCATGCTGCCAGAACCGCGCGACAACATCGCCAAAAATCGTAGATTTGAGCACCCTATGATATGTCGCAGAAACAAACTCCACGTCCACAAAACCAGGTTCTGTCACTTGGTATCTTTTCTACTTCATATTATTGTTGGTTGTTTGGCCTCTTTGTTGAGGTTTGATATTTTTTACTCTGCTAATTTGAGGAGGATGGAAATCGTGAAACTGCTATGCTGTTGTTTTATTTATTTCAATTGCAAAATATATGCCGCATGTTGCATTTTTCTGGATGTTTATTTAAGTTGAAAAGTCAAATATGACTTAGATTTGTTTTATCATCTCATGATAATGTTAAACAATATATATATATATATATATATATATATATATATATATATATATATATATATATATATATATATATATATATATATATATATATATATATATATATATATATATATATATATATATATATATATATATATATATATATATATATATATATATATATATATATATATATATATATATATATATATATATATATATATATATATGAAGATAATAAGTCACGGTGATGTTACATTATTATTCTTACTTAAAGAGAAAGTGTGATATGTTATTCCTTTCAGTCTCATGGTTTAATTGGGTTTTAATTTTTAATAGAAATAGAAATGCCACTTGCTTGGTTGTTACAATTTGTGTGAAAAGTCAAAGAATTTGTTTCTGATACAATAAATCTAACGCGGCCCCAACTTACTACCAGTATTTTGTTTTTTGATTTATTATTATTGTATTAATCATAAATTAATTAGGTTTTCATTTGGACCTCTTGGGCCTGCACTTATATTCTTGTATTCTTCCTTTATGTTACACCTCTAGTTATTTAGGTGTGTGTATTAATTAATTAATTGTTTTTTTAATTAAGTTAATTTATTTTGGTAACTAAACAATATAAAAATATGTCATTTAAATATTAGATTTAAATAATTCTAAATATATACATAAATCAAGCTTTTCTTGTAATGAAATAAAACCAATTTTTTTAATCAAATTAATTTTAGCATTTTTATAAATAATAGAATAGGTGGTTATCGACTTAACGCCGTACTCATTGATTATTCTATTTACAACAACTAATAGACAAATCAAATGAATTGTTTCGCCTAGCGCGATTTAATTCTAAAAAGATCAACTTTTCTTTAATAAACCAAATCAAACTTAAAATAACTAACTAACGATCAAACATTTTTTTCACTAACATAATCAAATTCTAAGATATTTTCGAAAAAAGAATTAAGGAGAATTTTTATCAAAATTAACTGCGAATTACGTCTACGATCACTCTTTTACAAAACCCAGACAAGATTCAAGGATAATTCGAAAGCAATTCTACACAATCTTATAAAAAAACACCAACCAAACAATACGAACTACAAAATGGGCTCTGATTCCTCATAAGAGGATACATAGGCATGCGGTTAAAACCGAGGCGAGTCCCCTAACTAATAATTAAGATATTTTCTTTGTTTTTGTAAATAATAAATAAAATAAACTTGAGCATTAGATAGATGACATGATTTAGTAAACACATCATACCCTAAAATTAGCGAAGGTTCCCCTTGAGTACAAGAGAAGTGAGGGGTGCCTAACACCTTCCTCTTGCTTAATTGACTCCCGAACCCTTAACTTAGTTACAACGACCGCCTTATCCTTACTATTAGGGATTTCCCATTAGGTTCCCCGTCCTTAGGACAAATAAATAATGGTGGCGACTTCATTAATTTTCCCAGTTATTATAGAGGCCATTCTCTGCCAACCAGCAGATTATAACTTGACTTTCCTTGGATTATCATAAATATGGACGACCTTGTCACTGAGCTAACAATAACATTTACCTGGATCACACCCATGGTGTTCCTGGTTCTTCCTTCATAGTCCGACAGAGATCCACGAATCCATTTTCTTCAAAATGTGATGTGGCATTATATTGACGATAGTGCCATAATCTACCAACACTTTGTTGATAATTATTCCTTCGACTTTTTCCCTGATCAACAAGGGCTTTAAATGGCTTCTCATAGCCATGTCAGGCCTTTCGAAGAAGGCATCTTGGTTCTCAATTGAACCATTGTTCATGACAAAGTAACAAGTTGACTTATGTAAAGCCATTTCCTCATCATCGACATCAGCAGAATCTTCCACTTCTGTCGGACAATCATACTCCACAAGGAGAATCGACACCATATTAACCAAGATATCGAGACTCTCTTCTGAGTCAAGAGCAAATTTATTAGTTGCCTCTTCAGAACATTTGGCAACAGATCGTTTCACAAACTCTTTGATTTATTCTTTGACAGCAGGGTCGACTTTTACCCTGTATTGTTTCTGGTTGCTCACTTTGTTTGTAGCAACCTGTTTAGCGACAACTGCAACTTGTATTTCAGCCTGCTTCTTGTGTTGAAAACGTGTTGTACCCCAAAATTTACCTTCTTCTTTCTCATATTTCTGGCTTATAATTCGATTGCATAAACATACATGTATTCACATACATAACATTGATCATGGGGTTACTAGGTTCAAGGTATCCCAATTGGTGAAAGAAATGACACGTTTTGGTTATCTCAGATTACTTTGGAGGCCGTTTTTCCAAACAAAAAAAGAATTTATTCGCTTATTTCTCAATAAAGTGAATTTTGAGCTTTCGGCGTGTTTTGGGCACTCCAGAAGGCGTAGCTCTCAACTCTTTAGGTATTTTTTGATGATTTTTAATCATCAAGCTCCTCTCATCATTATCTACAACTTTCATTTGAAATACGGAAGCGAATTGCGTGAGGAAGATCCCCAAAAAAACTGATTTCTCCAATGGATTAAACTGAATTTTAGTGCTGAACCGTGCATTCTGCCCACTAAATAGTTCATATCTCCTAGATGGAAAAACGAAACTGAGCGGGGTCGATTTATAAAATTCAGAATCGAAGTCCTCTACAACTTTCATTTTCAATGCAATATCTTATTCCTCACTAATCAATACTAGAATTTTATTCTTTGGAGTTGATTTTGAGCTGAACCGAGTAATTTTCATCTGATTCGTGAACTTCGAAAAATCATATCTCGCTCAATTTTCATTGAAATGAGATGGGACCAGTGCCAAAAGTTCACAAATTTCGTTAGCTTCGAGTGTCTTAGAAATACTCGTTCGCAAATTTTGATCAGAAGACCCTCTTTCGAGGCATTTTCTCTAAAGAGCGCAAGTAAAATTCTACATGTGTCAGTAGCCTGAAAACTGTGTTGAAACTTCAAAATTTCATACCTCCTTGACCGTTCACCCGATCGAGTCGAAATTTTTATCTACGCAAGCAAAATTGCATTCCAAATAGTTTTCGTTTATATTTCGACTTCAAATTCCCCACGAATTTGGCTGTTTGGATTAATTACGAAAATTATTCGGATAATCATGATTTGGGCTTGATTATGGATCTAAGGCACTCTTGGGCCAAACTCCTAAAACTATAAATAGATTTTTGCCTTCACAAATCACAACAACACAATCATTTACTTAATTTTCACCATAAACCACTCTCTAATTCTCTCTCAAACCAAAGCAAAAACTCAAGAACAAATTTCAAACTTCAACTTTCCCTCCAAGTAACCACCACAGGCCGCCATTGGACCTCTGCCTAACAACTATCACCATAGTAGACCGTGCTAAGTGCGCCTCACCACGCTAAGCGCGCCATGCGATTTCTCATTTTTCTCATCACAACTTTCTCTCATAGGATCTGGCTCCTCTTCCCCTTCTTCTGCTTGAATTTGATCTAGAAGGAGCCAATTCCTCTGGATTTCTCTTCAATTTCAAGAATTAAGCAATTCTCCTTCATCTTCTTCAATTCTCCATTGAAGACTTCAAGTTTTCTTCAAGAATTCAAGGTAGATTTCAATGATTATCATCAATTCGGTACTTATTTGGTATTTTCTTTGAAGAATACAAGGAATTCCTCTTCAATTTGATTTAAACTTCAAGTTCAAATAAGTGTTTAGTTCAATTAAGCACTTATTTTAAGCTATTATTGACTTTTAGCTTTTCTCAAAATTGAGTACTGTCATTGCTTGCAAATTCCATGTAGATTCTGACTTTTGAACTTTCATTCTTGAATTCTTTGATTTGAATTGGATTTTGCAACGTTATTCGTGTCGGTGTGGGGATTTTTTGTACATAGCATACATGCATTAGTATTTTCCTTGTATCTAGGTCAGAAACTTGTGCATCTTGCATCATCTATCACATGCTCATGTATTAGAGAGCATTTAGTTTGATTGAATTACATTAATACATGATGATTGGAAGCATAACTTGCATCCGAAAGTGCGTCGACATGTAGATTCAAAGGAATCTTGATCATTAGGTACATTGCACATTGTACATAATTCATGCATATGCATTTCAAGTGTTTGTGTTAATATATAACTTAGACTTGACATGAGCTTTCAATACTTCTTTATGGAATGACTTGCATAACTTTGATGTTCATCATATGAGCATTAGAATTGTTGATTCAACTTGCATTCTTAGCATGTTCATGCATTGATCTTCATCATATGAACATTAGAATTATTGATTCAACTTGCATTCTTAGTGTGTTCATACATTGTTACTTGATATATGAGCATTAGAATTGTTGATTCAACTTGCATTCTTAGCATGTTCATACATTGTTACTTGATATATGAGCATTATAATTGTTGATTCAACTTGCATTCTTAGCATATTCATACATTGTTACTTGATATATGAACATTAGAATTGTTGATTCAACTTGCATTCTTAGCATGTTTATGCACTGACCTTCATCATATGAACATTAGAATTTTTGATTCAATTTGCATTCTTAGCATGTTCATACATTGTTACTTGATATATGAACATTAGAATTGTTGATTCAACTTGCATTCTTAGCATGTTCATGCATTTGATTTTCATCTATGAACATTGGAATTGTTACTTTAACTTTCATTCCTCACATGTTCATGCATTTGATTTTCATCTAAGAACATTGGAATTGTTACTTTAACTCGCATTCCTCACTTGTTCATGCATTTGATTTTCATCTAAGAACATTGGAATCGTTACTTTAACTCGCATTCCTCACATGTTCATGCATTTGATTTTCATCTAAGAACATTGGAATTGTTACTTTAACTCACATTCCTCACATGTTTATGCATTTGATTTTCATCTAAGAACATTGGAATTGTTACTTTAACTTGCATTCCTCACTTGTTCATGCATTTAATTTTCATCTATGAACATTGGAATTGTTGCTTTAACTTACATTCCTCACATGTTCATGCATTTGATCTTCATCTATGAACATTGAAATTGTTGCTTGATTGTATGGATGAGCTTTTGGCATGAGAACATCATGGAGAAGTGATTCAGATCAAAACAGGAAATTCTGCAGGTTATAGACCATGCTTAGCGCCACCAGAACCGCGCTAAGCGCCAAACTCACTAACTTTTGTGTTGCAAGTCGATTTAGCGCCACCAGGAGCAGGCTTAGCGCCAAACTTTCTGTTTAGGTTGCGCTTAGTGTCAAATACCAGGCTTAGCACGACCTTGAACTGAATTTTCTTTTCTTTCTTAATTCTAAATGCAAACAACATGTGTTCTAACATTCTTAACCATTATTTGAGATGTATTTGATGCAGAAGCTTGTGTTGAAACTACATATGACATGATTCTTTGATGTTTCACGTTTGCATACCCACGTATACATTCTTTGGCTTGCTTTTTGGGTCTAACTCCCTTCTTGCAGGTGTATCTTGAGTGGAATGTGTATACACATGTTCCTTTGTTTGTGCGCATACGCGTGCATTCTATTGTCTGCTTGTGTGGTTCTCTTGCAGGTGTTATTGCTTCAGATACGTATGAGTGCGCATTCTGCTTGTTTTTGATACCTTGAGTTCTTCTCACCGGTTTACTCTTATTGCATGGGTGCAATACTTGAAGTTTTTTGGAGTATTTCATTAGCTTGCAGTGCACTTCGAATTTTATATCCGTTTGGTAGTTTCTACACCATTTACCGCATTCTCTTACAGCTTTTCTAGATATCATGAGAAGTAGGGCTTTACAGCTTTCTTTTGCCATGAGAAGTAGGAATGGAGATGCATGATGGGGCTTCTGTAGTTGGAGCATGTTCAGGAACCCCTCTGGTTTATTTAAAGACCCGTTTAGGGCACTTCTGTTTGCTAATTGTCTTTGATTTGTTTAAAGTCCTCATCCGTGCATAGGAAGACGTTTTTCATTATGTTTACAATTGTGCTTGCATAGGTCAGAAGTGGTTAGGACACCCGACGTGGAACCACCAAGAAAAGTACCGCTTTTTATATTTCCTGCTATCGAGTCATTAATATGATGGGCAAGCAGAAAGGGTCGGCAGTCGTCCCCCACAGTTCTAGTCCTTGTCTTGTATGGTGCACGCAAATCGTGTTACTATTCCTATCGAGTCAATAACAAAGTGGCCAGAGTTCCCTATTCTAACTCTCCACTCATTCCTGGTGTTCGCATTTACTGTAGAACTCGCATCATTTGCTCCATGGGCTATGCCTGCAATTGTTTGACATTTGTTTGTGCATTACATTGCTTGTGTGCTTCTGCCAAAGTACTTGTTTGCTTCATCCCCTTGCATCCCTTGGTTCCACAACCAAGACGGATATAGGATAGCTTTCCCGTAGGGCTGCTCGGTTAGGATAGATTCTCGAGCCTAGACATTAGTGTTTACATCCTTTGCATGTTGACGTACGTAGAGATTCCCTTACATCCTCAACCATAGGCCTAATATTTGCATGACAACATTAGGGCTAGTACTAGTTAGTCTCTATTTTGTTTTGCTTGTCTTTTTTTGCATCCTTGCATGTAATTAAAACTAAAACTCGCTTTCTTTTTCTTTTAAAAACAAAACACTTAATAATGGTTTGAACTCCTTTCTCAAGGTAAAAGCAATCAACCAAGACAAACTCTTTTCGCCTTTGTGCGCTTTTCTTTTGTGTTTAAAACCTTTTCACAAGTAAAAAACACAAAACCCACCAAAACAAGTGAGCCGAACTACAGAGCTCTGACTTTCCCATTACATGTGGGAATACGTAGGCATCTTGTCACAGGGCTCGATCGAGCACAACTTGTAAATACTTCCTTCTTTTCCGTATGGTTTCTTTATTTTCTCTTTTCTTTTGCATGCATTGTAGAGTTTGAGCATAGATAGATATAACACACCCTTTAGCTAGAAAATAAAAGTGGATACCGTAGAGTACTACGGGCGTGTGGGGTGCTAATCCCTTTCCCTCGCGTAATTAATTCCCTTACCTAGATTCTCTCGATCTCTTGGTCGTAGGACCGCGATTTCTCCGCTTCAAGTTTACTCAATGTTTTCCTTTCTCCATCGTGAGATAAAAGATGTTCGATGGCGACTCCATTGATACACCCTTATCATTCGGAAGTTCAGCCGGGTGGTTTCAAAACGCGTCCACATAGTTCTGCTCATGGGATTTTTCCCCATATAATTCTCCAATATGTGGCTCTTCCTCTCTGATGTAAATTCATGTCGGTAACTTACAACCGACTTTCCCTTTGCATCCCTTACAAAAGCATTAGCATTTGATGCCCCCATTTTCCCTTGAAGCTTAATCCAGGTGCCTCTATGAGCAGCAATAGAAGGGATGATACTCTTTGGCTTTGCTTGAGAGTTCCATATGTTTCTCCTAGGATCCCTTGGGTTAGGGAACCTTTGGTTATGGACTTTGGCTTTGCCTTTCCCTAATTGCAGCTTTTGAAAATTCTCAGTAGCAAATTTGTCAATCAAAGCCCCACACCTAGGGAGCAAACAAACTATCGAGCCCTTGTTTTTGCAGTGGTACAGGAAATCTATCAAGTTCTCATCTGGCCTGGGGTAGACATCAGCTTCACCTAAGTCGACATCAGCATTATCCTATGAACTCTCTTCAACCATGTCATCTGGAAATTCAGTAATCCCAACCATATTAATCTCGACGGGTTCAACGAGGAGAGCCTCCTCCAGCCTAAGAGGATTAGTATCGATTTTCATCTTTCTGGCAGCGAATTTTAGACGACCCTCTTGCAGCAATTTCTGAACAAGATCCCTGAAAAGAAAACATTGAGAGGTTGTGTGACCAAGATAATTATGATATTTACAAAAACCTCTTTTTTGTCATTGTTCTAATGGTGGCATTTTAGCATTAGGAGGTACTAAAATTTGACCATATTTAACTAACAAATCAAAAATTTCTTCACATTTAAAAACATTAAATGTATAAGTTTTTACAGGAAATTTAGAATTGTTTTCGACAACAGTATTTTTCCCTTTAGAAGGAAACAAAGATTTACATTCATACGCAGGCCCTGTCTTCATTTCAGCCACATCGACATCCGCCTCGGTTAGCGAGATATAGTCGGCCTCGTATATGGGATATGTATCATCATAATCTATATAGGCTACTTTTTCTTTCTTAGCCTTAGCCTTAGTATGCCTAACCTTTTCTAGTCGTAGACGCTCAAGGTGTCGAACCCTATAAGCTAGTTGTGACATACTCTTAATAAAAGTTGGGTCGATTTTCTTTCTAATAGAATAATCTAATCCTCCAGCAGCCATTTGAACAAGTTCATGTTCTGGCACTTGGGTAAAATATCTCACCTTTAATGACCTAAATCAATTTAGATAATCATCTATGGTCTCAACAAACCTCCTCTTAATGTTTGATAACTCGACCAAACTAATTTTCAAATGTCCTTCATAAAATTATTCATGAAATAATTTTTCCAACTTAGTCCATGAATCAATTGAATTAAGAGGTAATGTGGTAAACCACGTGAAAGATGCCTTTATCAAAGATGAAGGAAAATGTTTCACCCTTAGGTTTTCATTATTCGCTATATTCCCATATTCAATTAAGTATCTAGCAATATGCTCGACTGTCGATTCACCAGACTCACCCCCAAACTTAGTATATTTAGGAATTTTCCACCCTCTAGGGTTTTCAGTCTGTAAAATATACTCAGACAAAGGGGACGAATATGTTGGCCTCTGGAGTGTGGTATTTATATTTTTCCTAGCTATAATTCTCTCAACAATGGTAGTTAGATTATTTTCGACAGCTAGATCTTCCTGTCGAATTTGATCAAGAATTTGATCAGCCTCTTATTGTTGATTAATTAATACCCTAGGGGGTTTGATAACAACATTTCTATGAGGCCCTGCAACTTTTCCTTGATGGACAATTTCATCTTCTATTGCCCCCATGTCTACTTGACCAAGGGGATCTAATCGAACAATAGGTGGCGCCTGTAACACCCTAATATTACCCAAGGTTTTAAATATGAAAATCAGAGTAAATTAAAATTTCATAAATTTAATACTGAGGCATCACACCTTCAAAACAACTCACTTTAAACAATTTGTTTTAAAGCATAAATCTCGGATACATAACATCGTCGGAAAATACAAATTGGTTCTTAAAGATCACAACATCTTCATTAATAAACTTCCTCATCAAATCATGTTTTCATAAAGTATGATTCTTCCTTACAAAAGGGAAATAAAAAAAGAACAACAACAAAAACAACATAAATACTCCCCCCGAGTGCTACGTATCAGAGCGACATCGACTCAACTAAAAGTAGCTAAAATATCCGTCTTCATAACCTGCACGTTACCAATATAAAGGTAACGGCGAAACAAGTAAAGGGTGAGATACTCCAAAACATATAATTAAAGGCATGATAGCACACACACACACACACACACACACACACATATATATATATATATATATATATATATATATATATATATATATATAGTTTTGGAAATATAAAAGATATAGGTTAGTAAGTGCATTCTAACACCTAACCAAACCTCACTTACTTTGATCGTCATTCTAATGTGTATAATCCACACTATATCGCCATAACTTCATCAGTGTAAATCATCACAACAACACATAAACTTTCATCACCACGAAATCATCATAAGTTAATACGTCACTAGTCGATACGACAATTATAAACAACAACATCAAACCACATCATTAAACAATACTAATAACTTAAGCAACATAAATAAAATCATCACCAATTGGCTAAAGCCCATCATCGCTTTTGGCATAAAAGCCCACCGTCACAAACATCATCACGTCATATTTGCATTAAGCATTTCATCAAGTTAAATCATCGCAAAACTCATCATTTATATTCATCGCATAATTATCATGAAATTATCAAATTATATTCATTTCATGTTCATCATAAAGATCATCACCAAATAAAACATCATATATCATCGCAATTCAATATCATCCATCAATTAACAAAACTCAACGCCAAACAACTCAAACATAAACATAACCGACTCCATGAGACACGACGATGTTATGCATGTGGTACCCGTCGCTTTGTCCACAATTAGGAACACTTGGCATAAAAGCCTCGTCGCTTGGCATAAAAGCCTCGTCGCTTAGCATAAAAGCCCATCGTCGCCAATGCAATGTGTAACACCCTAATATTACCCAAAATTTTATATGCAAAAATTAGAGTAATTTTACAATTTCATCAATTAAATACTGAGGTATCACACCTTCAAAACCAATTCACTTTAAACAGTTTGCTTTAAAGTATAAATTTCAGATACATAGCATCATCGGAAATCATAAATTGATTCATAAAAATCGAAACATTTTCTTTATTAAACTTCCTCATCAAATCATGTTTTCATAAAGTATGATTCTATTTACAAAAGGAAGAACAACAAAAGAACAACAACCAGACAACATAAATATCCCCCCCTCGAGTGCTACGTATCAGAGCGACACCGGCTCGACAAACAGCAGCTATAAACTCCGTCTTCATAATCTGCACGTTACCAATATAAAGGTAACGGCGAAACAAGTAAAGGGTGAGATAATCCAAAACATATAGTTAAAGGCATGATAATATATACATATAGTTTTGGAATCATAAGGGATATAAGTTAATAAGTGTATTCCAACACGTATCCAAACCTCACTTACTTTGATCGTTATTCTAATGTGTATAATTTACACTATAACCTCATCGGCGTAAATCATTACAACAACACATAAACGTCCATCACCACCAAATCATCACAAGTTATTACATCACTAATCAACACGACAATTATAAGCAACAACATCAAACAACAACATTAAACCATACTAATAACTCAATCAACATAAATAATATCATCACCAATTGGCTAAAGCCCATCATCGCTTTTGGCATAAAAGCCCACCGTCACAAACATCATCACGTCATATTTGCATTAAGCATTTCATCAAGTTAAATCATCGCAACACTCATCATTTATATTCATCGCATAGTTATCATGAAATTATCAAATCATATTCATTTCATGTTCATCATAAGGATCATCACCAAACAAAACATCATATATCATCGCAATTCAATATCATCCATCAATAAAAAAAAACCCAACGCCAAACAACTCAAACATAAACATAACCGACTCCATGAGACACGACTATGTTATGCATGTGGTACCCATTGCTTTGTCCATAATTAGGGACACTAGGCATAAAGCCCATCATTGCTCGGCATAAAAGCCATCATCGCTTGGCATAAAAGCCATCATCGCTTGGCATAAAAGCCATCATCGCTTGGCATGAAAGCCCTCTTCGCTTATGCAATGTATGTGACTCGACAATAAAACAAAACAACACAAACACACCATCATCGCTCGTCAAAATTGGCATAAAGCCCACATCGCTATAATTTATCCACTTCAAGATAAATATATCATCGCATCATATTTGCATTATGCAAAACATCACTAATAATTCATCATCATCAAAATCATGCATTCACAAATCGGAAGCATTAATTAACAACATCAATATAATCATCACATCATCATGTACAAAGACATATATCATCGCATTGCATATCACAAGTATTCATTGAGTAATACGTCGTCGCAAGCATTATATTTATTCACACCGCATTATTATCAATTAATTCGCCAAATTCCAAAAACGGAAAAATAGTCAAAACATCAATAACCGTCACAAAAGTCATTCCTAATAGCCGGCATTAATCAAAATTATCAACATCGAAATCGGATTGTCCATATGCGCCTTAAATCCACTAAAACGCAATCCGATTCAATTTAACTGTAAATTGGCCTATTCCGGGTCATCTCGTAAAAACTCGTAATTTCTAAAAGCTAACCTCACCACTACGTTCTACACGTCGAATTTAGCTAGCACGTCAATTTTCGTTGAATTCGGAGCAACTTGCTCTGTCGTCGAAATTACCGAAATCGGAAAATCGGAACATCATCGGGTTCTAAATTTAATCGCCTTTCTTATGTCCTAATTATATTTTAGTGACACAAAAGATTACTAGGTGGAATTGCGGTTTTCTAAAGAAACAGAATGTATTTTGAGAATTATGTAGAAACTGGTTTTTGACAGAAAACATTTCTCACATACAGAAATTGGTAAAACAGAAAAACCACGAACCACACCCCCACTAAGGGACGCACGTCCCGACTAAGGGTACAAGAAGGAGGTGGGGGCCTCATCATGGGGGGCGGTCTCCCCACACATGGAGGTGGGCGCCTTCCCCCCTTATCTCTCCATCCATTCGTCCTCCTTTTCCTGCATATTTTCTGTATTTTCCAGTTTCACATTTCTGGTTTCTTTCATTTGCTGTTATGGTTTTCTTTTCCATTTCCATTACTATTTTCATTTTATAATTCATGTACTACAATATTAATAAACACACACTCATAATCTTCTACACCTAATTCAACTTTCCTAACATTTTCAACAAATCAACCAACCAAACCCTAAAACCAACTATCAATTTTTCTCCCAAACCTAACATATATCATCAACCCTAACTATAATGAAATGGAAGATCAAACCCCTTACCTCACAAGCTTGGATGATTCAAGATGCTCCAACAAAACCCCAAATCCATGCTTGCTCTTGCTCCTCTTCTTCTTCTTCTCCAAACCCTCTCTTTCTCTCAAGCTCCCAAGTTTGGCTTATGTTGTTGGAAAGGAAAGAAAGTGAGGAAAATGGCTTTTATAAGTTATGTTTCTACTAGCTTCCTTTCTTGTCTTGTTTGTTTTTGGTGTGTTAGGTTGAAAAGAAAAACAAGGAAAGTGTTTTATAGGTTGTTTTCCTTACTAGCAACCAAGGGTGTAAAACCCAATTCTAACAATTAATCCTCACCCCTATCCAATTATATCATTAATTCAATCAATTAAAATAATTTCGGGGGATTAAATATCGGATCCGAATAATATTTTACCAGACCGAACAGAACGTCGCCTAATATATTAATAGATATATTAATTAACAAAATTATTCTCATCGCAAAATAAACATCGATCGGTAACTCGAAAATATTAATATAATATAATATTAATTAAAACAGGGCGTTACAACTCTCCCCCACTTATAATGTTTTCGTCCTCGAAATTTCGACCAAAACGAAAAATACGAGACATGCCTACGTATTCGCCCACTCAATCCTCGCGTCAATTAAACAACACACAAAAGACATCACAATTAAGAGTATCTCCCTACCTACAACGTCCAGTCAAGAACAACCATGCCGAGATGCAAAGCCCATACAATGCACTCGACAACCAACTAACACCCAACACTAAACAAGTTGCAGATACACAGGTTCATTCGAGAACTAAACAAACAAGATCGATACCATCCTAACGCCTCAACCATAGAATTAGTCACACACTCGAACCGATGCCTCGGAAACGAGTCACCAAAGATAGGAACATAAATTCCTACAACACAACACCGACACCATCGCTAAAACGAAAACAACAAAATGGTTGTACAAACAAAAACTGAAACAATCAGGATGGGATAGAACCACGCGTGCTACGCAACCACGAAAAAGATGCCTTCATTCACACATAAGCATGAACTCAAGAACTACACTTGCAGTTACCATTCTCATACTAGAAGTCACCAGGTCACATCGTCCTCATAAAATACCAACGCACAACCCTTGATCAATAACAAGTCACACAAACATAACAGAACTACGATACACCACTCATCCTAGGGCGTATACTGACGACTTGCGACTATAACTCACTAGTCCAAATCCAACAATCTTGCTTACTCGCTAATCAATTCAATGCTCGATATCTAAACCATGCTGCTTCACTACTATGCATGAGATGCCAACCGTAAAACAACTTGGTTAAACCTCAACTTCACAATTACTCAGAATGGATACGCTCAAAGCGTACACCCATCAAGACACCTCGCAACATCAACCTCATCAAATCGAAAAATCATTCTTTCATTCTCGATTGATCAACGTCCATTGGTCCTCTAAATATACGACATAGATTGACCTTTTCAAATATTGTCCTACTATTCACTTGTGGAACTTCGACGTATACACTTGACTTCAACGAAGTCGTCCCTTATAACAATTCAATTCCCAAAGTATATATAAGTAATCACTATCCTCGCACCGTCGCAACGATCAATACACAGGCTTCTTATTCGAAACACCTTTCACAACTTTCAATCTTCCAAAGTGGTAACTCAAACCAAAACACTCTCTCATGACTTCTATCCATCAACGTCGTCTCATACTACTGAAATTACAAAACAGGTTAAACTTAGAACCATAACATAAACTTTATGGAATCCAACACGAATACTGTCGCGACCGACTTCAGTTACAATTAGAACATTCTCCTTAATAAAACATCAATCATCTTAAGGTACCTGTAGCTACTAAACCATCTCAAAATTCTTCACCGTCAAGGCTTATCTTAGTCGTAACTAATAATCCACCACGACCATTAGTATCCGACAAAATCCATATGTTAGTAGTAAACAAATCCTTAATAACCTTCTGAGCTTAGTCTCAACAAACGTCCCAAAACAACCATGCAACATTCTTCAAAATAACAAATCCCAAATCATACATACTTGGGTTACCCGCAATACCAACTTACTAAACTCAACAACAGACGAAGTCTCTTATAGATCGTACTCAAACTTGAATTGTCTTCCACAATTCCAATCCCCTCATCGTTAACATCTGCACCAAAAGATTTCAAATGATCACAACAGCATCAACCTCTAACTCACAAGTCCGACAATTTTTCCTTATGAAATTCAAATCGTTCCAAGGTAGTAATACACTTTTCCAACTCTATGTCGAAATACATCTTAAGTCCAAAATATTACCGTCTAAGTCGCTTACTTAAGGCACTCACGTCCAACAGTTTGAAACTCTATCTTTAGAACACTCGACATACACCGGTCTAACTTCACTACTGATACGCAACGCTCAGATGCTTGCCACAATTCCTTAACTTGATGTGAACCAACTAATATCCATGAACACAAAATAACTCTTACAGCTACTCATGAGCGTACTGTCTGAACATTCCAAAATCACACCTGACACATCAATCACACTAATGACATCAACAAATACTCGCCAGGACCACACACTATCTTGAAAAGCATTGTCTAAACATCTTCAGCTCTTATACTAACCCGTAGACAGCCAGACATCGCACCAATCACACTAAACACATAAACTCTAATTGACCGATTCATCCAAATATCATGCCTCGGAAGTAGACACTAGTCATCAACATTCACGTCGTTCCCTGACTACAAACGACACACCAACTCGGGCGACCTTTGCTATTCTTGAACAACACAACGGTAACACTCCACGACGACCCTCTCGAATAAACAACTCTGCTTAAACCAATCCTCAAGTTGACTCTTTAACTCTAATCCAGAAGTAAACATCCCTTAAGGATACTTCGAATCACAACTACTTCCAAAACTAAATTCATCAAAACTTCACTTCGCACTACTGCGGTACTTCACTCACATCTCCTTCATATGCTTCGGAAGAATCACAACAAGAAGTTTGCTTTCCAAAATCTTGTTTCTCACCAAAAATCCAATTTCGCCTACAACTCAAGTAACCATGCACCACCTGGTGCCAACACATCTGCTTCATACACTATTGAGTTGGCAAGACATGTCTATCCCAACTAACACAATTCCCGACTACTATCAACAAGGGATTAAGGGTGATCAGTTCCTCAATTTGTCAATAGGCGGTCGACAATCATGATGGTGACATAAACCATCTCAACCAAACTACAACAGCGTCTTCAACTTACACTATAAGTTACCAAAGCGAAACACTGCCCGGGGCTCCAACCTAAGCCACAAGCGCCACCAAGAAGTAAAACTTCTCCCCCACTTGTTTCAAACTCATCTCTGCAGACAAACAATTTGAAACAAACAAGTACCGACAGTGTTTCACACACATGTCACATACAACAGGGTTTAAACACATAAATAACCTGGCCGACAGACCGACCTGCTTTGATACCACTAATGTAACACCCCAATATTACCCAAAGTTTTATATGCAAAAATCAGAGTAATTTTACAATTTCATCAATTAAATACTGAGGTATCACACCTTCAAAACCAATTCACTTTAAACAGTTTGCTTTAAAGTATAAATCTCAGATACATAGCATTATCGGAAATCATAAATTGATTCATAAAAATCAAAACATTTTCTTTATTAAACTTCCTCATCAAATCATGTTTTCATAAAGTATGATTCTATTTACAAAAGGAAGAACAACAAAAGAACAACAACCAGACAACATAAATATCCCCCCCTCGAGTGCTACGTATCAGAGCGACACCGACTCGACTAACAACAGCTATAAACTCCGTCTTCATAATCTGCACGTTACCAATATAAAGGTAACGACGAAACAAGTAAAGGGTGAGATAATCCAAAACATATAGTTAAAGGCATGATAATATATACATATAGTTTTGGAATCATAAGGGATATAAGTTTATAAGTGTATTCCAACACGTATCCAAACCTCACTTACTTTGATCGTTATTCTAATGTGTATAATTTACACTATGACCTCATCGGGGTAAATCATTACAACAACACATAAACGTCCATGGGTTTCGAGCTCCCGTGGGGTGTTTGTGTGGTTTTTCTAGTTTTTTGGGCTTCGACCCTCTCTTCAGACAAAAAAAGAGGGCAAAAGCTCGCAGTAGAGAACACAAAAATTCAAAGGTTACTAGGAGTCTTAAGAAAATAAAACAACACCCAACCGAAAAACAAAAAAAAAAACAAAAGTAACTAGAAGAAGGAACAATTATGTACAACCACTAACAACACAAAAAATAACAAAGGGAAAAGAAAGCTCGATAACCACTCACATATTGAGTCACCATCCAACAAGGATCGAACTAGAGCTCACACATAAAATCCACTAACAACATACCAAAACTTGAAGGAAACATCAAAGAACCACTAAACACCAAGGGTCGGGCCAATAATCTTTGTTTGTTATTGATTCAGATGCAAATCGGAGGATCATCTTATTTTGAAAACAGAGAGAGAGAGAGAGAGAGAGAGAGAGAGAGAGTTTCAAATAGGATGTGTTAAGGATCCAAATCCACACAAAAATACTCTTATCCTCCACCTCTTTCACATTTGCTGACAAAACGATAAAAAGTTTACCGTTACAAATAAATCACATGGTGCGTACCATAACATGTCCAATCGTAATAAACATGTCCCTAAATTTAGCCTTAGGACCTAATGAAAGAAAAAACTAAAAAAAAACCCTAATATCCATGAGAGAAGCCAATTGCACCCTCTAAACCACCTAAACATACTATATCAGACACTGTAAACTAAGCTGCAAGTCACAAATTGATGAGAGACCTATCTCACCCATTATCCCATATGGAATTTTGGAAATAAAGAAAAGTCACTGAAATATAATCTTAAGAGGGATACTACCTAGCCTAGTGTCTCCCCTGAAGAAAGTCAAAAGACCAGACTCAACCTTCTTCACCAAACCCAACTTAAACCAAATCGGAGGATCATCTTTCTTGGATCCAAGAAGAGACAATTCTATCCATAATGTAGTAAGGTGTGGCATCCCAAGGACCTACCCCCACACCAGGAGAAGACAACAAATGTACCATAACAACCAGAAAAATGTCAAACCAAAATCCAGAGGAACTTGTCAAGAGTTTTCACCTCTATTTGGCTAGAATAGATAGATTAACCAGATGGAGATATTTAAGATGTAGGCACCCACACTTATTAGGGTTACAAACTTAAGACCACCTAACCTAGGGAATTTTAGAAATCCCTTTCACCCCTCTCTATAGGAACATACTTTGACTCTTACTTAACTTCTTCCACACTCTCATAAGCATCTCATTAAAGAGAGAAAGAAAATCAAAATAGTATTAATCACAAACTTAAGAAGAATAACCATGCCCCTATATGCTAACATACCTACGAGGCTAAGAATGAAGTCTCTCCCATAAAAATAGAGAATTAACAATCTCCCCCTTTGGCTTATTTTGGCTAAAAATAATTTACATAACATTTGTATTATAGAAGCATAAAAAATACAAGGGTTTGAACAATAAAATTTGGCAGCAGCAATTTAGAAGTCTTCAGTAGTCACTATTTATGATATTTCAAACTTTTACAAGTGATAGTCTTTAGTCTTCTTTTATGATGTTGAAACATCATATTAGGACATCTTTCTGGAAGGTTCAGCTCCCAAATGTTCTCTCTCTCTTTTAAGGATCCCACAGATCACACAAAGTTTCTCCCCGTTAAAAGTTGCTCTTCAGAGATAACATAATCACTTCTCCCCCTTTTTAGCCATAATATGAAAAAGGCTTGTTGAAGGAGAACTCACTATACCACAGGAAACATAACACCACAGACACCATCTTCACAAAGAAGGAGAAAAACTAAGGCCATGATTCACATGAGGAAGAAGATACTAAATACTCCCCCTAAAACTGAGAACTATGCTACGATACAGATTGACACAACATCCTCTTTTGGAGCACAAGAGGAAACACACTAACAGAAGCAAACACTTGAACTATCCATTTACAGACATAGAGAACCAGACCTCTATATTGGATAACTCAGAACACGAGACACAATTTGTGTTCATAACTCAAAAGCAAGACACAAAACAAAAATACTTGCAGAAAATGCAAGAACTAACAAACTCAGAATAGGACATCATATTCGATATCTTTTCAAAAACAGATGCAAAGATTGACCTCAGACTTAACAACATCTGAACACTACCCCTTTTCCCTATGTTTACCACAAGTTGACAAGCATAACCTTCACACACTCTAAAATTACTCATAACCGGACAAAGGACATGAGAATACAACAAACAAAGACTCACACAAGTGAAGGAAAGAAAAAGAACTAAAAGACACACTAAATACTTGAGCAACTAAAATAATGTACCTAGACTGTAATAGTTGTCTTGGTCAAGAAACGCTACTTCAACAAAAACCACATCAGGTGAATTTGTGCACCGGCTAAAAGCAATTAATGCCTTTAATACAACCTATTTATTCTGGAACAAACAGTTTCCAAAATATGCACCAAGTTAGAACTCGTGATACACACCACCAACACACATCTTAGATAAATAGTTTAAGAACTATCTCTGCTGGTCTTTAAGGATAAAACATGTCTTGAGATATATCTTGACTTCTTGTTCGACATTATTCTTCTGGCTTGAAAAGATTAGTCTTTAAAATACTTTACATATAATTAGAAGCAGAAGTACATGGTATTTTCTAATCTCAATACCCCTTCACAACCGTGATGAATAATTCCTTCTTCAGCATGTTACGTTTACTAGTAGTTGTTGATACTAGTAAAGTCTTCAAACCAGAATAGTAATTATGCATTGCCATAGAATACTACTCTAAACAAACTCAGAATATTTTTATTCTAAACCAAAGATAGAACTGCTACTTCTAAATAAGGTGATAGAATATCAAGATTCATAGTCCCAAGTCTCTTCCACGGACTATCAACAAAAATGATGTTACAAAATCATTTGGGCGTTATCAACTTTACTACAGAGCCTATTAGCTTTGGTTCTGGAATTGTCATACAAGGGACTTGTTTCCATCCATGCCCTTTAACAAAACTCCCTATTCTCACAAAAGGATTTCACAAGATCTCTTCTTCAGAGTAACCATGCAACAGAAATAAACTCTCACTATACTCTGTAGTAGGATGTTTAGAAGTTAGAATTGCATACACACATTAGACAAACACTTAGCTCCCGTCAAAGTATTTGTAATCAATATAAAACTTTAATAAATACTTAGTCTCCCATCAAAGTACTTATCAGTTAGTCAGATAGGATTACCTACTCACACTAGGTAAAACTGACAGCTTTCTTCTTCACACATGTGATACTTGCTGAATCTTCAACAAGACATCCAATCATGGCAGCCAAAACATTCCAGGTTAGGTCAGTGACTTGACCTTGAACTCAATCCAAAAAAACACACACTTTTATGGCTGAAGAAACTGAGATGATGTTCCAACATCTGATATGATATCATCCATTCTTACTATAGTTCTGGGGGTAACGTCCATAGTAACTCATACTCAACTCTTGTGGGGGCAACATAAGAAAATATACCAACAACAATTGGTCAATCTTCAGACTATCAACATATGCAGGCTCTTCAAAGAAATTTGTTTCTCTTAACTCTTCAAGACAATACCCATCCAAAGTAATATATCATAACATCAAGTTTGACATCATATAAAGGGCAGTCACAACAATACTTAGGGAAATTAAATATTATGGTTGGATCATAGTACTTCATTTCATCTATATTCTGTTATATGCCCAACAACATAATTCCATCAATCTGGCTCCTTTGATCGAAAGGATCTTCCAGATATAAGCTCATCTTATAGACATAAAGGTACTAGAGGGAATACCTTTATGAGTCCTCCTTAAGGGAATTGAGCTCAATCTCTATACTCCCATAAGCCTTGATACATAGAGTAGACAACTTGCTGATTGTGACCTAATCAACTAGCACAAAACAGATGCCTCCTCTTCCAAACAACAATGTTCAACACATTCTTCTTCAGCACCCAAAACATCTGTTTCTTCAACTGGTAGTTGCATACCTTCTGAAGTAATGTTCTAACATCCTATAGAGAATCAGTTCCGTCTTCTTAGATCACATCATCCTTGGAAATATTCAAGGTCTTCATACAATATGCAGATGTACATGAGAATCATTGATCAATTGGTTCTCATCAACTCCATTTATGAATGCCTTTATGAGTGTACTTGAGGAAGATCTCAAGTATCTTTGACACTTTTAATATAGTAGGAAACATCTGACATATATTTTGTTGAGGAAAATAACCCTAGAATCCTTCTCATATTATAAGGGTTATATTAAAAGTTTATGTAGTGGAATATACAAACATCTCAATAGTATTTATAAACACAATGCTTACACCATTATCTAAGTATAAGCATGACAACCTAGGATTGAAAATAAATCAACCCTATGTACAATAGCTTTTCCATCAAGCTACATGCTGAAGACATCACAAGCAATACCATGACCAGAATGGGGGATTGCCACAAATAGGCTTTAAGAGTTACCTCGTCAATATCTTCACTCCCGCATGAAAATTTTGACAATTTGCTCTTTTCCTAAAAAACAAGCTGAACAATGATCTTTACATTAATCCAAGGTCTTCACTCCCGCATGAAGGCTTTGAAATTATCATCCCCCAATTCTAGATTCATCTTCTTATTTCATCAAGAAGGTACGAAAGTCTTGGTCAAGTTTATCTTCAACATACACCAGTCTTCCACAAATATGTCCATCCTCCATTTCAAGGGACAATACAATATGAACACGCCTTGTTCAAATAAACCTTCTACCTTGTACACAACCAGAAAGTATCCTCCCTAGGATCTCATCCAGAAACAAACAGGATTCCTGCTTTTATACCAATTGAAATTTTGGTGCAGCAGCAGACTCAAATGTCCTATAAGGATTTCAAGACATCTGATCTGACATTAACAAATAGACAAGGTAGAGTAAACAAAACACAATGCAGGAAACAAAAAGAACACAACAAAATTGTTCACTCAGTTCGAAGCAACTCTCCTACATCTGGGGGCATACCAAGCCATGAATGAAGTCCACTATCAGTAGTATTAATTTGGAGCTAAACTTCCTTGTTTACAACCCCTCACTTAATCACTACCCAATGACCCTTCTACCTAGGTCCTCTCTAGATATGGAATATCCACATCCTACTTCCAATCATCGCAATGATGTCTAGCAGTCAACATCTTAGCCACTGCATCAACAACTTGATTTCCAACAACTCTTCAACACATGAAAAGTAGAATATACACTTCTATCACAAACTACCTAAGAGTTAAAGTCTCCAACTTCTAACTTAAGACACACCTTGGAGTTACTTCACAGCTTCCTCCAAGAACATAACTCAACTCATTGCTTCACATCTTCTGAGTGAGGACAACCTTCCTTTTGCCTACGGGCTTCGAGGTAAAACACGTGGTGACCTTCCCACAATCCAGGAGGTTCTCTCACAAACCAACTCTCCTACAGAGTTGTTACAAACTCAGCCCTAAAAACTACATCATTACTAAATTCGGCTGGTGATGAACTTAGGTTACAAAGCTTCTATTTATAACCTATTACCCAACTGGATTTGGGTCTTCAAATCATAACAAAACTGCTTCTAAAAAAGTTCCACGATATTCTCCAAAATAGTAGTTAAAATAGCTCCAATATATTCTCCACAAGAATAGGACTTCGATCATTTATTTCCCTAATATATCTCCTTGATTTGGGCTCCAAGTAACAACAATTAAGTTGTTACAAATCTTCAAAGGATTCTCCTATAAAATCTCTTTGACTTGTCAATGTAGTGCCACATAGTATTATACAATATCTTAGGAATATTATGCTTCTGTTAAAAACGTAACAGAATTCAATTTCTCAGCTCAGGCGCGATGTCGTGACATCTTCTTCGACATGTTGTTCCAGATGTTGAAACACTTCAACAAAACATGTTTCTTCATTAAATAGAATTTAAACCTGCTTTCTCCTTACAAGTTATACAATACTATTTAACATATTGTTGTTATATTAGTTTTACCAAACATAAAGCCAATCCTGAAAATAGAGAATTAACATAGCCGGAAAAAGTGTCGTCGGATAAATCCACCGGTAGCACCCCTTTTGACTTTTACCTATTTTTTTCTATTTCTATTTAGTTCAATTTGTTGTATTCTTCCATCCTTTCCATGAATTCGTCTGGCCATGTCTCTGATAGGTCTGTGAAATGAAGCGCCCACTCCGGTAATGTAGGTGGTATAGGGCATTCCGATTTCAAATAGACTTGAACAAATTACCGTTGATTTGAAATCCACCCAAAACATATGATATGATCATTGGGATTTTGTGTAGGAGCAATATGCATAGGGAAATAAGTCTCCGAAAAACTATATCTTGTCAGCTTAATACACACCCTCTCATGCGCACTTGTTACGAGATGACCAAACAACATTAGCATATAGCTCTTTTGTAGATGCATTTATTATAACATTCCATGCATCCATAATTTTCTCCACAATAACACCCGACTTGACCAAATTTCCATCTTCACCAGCAACCTATTTTGACCCCCACCTCATATTTAACCTGACTTCTCACATTTTTAGTAATATGGTACCTACAAAGTAATGCGTAAGAAGTGGGAAATACGGTTGCAACCAAATTCATTAATGTTGTATCTCGGTCGGTAACAATGACTTAGTTTGATAGCACTTATTGTACACTTGTTTGACATTTGATGTGTTCTCTGGTCTTTTGTGCTTCAAAGTTGCAAGAATGTTTTTGGCGGTACCAAATTCAAAGTCATGTCAAAAACACATGTCTTCTCTTTTGGAAGGAGCCGACATGCTATTGGATGACCGACCAACTTTGGAGTTAAATCATGATTATGTTCACTGCTAATCACATTAAATTTTCCCTTCTTATTAGCCATAAGATAACCAACAACCGAAATGAACATTCACATTTTCTTGAATCGGTGTCCTCATGTTTAAAATTTTGAATACGAGCTACATATTTCCCACTTTTTTTGCATGTCAAAATTACAAACACATTTCTTCTATCCGTATCATTATCAGACCTTGCTATCATAATACCAAATCCTAGTTTCGTTGCCTCTATATGAATCTACTACAACATGTCTTCTTGTAATTAAAATTCTTCAACATTTTCAAAATGTTCATGAACATCTACCGCCTCAATTACGAGAGGTGGAACTAAGATCGACGAAACAACTTCAGATCCATCATGTTTAGGAATATTATCGGGGTGCAACATACCTATGTTACATAAATAACATAATTATAAACATGTCACACTGAAAGCTGCTGGAAAAAAACACAGAGAGAAACCGAAAATGGACTTCCAGTTTTGTTCAACCAAAAACCAGATGTATACTTATGGTTTCTACGTAACCTTATTTATCCAAAAAGTAATAGATTAATGTAGTGAATGAGGGGATAAATGGAATAAATTTTACCTGAAATTCTACTTTCTTGATATCTTTCTGATATGATGAACCACAAAAATGATGATTTGGAGTGAAAAATGGATTGAGAATGGAAAGGGTTTTTGAGAGATTTTGTAACACCCCATTTCTACCCAATGAATTATATAAAAAATCATAGTTACAAAAATTCTCCAACAAACAAATGGAGTGTCACACATTCAACATAAAACAAACAACAATCAATCACATGTAGTTCAGATACGTAGCACATAGTTTCGGTAAAACAACAACAACCTATTTATTCTTTGAAATAAATAACTTTTACTTCTACGCAGCGGATTCATAAAAATTCAACCAAAAATTTCATCGCATCATGGCCAATTCAAAAATTACTTCAAGATAGCAAAATTTAGCTTCAAATAATCATAGCATATTTCTCCAACAATAAAACAACTTAAAATCTTAGTCTTCAACAAAACAACTTAAAACATCCATCAACAGAATAAAATAAAATAAAAAGCAAACATGCGTTATCCCCCCGAGTGCTACGTATCAGAGCGACAAACACTGAGTCGAACTATTGAAGGTAGTCAGCCTTCACTCTGGATTACTTGCATGTTACCCACGTTGAGGCAACATCACAACAGAAGGGGTGAGATATCTAACAATCTAATAAATCGTATGATAAATAATATATATCAGAATCAGATAAGGTAAATCACCGCTTTGCAAATTATTCACACAACAAACAATTCCATAATTGATTCAATAATCACAACGAATCAAAATGCAACATAAGATGCAACAATATATTTAAATACACATGCATGTGGTACCAATGGAGCAGAACTCCCAACGTAAAAAGCTGCCAATATCTGAGGCATCAACAAGACATAAGCCTTCATCATCAGCGTGTTGTCAATCCAGACCATCGTAAATAGAGCAAAGCTCCCATCGTAATATTTTTTTCAATTCAGACCAACGTAATTATGCAATGTATGCAATAACATGATGCAACTCAACAATAACAACAGAATCATCAATTCATCGTCAATTTCATCATAATTTCAACATTGGCTAAAAGCCTTCATCGTAATAATAATTCAACAACATCATTCAACATTGACACAAAGCCTACATCATTATTCAATACATCAACACAAGATAATGCAACAAAATTCATTGAAATTCGCAACTTCGCAATTCGTCAGCAAAATCAATACAAGCAATAACAACAATAATTAGCCTTGACAAACCTATTCTGAAAATAGCTTATAAATATATATACTACAACTATTTAATTATTCTACATCACCTACTAAATTAATTAATTAATTCAATCAATCACTACTTAATTTTTCTATTAAATTATCGACTACTATTACTATATACCAACATATACAACTATCTAGTTTTCACATACTTTTTTTGTTATTGAGATATTTTCATATCATGTTTGCTAACACTTGCTGCAACCTACCTATATATACTGCTATCACTTTATATTAATTTCATTCATTTAGTATGACTACCTACACTATGAAGTAATATACTAGTTATTAATTAACAACAAAAGGAAGCAACAAAAAGGACAAAATAGGAAAACAGACAAATAGCATATCACATAAAGTAATATTTAATTATGTATCAAGTAAGAAAAACAACCAAAACAACATGTGACATTCATCACACTAAATACAAAGCAAGCACTTAATAAAAGAAAACAAAAGTAACCATGTACACTAAGGGGTGCCGCTCAGTGTAACACCCCAATTCTACCCCTCGTAATTAATAATAAAATCAGAGTTTCAAAATTTCATCCAACATAAATTGAGGTATCACATATTCGTGTTTTCATCACTTTGCATTATAATGCACATCACAAAAATGAAAAGTCTGATGTACCGATTCATATCATAAATCATCATATAAACATATGACTATTCACAAAGACACAGATGTGTTCACATACATATAGTTATATCATCATAAGATATATATACATAAACTATCCTATCCAAAATAATAACGTCGCCCAAAACCCGAGTGTTACTACGATCAGAGCAGAGCGACTCAAAATAAAGAGACTCGAGCTAATCCTCATCATCCTCGTGGATCACCTGCACGTTACCAATATAAAGGCTACGGCAAAACAAGGAAAGGGTGAGATACTTCAAAACATATAATTAAAGGCATGATAAAATATATAAATAGTTTTGGAATTATAAATGATATAAGTTAATAAGAGTATGTCAACATATATCAAAATCTTACATACTTTAAATTAGCATTTAGTGTATAAAATTAACACTTTAATTTCGTCACATAATCATTATACTCGTATCAAAACAAAGCATCATATAACACCGCAATTCAAGGTAAGCCATCAATTAAAACCCAACGCTAAACGACTCAAACATAAACATAACCGACTCCATGAGACATGACTATGTTATGCATGTGGTACCCGTCGCTTTGTCCATAATTAGGGACATTCGGCATAAAGCCCATCGTCGCTTGGCATAAAAGCCCTTGTCGCCAATGCAATGTATGTGACTCGACAATACAACATCATAAGCACGACACAACAAAACATCATCATCGCTCATCAAAATTGACATAAAGTCCACGTCACCATATTTATCCATATCAAGATAAACATATCATTGCATCGTATATCATCAAGTATTCATTATAAATAAACCGTCGCAAACATCGTGTTTAATCACACCACATCATTATCAATTAATTCGCTAAATTCCAAATACGGAAAAATAGTCAAACACCCATAATCGTCGCGAAAGTCATTTCTAATAACCGGCATTAATCATAATCATTAACATCGCAATCGGATTGTCCATACGTGACTTAAATCGACTAAAACGCAATCTGATTCAATTTAACCGTAATTTGGCCTATTTCGGGTAGTTTCGTAAAAACTCGAAATTTTGAAAAACTAACCTCACCACTACGTTCTACACGTCGAACTTAGCTAGTACGTCAATTTTCGTTGAATTCGGAGCAACTTGCTCCGTCGTCGAAATTGGGAAATCGGAACATAATCGGGTTCCAAATTTAATCGGATAACTTATGTCCTAATTATATTTTATTAATATAAACTATTATTATATGGAATTAGAAAAAAAAAAGAAGAAACATAAGCTATCTACATAATTATGCAGGTTACAGAAAAACACAAAAAACAGAAACAGCAAAATGGCAGAATTTTCGTTTCCTCTCCCAGCATGAAGGGACGAACGTCCCAGGGGCGGGCGCCTAGGGGGCTTGGGACGGTCACCCTCATAGTGAGGTGGGCGCCTCCCATCTCCTTCTTTGTCCAATCACCTTCTTCCCTGTTTCCTTCCATTACAGGCAGTGTTATTTTTAAGGTTTTACAGTTTTTTCTATTCTTGCAACTTATTCCTACTAGCCATAGTAATAAAAACACCTACATCAATACTCCTAACTCAACTTTCCTAAGTTATTCCACCAATCACACACACAACTCATAAACCATACTATCAATTTTATCCTAAATCCAAAATATATCAACCAAACCCTAACTATAGGAAGTGGAAGATCAAACCCCTTACCTTAAATGCTTTGATGATGCAAGTTACTCCAACCAACTTCAAACCCCTAGCTTGCTCTTGCTCTTCTTCTTCTTCTTCCAAAACTCTCTAGTTTTCCTTTCTAAGTATGTTTTGTGTTGTAATGGAAAAAGTGAGGAAAATGGTGTTTTATGTTGGTTCTTACTACAAGCCAAGGGGTGTACACCCAATTCTCACTAATTAGCACTCACACCCCCAACTTATCTTACTATAATTATAACATTAATAATATCTAATAATATTATTAACCCAATTAATTAAAATAACTCCGAGAAATTAAATATCGGTCCGAATAATATTTTACCGAACCGAACGGAATAAAAACCGGACCGAACAAAACTTTGCCGAATGTATTAACAGAGATATCGATTAATATAAATATTATCGTGGCAAAACAATCGTCTAACAGTAACTCGAAAATATTAATATAATATAATATTAATTAAAACGGGGCGTTACACTCAGCACTCCCTTCATTCCCAGCCTTGCCGTTCGGCATGCCCTTCCTTGACAATCTTCATGCATGCCGTTCGGCATGCTCCCTATCTACATGTGTGTTGTTCATCACACTCCTCTTACCCAGGGTGTGTCGTTCGGTAACTGTCTTCTTCCCTGCATATAATTTTGCTTTCTCTGCATAATTTTATACTTTCACTGATTAAATAACAACTATAATTTCATTGTACAGACATCAATCTACCATCTCTAAATATAATTTTCCATTCACAACATCAATTTGACAAGCAATTCAAACACAGTTTCAACACAAAAAATTCATAATTTCTCAACAAACAGAACAATTTCCTCGCATAGTGAATTTTCCCACTATCCTAATTCCCATATACTAGTCATCATACAACTCATTAGAAAATTAGAACATCACCCTTACCTTGGATTGAAGGTCTCTCTACGGAGTTCCGGTCGAATTTCGCTTTGTCTTTCGGTCTGCAATTTTCTCCCGACGGCTAGCTCTCCAAACCCTTGTTCTTCTTCTTTCTTTTCCTCACGTACATCTTTTTCCCAACAATATATTAACTAACTCTTATTCTTCTTTTTTTATAGTATTTATTAAATAACTACTATATTAATAATATTATTATTTTAAATAAACCTAATCATAAATCATAGTACACTATGGGCCTACTACCCTTACTCCCACTTTACTACATACTACCACTACAATAAGTTCAATAACAATTATTCTAATATTACTATTATTATTATCAATAATCAACTAATATTATTATTAATATTAATTCTACCGACTATTTAACAATTAACCAACTAAATACACTAACAACTCAACAACTTAAATCGGAAATAATTCGAAAATATTTAATAACTAATTAATTAAATAACTGGCCGTTACAGGTTTTAAGAAGAAATAGTGAAATGGTGGTGAAAATATGATGCACAAAATATACGTAATATACAAAATATCCAGGTGGAAACACAATTTAATATTCCCGCTACTATAACCGGAATTGCATCTCCGGTTATGTTTCTTACAATTTGAGGGGTGACACCACATTTGACCTAGTTTGTACAAAAAGGGGTGCGAACCGGAAATATACTTCTGGATTTAGGAAGGGTATTTTCAGTTTTCCGTAGGGTGTCCCACTCCATTATGGGGTGGGTTAAGAAATTCTAAATAAAAAGGAACAAAACTGATTCTGATGGAAAACCTTTGATGAGTGCAGTAGAAAAAGTGATGATGAACGTTGAAGCACTATAAACTCTCTCTCTCTCTCTCTCATTTAATTTTTGTAGAATATTGTATGCTTAGTTTTTTAATTCCTAGAACAGTTTATCATTTATTCAGTTGGTAGCGATTTATTACGTAAAGTTAGATTTGGTGTCTAATCAAACTTTAGTGGTGATTCAATTCTGTGAAAGTGTTGAGTTTAGAATTTGTTAAAATTGAATCGTTGGATAATCGCACCTCGTGAAGTATACAAATGGTATCAATTAAATACATTAGTGTATCATCATTAAATCACTTTTGATATTTGTGAAGTGATTAAGTGTTAATGTGATCGAATTTCAATAAAAGTATAATTCTCATATTTCCGCTCAAAAATATTCCGCGCGCAAACTCTGAAAAACCTCTGATATCCCTTTTATAACATCAGTTGAATTGTGTTTTATTTTATTCACACAACCCCTCCTCTAGATTGTTTTCTAACTCCATATTCTCATCCAACAAGGGACATCTTATAGACAAGTCATTTTTGTTTCTCAAGAGATAACATTGTATTTGAGGGGAAGATTATAGAAGATAAGACTATTAAGGTCTTAAGATAGGCACATATTAGTTAGTTACTAACATGAGTAAGTATTAATTAGTTACAAACATGAGCCAGTGTGGGTTACTTACTCTATAGTTTCCCTATATAAACTCATTAGAGTGAGCTGTTGTAACTAACATTAATGTAATAAAAAACTGAATAACATAATGTGTATCTCTTTTCTCCCTTCTCTTTCTTCGTTTATCACTTTCTAATATCAAGAAGCAATCTCTCTTTCTAATATCAAGAAGCTATCTCTCGATGTTAGAGCTAATGCAGAGGCTGAGTATTGAGCAATAACACATACAATTTTCGAACTATTATGGCTACACTATTTCCTGAATAAGTTATGCATCTCCTCCTTCCCCCCCTTTATTGTGTGACAATCTAAGTATTGTTCACCTCTCACACAATCATGTCCCACATGCTCACACAAAGCACATTGAGCTAAACATTCACTTTGTAAGAGAAAGAGTGCCATCCAAAAAGCACGTGGTTCAACATGTTCTTGCTTCACTTCAAATTGTTTATACTCTTCCAAGATACTAGATCGTGCAGCATTTCATGAACTTAGATTCAAGCTCAATATTAACTTGCAACCACCTTTAGCTTTGAAGAAAAATATTACAAGCAAGGTAGTCAGACTTGAGATCCTATGCAAGATCGGATTGGGATAATAAAATCGTGAATCGGGGGATCATAACACAGATCTTAAGATCCTACCACATTTAAAAATTCTTATATATACATATTACATACACAACGTAATATAAAAAATTCAAATAACACTAAAATTACCTTTAAAAAATCCCCCAAAATAGAGATTTGGATTTGTAGTGAATATATTTGGGGAAGTTGAATAAATCATTGATTATTGGGTGGGTAATAACACGAAAATGTATCACATATTTGGCTTGATTTACATAGATTATGTCTCTATTTCATCTTAATTATGTTGCTTTATATTCGTATTATGCCGGTATTTTCTATGTTTTCAGGTATTTACTATTTACAAGGCATGTATGAAGAAAGTCGCAAAAATGGAGAAGAATTAAGCTTAAAATCCACAAAAAAGTAAAATAAATAAGCATGGGGTGTGATAGCAAAATAAAAGGAAAAATATTCAAGAAAAGAAATGGAACAAGAACGCAAGCCCAGCCCATGAAGACACGCTCCTCATCCCAACAGGCCTTGTAGAGACCGTCACACCTCACATGCCAAGCCATAATGACCATTACATATTACAAGGCGATATTTCCTCAACAAGCAAGCTGTAACGACCGTTACACACACCCGTGACGGTCGCCACACATTCCGCATGGCCCACTCCTTACTTGTGACGAACGTCACATTTTTGAAGGAGACTTTTTCTCCTTACTCTGTAGCGACCGGCACAGAGTGGTTACATCTAGTTCCTAATTTTTCTCCATGTACTGAGTCAAGCAAGGAAGGCAACTTCTTCCTATATTCTCTCGACAAGCAAGTGACCACACCATGTCTTCCTATTTTATCTCACCAAAACAAGTTATTATAGGGTTATAAATAGAAGGCACTGGACATATACAGAACACACTCTCTTCTTCTCCGATCTAGATTTTAATTCAAAGTTATTAGACAGTTTTCGTTCACGATGTAAACAGAATAGTTCTCCACATCAGGGACTATTCCTAAGATTGTCGTAGGATTTATTTCTGCATTAATTTACGTTTTGAATTTAAGTCAGTCGGTATATTACAATTCCAGTTTCCCATTAATTACAGGTTCATTTACTTTTACAACAATTTATTTTCTTGCTTTTATTTTCTGCCATTTATATTTATGCTTTATCTTTCAGCTATTGTTATCATTTCACGCTTTTACTAATTTTCTTCAAACATCGCTTTGAATTATATTAAACCTCTTTTCATGTTTTTGTTTAATCTTAAAACCATAAATTGCTTATTTCTTTCTGTCATTATATATGGCTAAATAGTTTAGAGTACGGTGTATGAGGACCGTTGTTACCAACGAGACTCGATAGAAAATAATAGGTGCGAATTTATGATTAGAATTTTGTTTTGGTTTTAATTTCCAAGTCTAATTTAAATAGCTTTGTCACGAGAGTGAGAGGTTATTTAACACGATTTTGTCACGATAGTGAGAAATCAATTAAGGTTAGAGTCGGCACTGCGAGAGCGTGGAGATCGAACCGGATAGTAGAAATTAGGCAACAAATCTATATACAGCGAGAGCGCTTTAGATGCGTTTAAGATATTATTGGCTTACAAAATATATTTCTTAGTTACCGGGAGAGCGAGAGCAAAATCTTGGGATTAGGAAGTATGGCTTTAGTTAATACCGCAAGAGCGTGAGGCGGAGTCTTTAAGTTGGTATATTCTACGGAATTAAGTTCTAGTCGTAATTAGTACTCGTTTTCTATAAGTCCTTCAGGAACGCAGAAATCATATCCCAACCTCATTTTAGTATTATTTCCTAAGTCCATTTATTTCAATTTTAGTTCTTAGTTTCCCCCAAAATCCAATTATTCATTAGCCTTAACTTTACAAAGTAACGATAAATTACAGTAGGTTGACATTGGCCTCTGTGGTTCGACAATCTTTCATATTACTTTGAAATTTCTGTGCACTTGTGGAATTTACCCATCAAGTTTTTGGCGCCGTTGCTGGGGACCAACAGTCAATATTGTTAATATGTTATTACACCGTATAGACTAAGGCACTCTTATTTCTATAATTATGTATCAACCAAACTTTTTCTACAACTCCCAACTCCAGTATTTTGAGGATTACCGAGAATCCTATAAATTCGACCTCAAAATACTTATTGAGAAATTTAATGTGTCACCAACTCACTCTGACCCAAATTAACTCTACAACTATCAATCCCATAATTTTGAGGAGTCGCAAGAATACCAAAGATCTGATCTCGAAACATCATTGGAGGATTATGTCATACCCCAAATTTTGACCTAATATACCACCTTACATTTGCATCATTGCATCACTAAACAGTTCAGACAGCATTAATCGGGTGTAGCATTCACAGGTCAAAATTAGGGTTTCATCAGATTTTCATCTGATTCAAGAGGCAACCAATTATGGTTTGAGTTTTTCTCACCTCATTTGATCTATCTTGATCAAATCATCAACCTCTGATCATCAGATATCCATTTGTTCTCATAGATCAATCGAGGATCGACCAATTAGGGTTTTGATCGGGCATGAGTATTCTCTGACTTTTTGAGCAAGAAATGACTTTTTTGGATAGATATTGGTCATTATATATTAGATACAACATCTTGAACTAATTTCTGGATTCAAAACATCACAAAAGATCACAGACTTCATCAGTCAATTTCTGAAACATCTGATGAAAATTCATCTGCATAGAAAAGTCAAACTTTGACTTTTGGTCAAAATTTTCAAAACAAAACTTTTTCAATCATCAAAATACTTCAAATGATCCATCATGATCATAGAAAATCAAAGAATTTGAAAAAGTCAACAAAAAGTCAAAAGTTTCTATACTTAGAAAAATTTCGAAGTGTTGAAATTTCTTATTTTTTCCAAACTTCATGCCATTTTTTCACCTAGTTCCAATTTGAATTGGAAAAAACTCAAAACATGAAAGTTGTAGCTTGTGAAACAAGCTTTCCAAAATGTCCAAGAACTCTCAAATCCATGGAGTCTAGCTATACTTTTGAAATTGAAACATAAGGCTCCATGAACTTGATTTTTCAAAGTTCAAAACATCAATTATAGGTCATTTTGAGTTTTCTTCATCTAGAAGCAATACAAACTTGCCAACTTGATCATTGAGCTGATAAATATCAGCTAGATATAATTGAGATGGGATAGAATCAAATTGAAGATTTTTCACACATGGTAAAAAGAGGAAACTTCCTTTTTCTTTTGAAAAGTCATTCTTACCCCTTAAGGCATCTTTGATTTTCCAATTGCCATGTACTTGTGCCTAACAATTTCAGAACCTTTGGCCTATAAAAGGATCACAATTTCAAGTTAAAACCACACCAAAGCAAATGCAAAATCATGCTTTCTCTCTTCTTACTTGAAAATCAAGAAACATAGTGATATTTGGGAAACTTTGCATTTTGAAAATTTGTGAAGAAACTTTGAAATCTTTGGTGTCAAACATGCTCTAATATCACTATCAAACTTGTTTACAACTTAAAATCAAACTGAAATCAAGTAAAAATCAGAAATCACTTTTCATTTTTTCAAACTTCCAAAACTGCCATAAGCATTCGAATTCATGGTTTTAATGGAACAAGTTGTGTTCTAATCATCCTAACACCTTCCATGTACCCCATAGACATGATCCAGATCCATTACAACAATCTGTAACAGCTCAAAACATGAATTCGAGTTTCTATTTTCAGTTGATGCAGGTGGACTTGGCTGGAGAGCTCCAGGTTGATTCAAGAAGTGCAGACCACTTCTACACCTTCCTTAGAGGCCGCTGGAGCTCAAATGATCCACAAACAAGTTCTGGAAACACTCTTGCACTGAATTCGATCCCCACTTGCACAGGTATGAACATGAAATTGGATATCATAATTTCTTGAACTTAAATAAAAAAGCTCTTGGCCAATCTCTTTCTGCACTCATCACGATCATAAGCCCTCAAAAAAATCAAAGAATCATTAACTACACATCATTTAATTTGAAAAATTCAGTTTTAGGGTTCATCGCGATTCCCAGAAATTTAAGCATGCTAGGTTGAAAATAAATGCAATTAACATCCACCTTCGTGTTCGTGATGAAAAACCGAGCAATTTTGATTTTTACTTCATTCAATTTCATTGAGAAATGAAGATTTTAGCTTGAATTGTTGAATCTGAAGATCAAACATGAAGAACATGGATGCGCGCGTGTTCTTGAATTTTTTCAAATTTAAATTCTCCAATGTTTTATCAACACGTGCTCTGGATCCATTAACACTAAAACGCGTTTGTCCCAGTGGTAGCTAGCTTGCCCTTAAGGTTTTCTGCCACGTAGCCACCCAATGGTCATGAGTTCAACTCCCCTCAAGACCATTCTTTTCAAACTTTTCCATTTTTCATGTTTTTACAAAACTTCAATTTTTTAACCAATCAAAACTCCTCATTTTGAGGTGATTTTTTGTACACTTGTCAATAAATATATCTATTTTATGATAGTGCAAAAAATTTCAGAAAAAACTTTCATCTGATTATATTTTAATCGAGCCGAAAACGACGTTCTGAGCACTTTTCAAAACACCTTTTAAAGGTGAATTTTCAAAGTTTTCGACTTCCGATTCTTTTCAAAACTTTTCATAAATGAACCTCACATTTCAAAACATTTTCAAAATCATTTTTCAAAACTTTTTCATCAAACTTACATCTTTTACCATGATCGATCCGATTTAACCGATAAAACCGAATTTGTTTTCTCTCAAATTTCTCGATCGATCATGGGCCTCCCTTACGGTGTAAGTCCCAATCCTTTTATGTACATATTCAATTTTTCTTGTACATACTCAAATCATCATTTTTAATATTCAAACATAAACAAATTTCTTTCGTTTGTTTTCATTCGTTTGTTTATACACCGAATCCATTGGTTCTAGAAGAAGAATTATTCCCGATGAAACTTCTCTTAAACCAATGGGCCTCCCTCACGGTGTAAGTCCCATAACATTCTTTTGTGTACATAATATTTCTTTGTACATATCAAATCATTTCCAAACACATACAAATTTTCATCTGTACATAACACAGATACTTTTTATACTCAAGTATAGACAAACTTCGATCGTTTGTTTTTATTTCACTTGTGTATACACAAACCAACATTCTTTTATGTACATACATATCTTTCCCTTGTACATATCAAATTATTTTCATACAAACGTTTATCTGTACATAATACAGATACCTTTTACAGATAAACTTTGATCGTTCGTTTCTGTTTCGTCTGTACATATACACTGAATACCATTGGTATTGAAAGGAGCATTATTCCCTGTGAAACTGCTTTCTAACCAATGGGCCTCCCTTATGGTGTAAGTCCCAACCGCCCTATGTACATCCATCTTTCTCTGTACATAAATACTCGTTCGTGTATATATTCACTTCCTTGTACACAGTTCAAACTTGTAAATAATCAAGTTACGCTCGTTTTAAACGTTCGTTTCACAGACACTAGTTTATATTTCCTTCATAAACTCCTGTGAATACATATGACACACACACACACTTGTTTATACAACTGTCTAATTATAACATAACAATTAGTCTAACCAATAGGTTCCCCATAGTTGTAGCCTCCGCTTGGGCTTTATACAAGATAATTCATCTCCAACATGAATTTAGCCTCCGCTTGGGCTTCATACAAGATAACTCTCCCCACAGAGTTAGCCTTCTCTTGGGCTTTGTACAAAGAAACTCATTCATCTGAGTTTAGCCTCCGCTTAGGCTTCATATAAGACACCACTCCCCTGTTGAGTCAGCCTCCTCTTGGGCTTCGTTCAAAAGAATTCCTCATTGAGTTTAGCCTTCTCTTGGGCATCATATAATGAAAGAGACAGGAAATCTCTTAACAGCCTCCTATTGGGCTTCCAATACAAAGAATCACCCGCGCTAAGATAGAACCCTGAAAGGATGGTTTCCCGGTGAAATCACTTTCAAAATCCCAGAGTAAAATTTCCCGGTGAAATTGCTCTTAATTCCAAAAGGATGGTTTCTCGGTGAAATCCCTTTTAACACAAAGCCAGCCATACCCTATAGCTTCCTCTTGAACTTCATACAAGGACCCTCGATGACCCTCGATGACCCTCGGAATGCCTCCTCTTGGACTAACAATACAAGGACCCATGGGATTCTTAAAAGCATCCCTTTTAATCCAATCAATTTCTCCTTGAGATTTAGACATCTATCATCTCTATGGAAGAAGTATCTCATCTATCACATCACATACAGTCAAAAACTTTTCAAACTCTTTTCAAACAAAAACATCTCTTAATTGTAAGTGGTAACGCTTGTACACGCAAGCAAAACACCCAATGCTTATAGTTAAAAGATTCAATCATCTTTTTCAAACATCTTTCTTAAACATGTAAGTGGTAACGCTTGTATACTCAAGCAAAACACCGATAGCTTACGACGAAAGATTTTAATCAATCAAACTTTTCAAAAATGTATGTGATGAAATAGATTAGATACATTTTTCATTAAGATGACATTCGTCTGTCTCTTACTAACATCTCGTTGCTTTCCACTAGCATAAGTGGGAACTACGATTGCTCTGACTTTCTCAACATCCTTTTGAGAATACGTAGGCACAAGGTCTCATCCTTGCCGAGCAAATTTCTTTCTCCCTCAGACCAAACAAACCATAGATCCCTGTAGATCCGCGCTACAAATGCTCTGATTCCCACTAAGGGATATGTATGCAGAAGATCCAAAGATCTTTGCGAGCACAATAATAACAAACACTAGGATCCCACATAATCTATCATTCTTAAAATCCCAAAGGAGAAACTTTCCCAATCATAGAAATAGCTGTTAAAACACACAAGCATATCAAACATATTCATATATAAAGCTATAGATAACTATATATATTTAGGGTGCTCCATCTATTCCCTTTATATAACAACCCCCCTTACTCAGAATCTCCCCAATGCGTTGCGTCTAGTTTGTGCTAGTCGTTACGCATATCAATATCAATTGAGGGTATTACAGCTTTCCCCTTTTTCATAATCATTAAATCATCTTTCTTGTGTTGAAAATAATAAAGCTTGATGCTCGCGGCATCTTTATAAACAAATCAAAAGAGTAAATCGTTTCGAGCCAGAGAATCTGAATTCACGTTCAAATCCTCTAGCGCGTCACCTTTTAACGCGAACAGGAAAAATGGCGACTACTGGGAGTATGAAACTTTGATTTTCAAAAAATGTGACTCTGGGAGTGAAACTTTGATTTTCAAAAAATGTGACTCGCTCAAGAGCACCAAGCTTTTGTTTGTTTTCAAAAGAAAAGAAAGGGATAAGCTTTTATGTTTTGCATATATCTGTTTTCTTTATTGTGTTTTCGCGATTTCATCGATGGAAAGAAATCCTAACCCGAATTTAAGAAACATTTTTAATATCTAGGTGGAGGTATTAATACGTGAGAAGTCTCAATACTTACGAAGTTAATATCTCCCTCTCAGTGGAGGTTGTCTTGGGGGTATTGTGTTTAGCAAGTATTTGCGAAGACATTTTGCTTTCAAGGGAACTCGAGAAGCTGAGTGGACTGTAGAACACATAACCCATCCTGGCCATTTAGGATGTAGTGCAGAGATTATTCGGGCGTAAGCCTAGAGTAATTGTCATGCGAGACTACGATCAGGCGAGTTTCTCTTGAAAAATATTATTGGACCATCGAGTATTCAACAAATTCGATAATATTTCAAAGAGGAGTGTTGAGCCTGTATTATCAGTAGAACCCGTTTCACAGATGAATAAGCCCTTAGAACTTAACCACGTTGATTCTTATCGTTGGCTTCATGCTCGTGACTTCGAACGCTTGCCCGTGTGTATAACTACTAACCATGTTTGTCGCATTCATGCATGCATTCATTCATTAAAAAAAAACTTCATTTCTCTTCCCATTTCCAAAGAATTTAGAGATTTTTTCTTTGTAAAATATTTTAGGTTAGAGTGATGGACGTCAGAGGAAGATTCACCAAGAGATACAGTTTTAGAATTCCTGACGTAGAAAAGTTGAAAGAGTTAGCATCCTTGGTAGAAGATCCCTCGGATTTCAGAAAACGCTATGGAACTCTTTTAACTCTTTTGAATGCTAACATCGATGAAGGACTTCTCAAAACTTTCGTTCAGTTCTACGATCCAGTTTATCGCTGTTTCACTTTCCCTGATTATCAATTGATGCCTACTTTGGAAGAGTACGCGCATATCCTAGGTATCTCAGTATCGGACAAAGTACCTTTCAATGGTTTGGAAGCCATTCCTAAGTCACCAGTCATTGCAACAATGACTCACATAAAGAAATCTGAGATAGACAAAAACCTAACTACCAGAGGAAAACTCTTAGGGCTAACTTCAAAGTTCCTAATGGAGAAGGCTCTCAAATTCTCTGAAGCCGGTAGTATGGTAGCCTTTGAAGCTATTTTAGCTTTACTCCTCTATGGATTGGTGTTGTTTCCCAACGTCCCAAATTTCGTTGATATCAACGCCATAAGGATCTTTCTGATTGGAAATCCCGTTCCCACTCTGCTTGGTGACACGTACGTCTCTATTCATCATAGGAATCGTCAAGGAGACGGAACTATCGTGTGTTGTGTACCTCTGTTTTTCAAATGGATTACCTCACATTTGCCTAAATCTCCTATCTTCCATGAAAACAAAGACGAGTGGCATTGGTCAAGAAGACTCATGTCTCTTACAAACGACGATATCCATTGGTATACCTTGGCAGACAATGAGATGGAAATCATTGAGAGCTGTGGAGAATTTGCCAACGTACCTCTCATCGGTACAAAAGGAGGGATCAACTACAACCCATTCCTGGCGAGACGTCAACTCGGATACGCAAACTCTAGTAAACCTCTTGGATTTACAGTAGAAAGCTACTTCTATCACGAAGGAGAGGATTCTCAGGGATTAAAAGCTAGGATGATCAAAGCTTGGCATCACATCCGAAGGAAAGAAAAAGGGAAGGCAAAGAATTGTGTAGCCGTGGAAACCTACACTTCTTGGGTAAAGAAAAGAGCGAAGAAATTTCGAATGCCTTACGCTTATGAGGATCCCATGTTCTCGATCGCTTCCAAATCAACGAATTTTCCCGTCGAAGCTGTGGGAAAATACCAAGAAGCCTTGACCAAAATAAGGTTTGAGAAAGAGGCTTTGGAAAACAAATTCCTTAAGACTAATCTTGAGAATGAAAAGCTCAAGAAGCAAGTCAAAGATCATGAAAAGACGCTTTACTTCCAAGATGAATGGCTCATGGAGAAAGATGAGAAGATTCGCCAAAAGGATAACACAATCCAGAGATACGTCAAGGAAAGGAAAAGAAAGCTTGAGGAGATGACAACCAGCAATCCCGCTCCCAACGAATGGAAGAGAGTCATCAGCAAGCTAAAAGCCGAGAAAGCTGAACTAAAAGCTCACTATGGAAAGAAAATCCTGAAGTTGAAGCTGCATCAAGCCTTTGGATCTTCATCCGACGAAGACATTTAATTAGTTCAATTTAGTTTGTATTTTTATCATTTATTTTATCATTTGTGTGAGCAATGCTCCAACAAAAAACAATTGTTGTAATCTTCTTTCAATAATCAATAAAATTCGTGTTTTCCATCCAAATATTTGCCAGAAATATCTCTTTTAGCATAAATTCTTTGGAAATCTTTCTTTACAATCATATCCATGCATCATACTTTGCATTTAAGTCTATTGTCTAGAGTCTGATACTTGAACAGTTTCATACTTGAACAGCTTGGACAGCTTAAACAGTTTGAACAAATAGGAAAAGATCGTCAAGCTGTCGCGTCTTAGAGTTTCTCGACCGCGTCCACAGCCAACTCGAACGTACGATACTAGATCAAAAAGAAGAAAAATAATGGAGAATTTTGAACAAGAGAATGCTAAACTTCGTAGTACAGTAACTACACTACAAGAAGAAGTGGAGAGACTCACATCTTTGGTCAACTCATTGGCCACAGCGCAAAGTCAACAAGCGAGATCGCGGTCAAAATCAACCAGCAATTTCAGAGAATACTACTACTCGGTTTCAAGCGCAACTAGTAGCTCACTCTTCAAGATGCCGAAGGCTATCCATGGGCATGCCTTTCAACTTTGGCATCGGAATTCGCCAACCGACTTCTCAAACAACCTCGCTTGAAATACCTACTTTGCAGCAAAACTCTACATTTACTCCGCAACGTGGAGTAACTCTTCCAAAAGTAACAATGCCGATTTCTCAACCGATCATGACGAACTCAGCTTCCGTAGTACACGCCGCTATAGACGAAGAAGTTCACCATACTCCAGGCAGTAACTCAAATCCACGTGGTTCGATGGAAAATCTCCAGGAACAACTTCTCAAAATGCAGTTTGAGATAAAAACGATTCGAGGGAAAGAATTGTTTGGGAAAAACGCCCAGGATCTTTGCTTAGTTCCTCGCGTAAGAATACCTGCAAAATTCAAAGTCCCTGACTTTGAAAAATACAAAGGGAACTCCTGTCCGCAAAGTCATCTCACGATGTATGCTAGGAAAATGTCCACCTACAATGAGGATCATCAGTTACTAATCCATTACTTCCAGGACAGTCTCACCGGTGCCGCACTGAAGTGGTACATGGGTTTAGACAGCACGAATATCCAAACATTCAACGACTTAGGTGAAGCCTTTGTCCAGCAATATAAGTTCAACTTGGATATGGCTCCCGATCGAGACCAACTCCGCTCCATGTCTCAGAAAGAAAGAGAGACATTCAAAGAATATGCGCAACGATGGAGGGAAATTGCTGCCCAAGTCAACCCACCATTGGAAGAGAAGGAGATGACTAAGGTATTCTTGAATACTCTAGGCTCATTCTACTATGAGCGAATGATCGCTAGCGCTCCCGGAGATTTCACCGAGATGGTAAGCATGGGAATGCGATTAGAAGAGGGGGTTCGAACCGGACGCCTAACCAAGGAAGCAGGATCTTCTAGTGGAATGAAGAAGGTTGGAACCAGTTTTCCAAGGAAAAAAGAACATGACATAGGAATGGTCTCCCGAGGGAAACCACGCAAGAATGTCATTCAACAACGACAGGTAGCTGCCATAGCGCCCGCCGTCAACACAAATCCAAACACAGGAATTGCTCTGCAATTCCAACAAAATCAACAAACTCAACAGCCTCGTCAACAGGCTCAGCAGTATAACAATCAAAACCGTACGCCTCGGGTCACACAATTCGACCCAATCCCAATGACGTACACAGAACTTTACCCGGCGCTAATAGAAAGAAATCTGATACAAACAAGGTCACCACCTCCGGTTCCCGAAAAATTGCCGTGGTGGTACAAGACAGACGTATCTTGCCCTTTTCACCAAGGGGCACCAGGCCATGACCTTGAATATTGCATAGCATTAAAGGCAGAAGTACTGAGATTAGTAAGATCTAATTTTCTTTCCTTCAAAAATACAAGTTCGAACGTACAAGCCAATCCGCTTCCCAGTCACAGTGGACACTCAGTAAGTTTGATACTGAGAAATACAGACAGGTACCTTGTCACAGACGTAAACCTGATCAGAGGAAACTTGGTGCATCTCCATGAAACATACAGTACCATGAGCACCTTCACTAAGCATGATAACGCAGCTTGCCACATCTGCTCCAAGAATATTCAAGGATGTTCCACCATAAGAGCAAATATCCAGTATTTGTTAGACATCGGTGATCTACAAATCTACAGGAACAGAGATGATCATGACGTAAATACAGTAGGGCATTTTCCGCATGAGCTTTTAGTCTCAGATATCAACTCGGAAAATCCCGAAGTAAACGTTATCATCCCTTGTTTCAACAAACCTAAGCATGTGGAGATTGAATACAATGATTCCAGCATTCCAACATCTCCTTTGGTAATTTGCCCACCCGGTCCTGTTCCATACAGTTCTACCAAAGCAATTCCTTACCAATACAATGCAACCCTGATAGAGGATGGGAAGGAGAAACCCATGCCTACACTTCCAGCTAATGTCAACATCACAGAGATAGGACGAGTAACACGAAGTGGACGAGTGCACACTCCATTACCACCAAGACCAGTTACCGTTCCTGTTGTTAGACAAAATCCAGTTAACATATCTTTCGAGAATCCCTCAACGATTCTCGTTGATAACCCAGACACAAATGTTGGTCCTCCTGATAAAACCAACGTCAACGCAGACTTTGATGAGATACTGAAGTTAATCAAAAAGAGCGAATACCGAGTCGTAGATGAACTGATGCAGACTCCTTCCAAGATTTCGATACTGTCTTTACTCCTCAACTCCGAAGCTCACCGAGAAGCTTTAATGAGGGTACTAGACCAAGCATACGTAGACCATGATGTGACTACAGACCAGTTTGGAGGTATTGTCGCCAACATAACAGCTTGCAATAATCTAAGCTTCAGCGACGAGGAGCTTCTGGAAGAAGGGAAAGATCACAACTTGGCCCTCCACATCTCAATGATTTGCCAATCAGATTCCCTGTCCAATGTATTGGTAGATACAGGTTCATCTTTGAACGTAATGCCGAAGATGACACTCGCTCGTTTGGCTTACAAAGGGACGCCAATGAAGTTCAATGATATAATAGTAAGAGCTTTCGATGGATCAAGAAAGTCAGTTATTGGGGAAGTTGATCTCCCGATGACAATTGGCCCGCACACTTTCCAAATTACCTTCCAGGTCATGGACGTACCAGCTGCTTACAGTTGTCTACTAGGAAGACCTTGGATCCACGAAGCAGGAGCAGTAACTTCTACTCTCCATCAGAAATTAAAATTCACAGTAAATGGAAAGTTGGTGACCATCAGCGGTGAACAAGCTTTACTTGTAAGTCATTTGTCCAGTTTCTCTTTCATCACAGCTAATGACATTGAAGGAACACATCTCCTCGAGCGTCCGTTAGAAGATGAATCTACCAACAAAAACAGATCATCTATCTCTTCATATAAAGAAGCACAGATTGTGAAAGATGGCGAAGGTTGGGGACAAGTATTCAAATCAAGAACGAAGCGAAGCGGACTCGGGTTCACACCGTATTCTCCAAACAGACAAAAGGATGAAACATTTCGTCCAATCAAAGAGGTATTCAACATGGGGTTTCTTAAACCCGTTCTCCAAGAAGTTAGCGTTGTAACCATTGAAGATGATGAAGATGATCTCCCTGGATCTGAAGAGTGGAGCACTTATTTAAACAGCCCTGAATATGTGTCTCAAGAGGAATTATACGTGCCGACTGATCAATTCAAAGACATGTCCCTGCAAAGTCATGAAAATCCGCCCGTCCCTGCTGAAGTTTGGGATACCTTGGGAGAACCAAGTGGCAAATTCGACTACATGGTGAAATACTCTGCGCCAGAAAGCTCAAAAATCAGGATCGAAGATATCCAGCCCACTGGATGGGGTGATTCTTTTGAGTACCCTAGTCAATCAGAAGAGGAATATACGTCTTCTCAGCCTAATCAGCAAATCGAGATCCCCAATGAAGATCTCTGCTTCAACACGCCTGTGGAATTCACTAAACCAGAGCCTGGTTATCACTACATCAACATGATCACTGAAGATCAGAGTGCGACTCGGGATACGATCTAGAAAGTGTCGCCGACAACGAGTCTCTTCACTCAGAAGACTGGAAGGTACACCCCCAGTATTCAGCACAAAGATCAACAGGAAGTACAAATGCTATATCTCATACTTTCCGATCTGTTAATCAAGAAGATCGCTTTAGCAACACAAAAGGCAAAGGCCATCGTCCAGAGTCTTCAAAGCCTGCTCAGCCAGCGACCAAAGTTTACTCAAGGGTTAAACCAAGCGGAAAATTACCTGAGTACCTCGACTTCCAAGGAGTTCGTCACTACTGGAAACCTGTTGAAGTTCAGACTAACGTTCATAGCTCTAAGTAGTTTATCTTTGCTTTTTGTTTTGAACTCTCACTTCGCCCAAAGTGAAGAGATGTTGTATAGGGTTTAGCTTCTAAATAATCTCTCTTTGTCTTGCCCAAGACAAATGAGTTTGTATTTTAGGGCCTTGTTCATATTGTGAATCATAAATAAAACGCGTTGTTTTGATTCTACACTTTGTGTTTATTTTCATTTTTACCCTTTTCTGGAAATGATAATCCTAAAAAACACAATAAAACAAAAAAAAAATCCTCAAAAATATAAAATTAATCTGCATACACTTTCATATTAACTTTCTTAAAGAAAAAAAAATGATAAGGAGTTAATCAAACATAAATCAAAAATGCAGATTAACAGATGGACAAATCCATTGAAAGCAATAACTTTATGCTCTCTCCCAACTTTGATATCCCCTGTGAAGTCGCCAAGGAAGAAGTTGAAGAAGAGATCCCAGATGAAATTTCTAGACTGCTAAAGCACGAGGAAAGGATCATTCAGCCTCACCAAGAGCCATTGGAAGCAATCAACTTAGGTTCTGAGGAAGACAAAAAAGAAGTCAATATTGGAGCTTCACTCGACATCAAACGTTTCCTTCAAACACGAGATTACCCACTCGGGGCATCGTACAAAGATAAGAAAACTCTAAGGAGACTTTCTAGGAAATTCTTCCTGAACGAGGATGTGCTATACAAAAGAAACTTCGATATGGTTCTGCTCAGATGCGTCGACAGACAAGAAGCAGACACAATCATCCATGAAGTACATGAAGGGTCCTTTGGAACTCACTCAAATGGGCATGCAATGTCCAGAAAAATCTTGAGAGCAGGATACTATTGGATAACGATGGAATCTGATTACTGTAAACACGTCAAAAGATGTCACAAGTGCCAGATCTACGCAGATAAGATCCATGTGCCTCCAACTCTACTCAACGTTCTCTCCTCTCCGTGGCCTTTCTCCATGTGGGGCATTGACATGATTGGAAAGATTGAACCAAAAGCGTCCAACGGACATCGCTTCATTCTAGTGGCTATTGATTACTTCACCAAATGGGTCGAAGCAGCATCTTACGCCAACGTCACAAGACAAGTGGTTGTGAGGTTCATCAAGAACAACCTCATTTACCGATATGGAATTCCAAGTAGGATCATTACTGACAATGGATCAAACTTGAACAACAAATTGATGAAAGAACTGTGTGAGGAATTCAAGATCGAGCACCATAACTCGTCTCCTTACCGGCCAAAGATGAATGGCGTCGTTGAAGCTGCCAACAAGAACATCAAAAAGATCGTCCAGAAAATGGTCATCACCTACAAAGACTGGCATGAAATGCTGCCATTTGCTCTGCATGGGTACCGTACTTCAGTGCTCCCCGTAGAAGTTGAGATTCCATCAATGAGAGTTCTCATGGAAACAAAGCTATCTGAGGCTGAATGGTGTCAAAGCAGATACGACCAACTGAACTTGATTGAAGAAAAGCGCCTGATCGCTCTGTGTCATGGACAACTCTATCAAAGAAGAATGAAGAAAGCTTTCGACAAGAAGGTCCGACCTCGTGAATTCCGAGAAGGCGACCTTGTGCTTAAAAAGATTCTGTCTTTTCAACCAGATTCTAGGGGCAAATGAACTCCTAATTACGAAGGCCCATACATCGTCAAAAGAAGCTTTTTTGGCGGTGCTATGACTCTCACAACCATGGACGGTGATGAACTCCCGCATCCTGTGAATGCTGACGCAGTCAAAAAATACTTCGTCTAAAAAAAACAAAAGAACAGCTCGGTAAGTCGAAAACCCGAAAAGGGCGGCTTAGGCAAAAATGAGCGTCTCGGTGGATTGAAAACCTGAAAAGGCAATCAAGGCAAAAATTAGAGACAATAAACAGAAATTATCCTGATAGATTGAAAACCTGAAAAGGCAATCTAGGCAAAAACAAGGATACACAAAAAATGACAAAGTAACCGCATCAGTTCATACTTCGTCATTCTGAAGAATTTTCCATAAACGGATCTTCAATCAAGTCTTATGAAGCAACAAGCACAGTTGGGATTCAAAGTTGTTAGGGATAATAACGGTTATTTGCTTTCAATGTAGCCTTTTCCCAATAAATTATCATTTCCAACTTTTGTAAATAGTCCATGGAATCACGCATTTGGCTGATTACCATTCTATCAATAAATTTGAGCCTTGTGCTTTTTGTTTGTAATTCCTACTTTATTCTGTTTTGCAAAATAACGCTTTTATTGTGAAAATCACTTTTTGAAACTAAAATGTTTTAAATGAATTTTTACTTAAAAATTTTTGAAACAAAAGCAAAAATTTTCCTTTGAACTATGAACACCAAAAGAACTTCAACAGTTTTCTCCGTAAGTGTTTCAATCTCCGAAGGATAAAAACGACTGCTACAGAAGTCTTATCCTCAGCAGAAATCATCAAAGGAGGATATTCTTATCCCAAAAAGAATCCCCAACCAAGTTGCCAATGAAGTGCCTTTCTCTGAAAGTTTAAAGCATGCAACTCAAATTCTTCATCAGTGAACGTCTGCACAGTTGCTGCAATTTTCACTGAATATTTGTTCGAACTGTGACGTGGGTCCTTTTCCCAAATATCTCTTTAGTGTCTTTGTCAAGTAGTGTTAGCATGCATATAACATTCATGACATTCATACATAATATCATCATTCGTGCATTTTTGCATTCTTTGAAATGTTTGCTTCCATATCACTGGTATAAATCACGCTTACTCATGTAAGTACAAGTTTATCCCCAGTAGAGTATCTCCAAACGGAAAAGATACATTTTCCTTTTTCCCCGACAGAGTACCCCCAAGCAGAGAAATACATTTTCTTCTCTCTACCACATTCCTCAACTGAGATCCGTCCTCATTGGGAATAATGTCTTGATTGACTTTTTCTTTCTAGTTCATTCCTGGATAGAACCCTGTCTATAATCAACAAAACAATAAGCAATAGCCTCATCGTCTGAGCCGCTTATCTTTCTCTTCATTCATAAAATTGTCATAAAAGTTTGTCTTCTCAACCAGGTCAAAATCATGACTGTATGAGAAATTTCCCAGCAGTTGCTTTTCCGTCCAAAAGAAAACCTGTGACTTCCAATCAAAATGCCCGCATCTTTTCAAAAGAGAGATCCTCGGCAAGATTTTATCCAAGAAAATAGAAACTCATTGAAGTTCTGTTTCTTACACTGTCTGTTATTCACAAAGCTGAATATACAGCAATTTTCTAAAGATTTGCCTTGTTATAGTTATCACTTTGCTGATAATTGGTAATATCTTTAAAAGCCCATTTGAAAATGTTCTTTCATTTGTCATTGTTCACAAAGTGAATACACAAATTTTTCTCAAGATTTACCTTGTTATAGTTATCACTACCGATAATTGGTAACATCTTCAGAATTCATTACCATGAACTATCACAAGGCTGATAATTGGTAATATCATTTTTCACTTACCTTAAACATTGTCACGAGGCTGACAGAAGGTAATCTCTTTGTTTCCCAAAAACGAATATTCACATGTTTTGTGAATCTTTCTTTCCCCAGCAGGGACGTATCCACAAATTTCCCCCACCATGTCATTTCTTTGATATTTCTTTGGGTGGAACTTTTTCAATCATTTTGCATCATCCGCATCTTTTGGTATCTTAGGTCCAAAATTTGCGTATTCTGATATTTAAGTCTCTTTACACCTATCAAAACGAAGATATTCATCTTCATCTCTCAGTTAAAGAAACTTAAATAGGGCATCTATCATACCCCAATTTTGACCTAATATACCACCTTACATTTGCATCATTGCATCACTAAATAAAGATTAATCGAGTGTAGCATTCACAGGTCAAAATTAGGGTTTCATCAGATTTTCATCAGATTCAAGAGGCAAACAATTAGGGTTTGAGTTTTTCTCACCTCATTTGATCTATCTTGATCAAATCATCAACCTCTGATCATCAGATATCCATTTGTTCTCATAGATCAATCGAGGATCGACCAATTAGGGTTTTGATCGGGCATGAGTATTCTCTGACTTTTTGAGCAAGAAATGACTTTTTTGGATAGAGATTGGTCATTATATCTTAGATACAACATCTTGAACTAATTTCTGGATTCAAAACATCACAAAAGATCACAGACTTCATCAGTCAATTTCTGAAACATCTGATGAAAATTCATCTGCATAGAAAAGTCAAACTTTGACTTTTGGGTAAAATTTTCAAAACAAAACTTTTTCAATCATCAAAATACTTCAAATGATCCATCATGATCATAGAAAATCAAAGAATTTGAAAAAGTCAACAAAAAGTCAAAAGTTTCTATACTTAGAAAAATTTCGAAGTGTTGAAATTTCTTATTTTTTCCAAACTTCATGCCATTTTTTCACCTAGTTCCAATTTGAATTGGAAAAAACTCAAAACATGAAAGTTGTAGCTTGTGAAACAAGCTTTCCAAAATGTCCAAGAACTCTCAAATCCATGGAGTCTAGATATACTTTTGAAATTGAAACATAAGGCTCCATGAACTTGATTTTTCAAAGTTCAAAACATCAATTATAGGTCATTTTGAGTTTTCTTCATCTAGAAGCAATACAAACTTGCCAACTTGATCATTGAGCTGATAAATATCAGCTAGATATAATTGAGATGGGATAGAATCAAATTGAAGATTTTTCACACATGGTAAAAAGAGGAAACTTCCTTTTTCTTTTGAAAAGTCATTCTTACCCCTTAAGGCATCTTTGATTTTCCAATTTCCATGTACTTGTGCCTAACAATTTCAGAACCTTTGGCCTATAAAAGGATCACAATTTCAAGTTAAAACCACACCAAAGCAAATGTAAAATCATGCTTTCTCTCTTCTTACTTGAAAATCAAGAAACATAGTGATATTTGGGAAACTTTGCATTTTGAAAATTTGTGAAGAAACTTTGAAATCTTTGGTGTCAAACATGCTCTAATATCACTATCAAACTTGTTTACAACTTAAAATCAAACTGAAATCAAGTAAAAATCAGAAATCACTTTTCATTTTTTCAAACTTCCAAAACTGCCATAAGCATTCGAATTCATGGTTTTAATGGAACAAGTTGTGTTCTAATCATCCTAACACCTTCCATGTACCCCCATAGACATGATCCAGATCCATTACAACAATCTGTAACAGCTCAAAACACGAATTCAAGTTTCTATTTTCAGTTGATGCAGGTGGACTTGGCTGGAGAGTTCCAGGTTGATTCAAGAAGTGCAGACCACTTCTACACCTTCCTTAAAGGCCGCTGGAGCTCAAATGATCCACAAACAAGTTCTGGAAACACTCTTGCACTGAATTCGATCCCCACTTGCACAGGTATGAACATGAACTTGGATATCATAATTTCTTGAACTTAAATAAAAAAGCTCTTGGCCAATCTCTTTCTGCACTCATCACGATCATAAGCCCTCAAAAAAATCAAAGAATCATTAACTACACATCATTTAATTTGAAAAATTCAGTTTTAGGGTTCATCGCGATTCCCAGAAATTTAAGCATGCTAGGTTGAAAATAAATGCAATTAACATCCACCTTCGTGTTCGTGATGAAAACCGAGCAATTTTGATTTTTACTTCATTCAATTTCATTGAGAAATGAAGATTTTAGCTTGAATTGTTGAATCTGAAGATCAAACATGAAGAACATGGATGCGCGCGTGTTCTTGAATTTTTTCAAATTTAAATTCTCCAATGTTTTATTAACACGTGCTCTGGATCCATTAACACTAAAACGCGTTTGTCCCAGTGGTAGCTAGCTTGCCCTTAAGGTTTTCTGCCACGTAGCCACCCAATGGTCATGAGTTCAACTCCCCTCAAGACCATTCTTTTTCAAACTTTTCCATTTTTTCATGTTTTTTACAAAACTTCACAATTTTTTTAACCAATCAAAACTCCTCATTTTGAGGTGATTTTTTGTACACTTGACAATAAATATATCTATTTTATGATAGTGCAAAAACTTTTCAGAAAAAACTTTCATCTGATTATATTTGAATCGAGCCGAAAACGACGTTCTGAGCACTTTTCAAAACACCTTTTAAAGGTGAATTTTCCAAGTTTTCGACTTCCGATTCTTTTCAAAACTTTTCATAAATGAACCTCACATTTAAAAACATTTTCAAAATCATTTTTCAAAACTTTTTCATCAAACTTACATCTTTTACCATGATCGGTCCGATTTAAACGATAAAACCGAATTCGTTTTCTCTCGAATTTCTCAATCGATCATGGGCCTCCCTTACGGTGTAAGTCCCAATCCTTTTATGTACATATTCAATTTTTATTGTACATACTCAAATCATCATTTTTAATATTCAAACATAAACAAATTTCTTTCGTTTGTTTTCATTCGTTTGTTTATACACCGAATCCATTGGTTCTAGAAGAAGAATTACTCCCGATGAAACTTCTCTTAAACCAATGGGCCTCCCTCACGGTGTAAGTCCCATAACATTCTTTTGTGTACATAATATTTCTTTGTACATATCAAATCATTTCCAAACACATACAAATTTTCATCTGTACATAACACAGATACTTTTTATACTCAAGTATAGACAAACTTCGATCGTTTGTTTTTATTTCACTTGTGTATACACAAACCAACATTCTTTTATGTACATACATATCTTTCCCTTGTACATATCAAATTCTTTTCATACAAACGTTTATCTGTACATAATACAGATACCTTTTATAGATAAACTTTGATCGTTCGTTTCTGTTTCGTCTGTACATATACACTGAATACCATTGGTATTGAAAGGAGCATTATTCCCTGTGAAACTGCTTTCTAACCAATGGGCCTCCCTTATGGTGTAAGTCCCAACCTCCCTATGTACATCCATCTTTCTCTGTACATAAATACTCGTTCGTGTACATATTCACTTCCTTGTACACAGTTCAAACTTGTAAATAATCAAGTTACGCTCGTTTTAAACGTTCGTTTCACAGACACTAGTTTATATTTCCTTCATAAACTCCTGTGAATACATATCACACACACACACACTTGTTTATACAACTGTCTAATTATAACATAACAATTAGACCAATAGGTTCCCCACAGTTGTAGCCTCCTCTTGGGCTTTATACAAGATAATTCATCTCCAGCATGAATTTAGCCTCCGCTTGGGCTTCATACAAGATAACTCACCCCACAGAGTTAGCCTTCTCTTGGGCTTTGTACAAAGAAACTCATTCATCTGAGTTTAGCCTCCGCTTAGGCTTCATATAAGACACCACTCCCCTGTTGAGTCAGCCTCCTCTTGGGCTTCGTTCAAAAGAACTCCTCATTGAGTTTAGCCTTCTCTTGGGCATCATACAATGAAAGAGACAGGAAATCTCTTAACAGCCTCCTATTGGGCTTCCAATACAAAGAATCACCCGCGCTAAGATAGAACCCTGAAAGGATGGTTTCCCGGTGAAATCACTTTCAAAATCCCCAGAGAGTAAAATTTCCCGGTGAAATTGCTCTTAATTCCAAAAGGATGGTTTCTCGGTGAAATCCCTTTTAACACAAAGCCAGCCATACCCTATAGCTTCCTCTTGAACTTCATACAAGGACCCTCGATGACCCTCGGAATGCCTCCTCTTGGGCTAACAATACAAGGACCCATGGGCTTCTTAAAAGCATCCCTTTAATCCAATCAATTTCTCCTTGAGATTTAGACATCTATCATCTCTATGGAAGAAGTATCTCATCTATCACATCACATACAGTCAAAAACTTTTCAAACTCTTTTCAAACGAAAAAATCTCTTAATTGTAAGTGGTAACGCTTGTACACTCAAGAAAAACACCCAATGCTTACAGTTAAAAGATTCAATCATCTTTTTCAAACATCTTTCTTAAACATGTAAGTGGTAACGCTTGTATACTCAAGCAAAACACCGATAGCTTACGACGAAAGATTTTAATCAATCAAACTTTTCAAAAATGTATGTGATGAAATAGATTAGATACATTTTTCATTAAGATGACATTTGTCTGTCTCTTACTAACATCCCGTTGCTTTCCACTAGCATAAGTGGGAACTACGATTGCTCTGACTTTCTCAACATCCTTTTGAAAATACGTAGGCACAAGGTCTCATCCTTGCCGAGCAAATTTCTTTCTCCCTCAGACCAAACAAACCATAGATCCCTGTAGATCCGCGCTACAAATGCTCTGATTCCCACTAAGGGATATGTATGCAGAAGATCCAAAGATCTTTGCGAGCACAATAATAACAAACACTAGGATCCCACATAATCTATCATTCTTAAAATCCCAAAGGAGAAACTTTCCCAATCATAGAAATAGCTATTAAAACACACAAACATATCAAACATATTCATATATAAAGCTATAGATAACTATATATATTTAGGGTGCTCCATCTATTCCCTTTATATAACAACCCCCCTTACTCAGAATCTCCCCAATGCGTTGCGTCTAGTTTGTGCTAGTCGTTACGCATATCAATATCAATTGAGGGTATTACAGCTTTCCCCTTTTTCATAATCATTAAATCATCTTTCTTGTGTTGAAAATAATAAAGCTTGATGCTCGCGGCATCTTTATAAACAAATCAAAAGAGTAAATCGTTTCGAGCCAGAGAATCTGAATTCACGTTCAAATCCTCTAGCGCGTCACCTTTTAACGCGAACAGATTATAATGCAACGCTAACTTATCCTCAACCAAATTTTCTCTATAATCAACACGCCCAATATTTTGAGGAGTCGCAAGAACACCAGAATTCCACTCTCAACGCATTAATTGAGGATATGATTGCGACACTAACTCGCTCTAGACTAGATACGATGAAGATGGAGCGCTTGGTGGAGACATAAAATGCGACGCTAGCTCACTTTGAGGACCCGCAAGAATCCTATAATTTTAACCTCGAAACATCAATGGAGGATTTCGGTGCGACGTTAACTCTACTCTAGGCTAGAATCTACGATGGAGCACTTTGTAGAGACACAAAATATCCAGAATGAAGAGGTAAGAAAAAAAAGTCTCGACAATAATGAAACTCTTAGGCAACTGAACAATGTGGTTGAGTCCCTAGTGACTCACAACGAGGCATTAGAGGCTCAAATCTCCATGCTTTCACAAACACCTCTAGGACCCTCCCCTGAGGAGAATGTGTATGTTGTAACAACCACTAGCGAAAAACAAATTGAAAATCCTAAGGAGAACGATAATAAGGTTGAAGAGAGTAATAATGAGGTTGAGGAGAGTTCTTGTGAGAAAGGAGTAGAGATTGAGAAAACTCCTCCAACATCATCCGAAAGGGAGGTTGTAGAAGAGGTAGAGAAGGAAGAACATATTATTGTTCCTCCTCCCTATACCTCACCGATTCCTTTCCCGCAAAGTTTTATGGAAGATCAGGTAGACTCACAATCCAAAATGTAGGTGGAGGTATTGAAAAATACCTACACCAATGCACCTTCGTCTGAGGTCCTGTATAAAAAGAGAAAATTTGAGGACCATGAAACTAGGGAAACCATTATCCTTAAGAGGGGAAGGTTAACATTCGAGATGGTGGATGAAATAACTAAGTCCAAACTTGAAAATCTGATACTTAGGATAGATCCAAAACCACCACCACAAGTCCAAAAGAATGAACCACCCCACAGAAGAAAGAAAAGAAAAGGTGAGGGATATGTGAAATGGCTTGATAAGTGGCCATGGAAACCGAAGATTATTAAAAGTTTGATGGATGATTCATTCTCAAGAGAACCACCATGAGTGCTTGCACTCCTGATCCATCGAGCTATTGATGTTAACCAAAGCGCTACGTGGGAGGCAACCCATGAGTTTTCAATTTAATGTTTTCCTTTTACAATTTAAACTTGCATAAAATAAAGATATGGATCGCTTGTCACATCTCGTCCATATCCATACGAAAAATCTATAGTTTATCATCTAAAAAATGAGCTGGTGCCCACGAACATTCCTACGAATGTTGCTGCTGGTGGTGACACAGATGGTGAGCATGGTACTTCCTCCGAAAATGAGCAATATGATGAGCAGCTACAGGAAAGAGAAGTTTTAGCAAATTCAGATATCTCGTAGTACAAGACGTCGGAGTAGAAGTGGTAAACAAAGACATGATCAACAAGGGAAGGATCAGAGCAAAAATTGGTCATTGTAGCACACAATGTCGTTATTTTAGGTTCTATTTTTCCTCTTTCCACCTTTCATCGAAATATTGAGGACAATGTTTGGTTTAAGTGTGGGGGAGAGACTTTACCGCTTTCATTTATCGTTTTTTAGTTTGATTTATTGATTTCTAGTTTATTGGATTTTTTTTAGGAATTTATCTGTTTTATTTGTTTTAAGTATTTTGTTGAGCAATTGCATGTGTTGTCAGGTCTATATACGTGATTTTCAGTTGCTATTAAATTTTCCCAAAATTTAAATTTTTAACCTCCAATCAAATTTTCTTTTTAATGCATGACGCGCACACTCTGAAAGTATATATGTTGTCACGTTAGGCTGTATTAGAGAGACTTGGGAAAGCTTCGACAAAATCAATATCGTTGACACCCTAAACCCCCAAAGTATGTGAACCAATTGGAGTACCTATTATGCCAAAACCTTACGTTTGAGTTTTAAATCAACCCCGAGTAGTTTATACTAGTAGTCGGCACCGTCTTAATCACAAACTACGTAGAGAGACGATGAATATAAGTGAATGGTCGTAAAAACTCAAAAATATCATGCCTTAATAAATTGAAAATGGGGAATGCGCTAATTAAGTTAGGTGACCCTCACCCGGTCGCTTAATCCAACGATTGCGAAACCTACAAAAATATGTTATGACAACCCGTTGTAAGTTGGTTCAGAAGTTTCTGGTGCTGAACTAGGTAGGGTGGACTACAGTCCGATCCCCCGCAGCTTGCAATTAGGTAAATAAAGGGGTCACCAACTTATGTACCAGAACCCTGTGCTTAAATGACCAAACTCACTAACCGGCTACCCTACTATGTGCATGCAAGGACAAAGGGCTTAATGTGATTGCGCTTGAATGAAAGTGGCTGAAATAAAGCAAAAGAAATAGGTTCAGTTATAATAGAATGATTCGGATTGGTTTGCATAGGGTGGGAGTTTTTGATCGCGTATTGTGATTTCGTGTCATCACGGTATCCTTGGTGTTGATGTTTAGTACCCATCAATCTAACATTAGCCTAGCAGCCACATATGACTAGGATCCGTGTCGCGCCTTTGTTTCAAAAACCATGTTTAATCATTTTCTTTTACCGTGTTGGTTGATTGCTTGAGGACAAGCAATGGTTTAAGTGTGGGGGTATTTGATAACACGAAAATGTATCACATATTTGGCTTGATTTACATAGATTATGTCTCTATTTTATCTTAACTATGTTGCTTTATATTCGTATTATGCCGATATTTTCTATGTTTTCATGTATTTATTATTTACAAGGCATGTATGAAGAAAGTCGCAAAAATGGAGAAGAATCAAGCTTTAATCCACAAAAAGAGTAAAATAAATAAGAATGGGGTGTGATAGCAAAATAAGAGGTGAAGCATTCAAGAAAAGAAATGGAAAAAGAACGCAAGCCTAACCCATGAAGAAACGCTCCTCAACCCAACAAGCCTTGTAGCGACCGTAACATCTCACCTACCAAGCCATAGCAATCGTTACGCATTACAAGGGGAGATTTCCTCAACAAGCAAGTTTTAATGACCGTTACACACACCTGTGACAGTCTCTACACATTCCCCGTGGCTCACTCCCTACTTGTGACGAACGTCACACTTTTGAAGGAGACTTTTTCTCTTTACTTGTAGCGAACGGCACAGAGTGGTTACATGCAGTTCCTAATTTTTCTCCATGTACTGAGTCAAGCAAGGAAGGAAACGTCTTCCTATTTTCTCTCACTGAAACAAGTTATTAGAGGGTTATAAATAGAAGGCAATGAACACATGCAGAACACACTCTCTTCTTCTTTGATCTACATTTTAATTCATAGTGATTAGGCAATTTTCATTCATGATGTAAATGGAATAGTTCTCCACATCGGAGACTATTCCTAAGATAGTCTTAGGATTTATTTCTGCATTAATTTATGTTTTGAATTTAAGTCAGTCGGTATGTTATAATTCCAGTTTCTAATTAATTACAGGTTCATTTACTTTTATAGCAATTTATTTTCTTGCTTTTATTTTCTACCATTTATATTTATGTTTTTTCTTTCAGCTACTGTTATCATTTCAAGCTTTTACCATTTTTCTTCAAACATCACTTTAAATTATATTAAACCGCTTCTCATGTTTTTGTTTAATCTTAAAACCTAAAATTACTTATTTCTTTCTGTCATTATGTCGGGCTAAATAGTTTAGAGTCCGGTGTAAGAGGACTGCTGTTACCAACGAGACTCGATAAAAAATAATAGGTACGAATTTATGATTAGAATTTTGTTTTGGTTTTAATTTACAAGTCTAATTTAAATAACTTTGTCACTGTCATACCCCAAATTTTGACCTAATATACCACCTTACATTTGCATCATCTGCATAACTAACAATTCAGACAGCATTAATCGGGTATAACATTCACAGGTCAAAATTAGGGTTTCCTCAGATTTTCATCTGATTCAAGAGGCAATCAATTAGGGTTTGAGTTTTTCTCACCTCATTTGATCTATCTTGATCAAATCATCAACCTCTGATCATCAGACATCCATTTTTCTCACAGATCAATCAAGGATCGACCAATTAGGGTTTTGATCGGGCATGAGTTTTCTCTGACTTTTTGAACAAGAAATGACTTTTTTGGATAGAGATTGGTCATTATATCTTAGATACAACATGTTGACCTAATTTCTGGATTCAAAACATCACAGAAGTTCACAGACTTCATCAGTCAATTTCTGAAACATCTGATGAAACTTCATCTGCACAGAAAAGTCAAACTTTGACTTTTGGTCAAAATTTTCAAAACAAAACTTTTTAAATCATCAAAATACTTCAAATGATCCATCATGATCATAAAAAATCAAAGAATTTGAAAAAGTCAACAAAAAGTCAAAAGTTTTCATACTTAGAAAAATTTCTAAGTGTTGAAATTTCTTATTTTTTTCAAACTTCATGCCATTTTTTCACATAGTTCCAATTTGAATTTGAAAAAACTAAAAACATGAAAGTTGTAGCTTGTGAAGCAAGATTTCCAAAATGTCCAAGAACTCTTAAATCCATGGAGTCTAGCCATACTTTTGAAATTGAATCATAAGGCTCCATGAAACTTGATTTTCAAAATTCAAAACTTCAAGTTATAGGTCATTTTGTGTTTTCTTCATTTAGAAGCAATCTAACCTTGCCAAATGGATGATTATAATTATCAGTTAGAGGTAATAATTGAGAGGATTGGATCAAATTGTAAAAATGAGCACATGGTGAAAAAAGGAAGTTTCCTTTTTTGGCAAATACCATTCTTGCCCTCTAAGTTATCCTTGATTTTCCAAAAGCTTGTACCTCTTTGCCTAACATTTCAGAACTTGTTGCCTATAAATAGCTCACCAATTCAAGTCCAAAACCACACCAAAGCATCACAAATTCATGCTTTCTCTCCACTTTCTCAAAATTTACAAAACATAGTGCAAATTGGAGAATTCTTGCATTTTTGAGAAACAGTTGAAAACATGTTAAAATTTGGTGTCAAACATGCTTCACTATTGATATAAAACTTGTTTAGAACTTAAGATCATAGCAAGAACAAGCAAAAATCAGTTTTCATCTTTCATGCTCATAAACTTGCAAAACTGCCTAAGCAATTGAATCCATAGCTTGGCTTGATCAAACTGTGTTCTAATCATTCAAACATCATCACTATACCTCATGTATATGATCCAGGCCATCAACAGCTAACTGTAACACGATTTACATCAAAATCGAGCTTCCATTTTTGAACTGTGCAGGTGGACTTGGCTGGATTGATTGGGAAGGATTCAAGAAGTGCATACTATCCACATAGCTTTCATACATGCCGATGAAGCTCAAATGATCAAGAAATCCGTTCTGGAAACGCTCTAAGACCTTCTTCGATTCTCACTTTACCAGGTATGAACACGAACTGTGATATCCATTCTCTTTGATTCTTTTTGAAAAAACTCTTGGCCGATCTCTTTCTGCACTCATAACGATCAATAACCCTCAATAAAATCAAAGAATCATTAAACATACATCATTTAATTTGAAAAATCAGTTTTAGGGTTCTTAGCATTTTCCAGAAATCCAATTGAGTTAGACTGAATATAAATGAAATTAACAAGTACCATCGTGTTCGTGATGAAAAAACGAGCAAGTTTGATTTTTATTTCATTCAATTTCGTTGAGAAACAAAGATTTGAGCTTGAATTTGGCAAACTGAAGATCAAAACCACAAAGAACAGCTGCGCGCGTGTTCTTCATTTTTCAAATTTTTAAATGTTCCAACACTTTGTCTACACGTGTTCTGAGTCCACTAACACCAGCGCGCGTTTGGCTCAGTGGTAGCCTCTTTGCCCTTAGTCCTCTCTGCCACGTGTGTCACCCTTTGGTCATGGGTTCAACTCCCATCAGGACCATTCTTTTTACAACTTTTCCAATTTTTTCATGTTTTTCATAAAACTTCCACAATTTTTTTGACCAATCAAAACTTCTCATTTTGAGATGATTTTTTAAACACTTGTCAATAAATACATCTATTTTATGATAGTGCAAAAGTTTTCAGAAAAAACTTTCATCTGATCATATTTTAATTGAGCCGAAAACGACGTTCTGAGCACTTTTTCAAACCTCCTTTTAAGGTGAATTTTTCAAGTTTTCGACTTCCGATTTTTTTCAAAAAATTTTCATAAATGAACCTCACATTTCAAAACATTTCAAAACATTTTCAAATCATTTTTCAAAACATTTCATCAAACTTACATCTTTTTACCACGATCGATCCGATTTAAACGATAAAATCAAATTCGTTCTTTCTCGAATTTCTCAATCGATCATGGGCCACCCTTATGGTGTAAGTCCCAAAACCTTTTATGTACATATTTAGTTTTACTTGTACATACTCAAATCATCATTGTCAATATTCAAACATAAAAAAATTTCATTCGTTTGTTTATACACCGATACCATTGGTATTGAAAGGAGCATTATTCCCTGTGAAACTGCTTTCAAACCAATGGGCCTCCCTCACGGTGTAAGTCCCATAACATTCTTTTATGTACATAATATTTCTTTGTACATAACAAATTCTTTCCAAACACATACAAATTTTAATCTGTACATAACACATATACTTTTTATACTCAAGAACAGACAAACTTCGATCGTTTGTTTTTTCCATTTCACTTGTGTATACACAAATCAACATTCTTTATGTACATATATCTTTTCCTTGTACATATCAATTTCTTTTCATACAAAACTTTTATCTGTACATAATACAGATACCTTTTACAGATAGACTTTGATCAGTCGTTTCTGTTTCGTCTGTATATTTTACACTGAATACCATTGGTATTGAAAGGAGCATTATTCCCTGTGAAACTGCTTTTAAACAAATGGGCCTCCCTTATGGTGTAAGTCCCAACCCTCCTATGTACATCCATCTTTGTCTGTACATGAAATACTCGTTCGTGTACATATTCACTTCCTTGTACACAGTTCAAACTTGTAAATAATCAAGTTACGCTTGTTTTAAACGTTCGTTTCACAGACACTTGTTTATATTTCATAAACTTTTGTAAATAAACATCATGCATTGTTTATATTTCCTTCATAAACTCCTGTGAATACATATCACACACACACACACACCTGTTTATACAACTGTCTATTTATAACATAACAATTAGACTAATCAATAGGTTCCCCACAATAGCCTCCGCTTGGGCTTCATACAAGACAATTCATCACCAGCATGAGTTAGCCTACGCTTGGGCTTCATACAAGACAACTCATCCCCATTTGAGTTTAGCCTTCTCTTGGGCTTCATACAAGATAACTCTCCCCACAGAGTTAGCCTCCGCTTAGGCTTCATATAAGACAAACACTCCCCTGTTGAGTCAGCCTCCTCTTGGGCTTCGTTCAAAAGAACTCCTCATTGAGTTTAGCCTTCTCTTGGGCATCATACAATGAAAGAGACAGAAATCTCTTATGCCTCCTATTGGGCTTCCAATACAAAGAATCACCCACGCTAAGATAGAACCCGAAAGGATGGTTTCCGGTGAAATCACTTTCAAAATCCCAGAGTAAAATTTCCGGTGAAATTGCTCTTAATTCAAAAGGATGGTTTCTCGGTGAAATCCCTTTTAACACAAAGCCAGCCATACCCTATAGCTTCCTCTTGAGCTTCATACAAGGACCCTCGGTGACCCTCGATGACCCTCGGAATGCCTCCTCTTGGGCTAACAATACAAGGACCCACGGGCTTCTTAAAAGCATCCCTTTAATCCAATCAATTTCTCCTTGAGATTTAGACATCTATCATCTCTATGGAAGAAGCATCTCATCTATCACATTACATACAGTCAAAACTTTTCAAACTCTTTTCAAACTGTTTTCAAACAAAAACATCTCTTAATTGTAAGTGGTAACGCTTGTACACTCAAGCAAAACACCCAATACTTACAGTTAAAAGATTCAATCATCTTTTTTCAAACATCTTTCTTAAACATGTAAGTGGTAACGCTTGTACACTCAAGCAAAACACCTAATACTTACGATGAAAGATTTTAATCAGTCAAACTTTTCAAAAATGTATGTGATGAAATAGATTAGATACATTTTTCATTAAGATGACATTCGTCTGTCTCTTACTAACATCTCGTTGCTTTCCACTAGCATAAGTGGGAACTACGATTGCTCTGACTTTCTCAACATCCTTTTGAGAATACGTAGGCACAAGGTTTCATCCTTGCCGAGCAAATTTCTTTCTCCCTCAGACCAAACAAACCATAGAACCCCAGATCCGAGCTACAAATGCTCGATTCCCACTAGGGATATGTATGTAAGATCCATAGATCTTTGCGAGCACAATAATAACAAAACCTAGAATCCCACATAATCTACTGTTTCTTAAAATCCAAAGGAGAAACTTTCTCAATCATAGAAATAGCAATTAAAACACACAAACATATCAAACATATTCATATATAAAGCTATAGATAACTATATATATTTAGGGTGCTCCATCTATTCCCTTTATATAACAATCCCCCTTGCTCAGAATCTCCCAATGCGTTGCGTCTAGTTTGCGCTAGTCGTTACGCATACCAATATCAATTGAGGGTATTTCACTTTCCCTTTTCATAATCATTAAATCATCTTTCTTGTGTTGAAAATAATAAAGCTTGATGCTCATGCATCTTTATAAATCAATCAAAAGATTAAATCGTTTGAGCGAGAATCCGAACTCACGTTCGCATCCTCAGCGTCACCTTTAACGCGAACAGAAAAATGGCGACTACTGGGAGTGAAATTTTGATTTGTTTTCAAAAAAACGCGTTACTCTGCTCGAGAGCACTAAGCTTTTTTTGTTTTCAAAAAGAAAAGAAAGGGGATAAGCTTTCATGTTTTGCATATATCTGTTTTTCTTTATTGTGTGTTTCGCGATTTCATCTGATGGAAAGAAATCCTAACCCGGATTTAAGAAACACATTTAAGATCTAGGTGGAGGTATTAATCGTGAGAAGTTCAATGCTTACGGTTAATATCTCCCTCGATGGAGGTTGTCGGGGTATTGTGTTTAGCAAGTAATTGCGAAGACACTTTGGGGAACTTAAGAAGTGAGTTGTAGAACACATAAACCATCCCGCCATTAGGATGTAGTGCGAGATTATTCGGTGTAAGCCTAGAGTAATTGTCATGCGAGACTACGATCAGGCGAGTTTCTCTTGAAAAATATTATTGGACCATCGAGTATTCAACAAATCCGATAATATTTCAAAGAGGAGTGTTGAGCTCAGTATTATCGATAGAACCCGTTTCACGATGAATAAGCCCTTAGAACTTTACCCGTTGATTCTTATCGTTGGCTTCATGCTCGTGACTTGAACGCTTGCCTGTGTATAACTACTAACCATGTTTGTCGCATTCATGCATTCATTCATTCATAAAAACAAAAAAAAAACTTCATTTCTCTTCCCATTTCCAAAGAATTTAGAGATTTTTTCTTTGTAAAATATTTTAGGTTAGAGTGATGGACGCCGAGGAAGATTCACCAAGAGATACTTTAGAATTCTAGGAAAGTTGAAAGAGTTAGCATCCTTGGTAGAAGATCCCTCGATTTCGAAAATGCTATGGAACTCTTTTAACTCTTCTGAACGCTAACGTTGATGAAGGACTTCTCAAAACTTTCGTTCAGTTTTACGATCCAGTCTATCGCTGTTTCACTTTCCCTGATTATCAGTTGATGCCTACTTTGGAAGAGTATGTGCATATCCTAGGTATCTCAATATCAGACAAAGTGCCTTTCAATGGTTTGGAAGCCATTCCCAAGTCACCAGTCATTGCAACGATGACTCACTTAAAGAAATCTGAGATAGACAAAAACCTAACTACCAGAGGAAAACTCTTAGGACTGACTTCAAAGTTCCTAATGGAGAAGGCTCTCAAATTCTCTGAAGCTGGTAGTATGGTAGCCTTTGAAGCTATTTTAGCTTTACTCCTCTACGGATTGGTGTTGTTTCCCAACGTCCCAAATTTCGTTGATATTAACGCCATAAGGATTTTTCTGATTGGAAATCCCGTTCCCACTTTGCTTGGCGACACGTACGTCTCTATTCATCATAGGAATCGTCAAGGAGACGGAACTATCGTGTGTTGTGTACCTCTGTTTTTCAAATGGATTACCTCACATTTGCCTAAATCTCCTATCTTCCATGAAAACAAAGACGAGTGGCATTGGTCAAGAAGACTCATGTCTCTTACAAACGACGATATCCATTGGTATACCTTGGTAGACAATGAGATGGAAATCATTGAGAGCTGTGGAGAATTTGCCAACGTACCTCTCATTGGTACAAAAGGAGGAATCAACTACAACCCTTTCCTGGCGAGACGTCAACTCAGATACGCAAACTCTAGTAAACCTCTTGGTTTCACTGTGGAAAGTTACTTCTATCATGAAGGAGAAGATTCCCAGGGATTGAAAGCTAGGATGACCAAAGCTTGGCATCACATCCGAAGGAAAGAAAAGGGGAAATCAAAGAATTGTGTAGCCATGGAAACCTACACTTCTTGGGTAAAGAAAAGAGCGAAGGAATTTCGCATGCCTTACGCTTATGAGGATCCCATGTTCTCAATCGCTTCCAAATCAACAGATTTTCCCGTCAAAGTTGTGGGAGAATACCAAGAAGCCTTGACCAAAATAAGGTTTGAGAAAGAAGCTTTGGAAAACAAATTCCTTAAGACTAATCTTGAGAATGAGAAGCTCAAGAAGCAAGTCAAAGATCATGAAAAGACGCTCTACTTCCAGGATGAATGGCTCATGGAGAAAGATGAGAAGATTCGCCAGAAGGATAACGCAATCCAGAGATACATCAAGGAAAGGAAAAGAAAGCTTGAGGAAATGACCACCAGCGATCCCGCTCCCAACGAGTGGAAGAGAGTCATCAGCAAGCTAAAAGCCGAGAAAGCCGAACTAAAAGCTCACTATGGGAAGGAAATCCTGAAGCTGAAGCTGCATCAAGCCTTTGGATCGTCATCCGACGAAGACGTTTAATTAGTTCAATTTAATTTGTAATTTTATCATTTATTTTACCATTTGTGTGAGCAATGCTCCAACAAAAAACAATTGTTGTAATCTTCCTTCATTAATCAATAAAATTCGTATTTTTCCATCCAAATATTTGCCAGAAATATCTCTTTTAGCATTAAATTCTTTGGAAATTTCTTTTCTTTACAATCATAATCATGCATCATACTTTGCATTTAAGTCTATTGTCTAGAGTCTGACACTTTACTAGTTTCATACTTTACCAGCTTGAAAAGCTTAAACAGTTCGAACAGATAGAAAGATCGTCAAGCTGTCGCGTCTTAGAGTTTCTCGACCGCGTCCACAGCCGACTCGAACATACGATACGAGATCAAAAAGAAGGAAAGTAATGGAGGGATTTGAACAAGAGAATGATGAACTTCGTAGTACAGTAACTACACTACAAGAAGAAGTGGAGAGACTCACATCTTTGGTCAACTCACTTGCCACAGCGCAAAGTCAACAAGCAGCATCGAGCAGTCAAAATCAACCAGCAATTTCTAAGGATACTACTACTCCAGTCTCAGCTGTCGCAGTCAGTAGTTCATCTTTCAGCATGCCAGAAGGTTATCCATGGGGAATGCCTTTCAACTTTGGCATCGGAGTTCGCCAACCGACTTCTCAAACAACCTCGCTTGAAATACCTACTTTGCAACAAAACTCTGCTCCGCAATATGGAATAACTCTTCCACAAGTAACAATGCCGGTTTCTCAACTGATTATGACAAATTCCGCTTCTGTAGTGCACGCTACCATGGACGAAGAAGTTCATCACACTCCAGGCAGTAACTCAAATCCACGTGGTTCAATGGAAAATCTCCAGGAACAACTCCTCAAAATGCAGGTAGAGATAAAAATGATTCGAGGGAAAGAATTGTTTGGGAAAAACGCCCAGGATCTTTGCTTAGTTCCTCGCGTAAGAATACCTGCAAAATTCAAAGTCCCTGACTTTGAAAAATACAAAGGGAACTCCTGTCCGCAAAGTCATCTCACGATGTATGCTAGGAAAATGTCCACCTACAATGAGGATCATCCATTAATCCATTACTTCCTGAGGCCTCACCGTGCCGCATCAAGTGGTACATGGGTTTAGACAGCACGAATATCCAAACATTCAACGACTTAGGTGAAGCCTTTGTCCAGCAATATAAGTTCAACTTGGATATGGCTCCCGATCGAGACCAACTCCGCTCCATGTCTCAGAAAGAAAGAGAGACATTCAAAGAATATGCGCAACGATGGAGGGAAATTGCTGCCCAAGTCAACCCACCGTTGGAAGAGAAGGAGATGACTAAGGTATTCTTGAATACTCTAGGCTCATTCTACTATGAGAGAATGATCGCCAGCGCTCCCGGAGATTTCACAGAGATGGTGAGCATGGGAATGCGATTAGAAGAGGGGGTTCGAACCGGACGCTTAACCAAGGAAGCAGGATCTTCCAGTGGAACAAAGAAGGTTGGAACAAGTTTCCCAAGGAAAAAAGAACACGACATAGGAATGGTATCCCGAGGGAAACCACGTAAGAATGTCATTCAACAACGACAGGTAGCTGCCATAGCACCAGCCGTCAACACAACTCCAAACACAGGAATTGCTCCACAATTTCAACAAAATCAACAAACTCAAGGCTCTAGTTTAACAACCAAAATCACGCCTCGGGTCACTCCGACCCAATTCCAATGACGTACACAGAACTTTACCCTGCGCTAATAGAAAGAAATCTGATACAAACAAGGTTACCGCCTCCAGTTCCTGAAAAATTGCCATGGTGGTACAAAACCGACGTATCTTGCCCTTTTCATCAAGGGGCACCAGGCCATGACCTCGAGCATTGCATAGCATTAAAGGCAGAAGTACAGAAGTTAGTGAGGACTAATCTTCTTTCCTTCAAGAATACAAGCCCAAACGTGCAAGCCAATCCGCTTCCCAGTCACAGCGGACATTCAGTAAGTTTGATACTGAGAAATACAGACAGGTACCTTGTCATGAACGTGGACTTAATCAGAGGGAACTTGGTGCATCTACACGAAGCATACAGTTCAATGAGCACCGTCGCTAAGCACGATTACTCAGCTTGCAACATTTGCTCCAAGGATATTCAAGGATGTTCCACCATAAGAGCAGATATCCAGCATTTGTTAGACACTGGTGATTTACAAGTTTACAGAAACAGAGATGACCATGACGTAAATACAATAGGGCATTTTCCGCATGAGCTTTTAGTCTCAGATATCAACTCGGAAAATCCCGAAGTAAACGTTGTGATCCCTTGTTTCAACATACCCAAGCATGTGGAGATCACGTACAATGGTTCCAGCATTCCAACATCTCCTTTGGTGATTTGCCCACCTGGTCCTATTCCATATAGTTCTACCAGAGCAATTCCTTACCAGTACAATGCAACCCTGATAGAGGATGGGAAGGAGAAACCCATGCCTACTCTTCCAGCTAATGTCAATATAACAGAAATCGGACGAGTAACGCCAAGTGGACGAGTGCACACTCCATTACCACCAAAACCGCTGCTCTTGTTAAACAAAACCCGCTTAACATATCTGCGAGAATCTCGCAACGATTCCCATTGTTAACCCAAGCACAAATATTGGTTCTACCGATAGAACCAACATCAACTCGACTTTGAAGAGATACTAAACCGATCAAGAAAAGCGAATATCGAGTCGTAGATCAACTAATGCTCCTTCAAAGATTTCGACACTCCTTACTCCTCAACTCAAGCTCACCGAGAAGCTTTGATGAGAGTACTAGACCAGCTTATGTGGATCACGATGTGACTACAGACCAATTTGGAGGGATCGTCTCCAACATAACAGCCCGCAATAATCTGAGTTTTAGTGACGAGGAACTTCCTGAAGAAGGGAAAGATCACAACTTGGCCTTGCACATTTCGATGATTTGCACGATTTCCCGTCCAATGTATTGGTAGATACAGGTTCATCTTTAAATGTAATGCCAAAAACGACGCTCGCTCGTTTAGCTTACAAAGGCACGCCAATGAAGTTCAACGACATAATAGTGAGAGCTTTCGATGGATCAAGAAAGTCAGTTATTGGGGAAGTTGATCTCCCGATGACGATTGGCCCGCACACTTTCCAAATTACCTTCCAAGTCATGGATGTACCAGCTGCATACAGTTGCTTACTCGGAAGACCTTGGATCCACGATGCAGAGCAGAATTCTACTCTCCATCGAAATTAAAATTCACAAAATGGAAAGTTGGTGACCATCGGTGAACAAGCTTTACTTGTAAGACATCTATCCATTTTCTCTTTCATCACAGCTAATGACATTGAAGGGACGCATCTCCCCGAGCATCCGTTAGAAGATGAATCTGCTAGCAAAAACAGATCATCTATCTCTTCATATAAAGAAGCGGCACAGATTGTGAAAGATGGCAATGTCAAGGATGAGGACAAGTAATTAAACTCAACAACGGAACAAAAGCGGACTCGGGTTCACACTGCTTTCTCCCGAACAAACCAAAGGATGAAGCACTTCCCGATCAAGGAAGTATTTCACGGAGGTCTCTTAAACCCTTCCGCAAGAGGTTAATGTTGTAACCATTGAAGAAGATGAGGACGATCCATCTGAATCTGAAGAGTGGAGCACTTATTTGAATAGCCCTGAATATGTGTCTCAGGAGGAATCATATGCACCGAATGATCGATTCAAAGACATGTCCTTACAGCAACGTGAAAATCCACCAGTCCCTGCTGAAATTTGGGATACCTTGGGAGAACCAAGTGGCAAATTCGACTACATGGTGAAATACACTGCGCCAGAAAGCTCGAAAATCCGGATCGAAGATATCCAACCTACGGGATGAGGTGATGACTTTGAATACCCTAGTCAATCAGAAGAGGAATACTCGTCTTCTCAACCTAATCAGCAAATCGAGATCCCAAACGAAGATCTCGCTTCAACACATCTGTGGAATTCACCAAGCCGATCCCGTTATCACTACATCAACATGATCACCAAGATCAAGAGTATGATTCAGATATGATGCGGAAAGTGTCACGACAACGAGTCTCTTCACTCAAGACCGGAAGGTACACCCGAATTCAACACAAAGATCAACAGAAGTACAAATGCTATATCTCATACTTCCGATTTGTTAATCAAGAAGATCGCTTTAGCACAAAGGGCAAGGGCCATCGCTCGTAGTCTTCAAAGCCCTCACCAAAGAATCAAAGTCTACTCAAGGGTTAAACCAAGCGGAAAATTACCCGAGTACCTCGACTTCCAAGGAGTTCGTCACATGGAAACCTGAAGTTAGGACTAATGTTCATAGCTCTAAGTAGTTTATTTTGCTTTTTGTTTTGAACTCGTCGCCCAAAGCGAAGAGATGTTTTATAGGGTTTAGCTTTTAAATAATTTCTCTTTGTCTTGCCCAAGACGAATGAGTTTGTATTTTAGGGCCTTGTTCATATTGTGAATCATAAATAAAACGCGTTGTTTTGTTTCCACACTCTGTGTTTATTTTCATTTTACCCTTTTCTGGAAATGATAATCCTAAAAAACACAATAAAAAAAAAAATCTTCAAAAAAAGTCATAATGAAAAAAAATTAATCTGCATACACTTTCACATTAATTTTCTTCAAAAAAAATGATAAAGAGTTAATTAATCAAACATAAATCAAAAATGCAGATTAAACAGATGGACAAATCCATTGAAAGCAATAACTCTACGCTCTTTCTCAACTCTGAAATCCCCTGTGAATTCGCCGAAGAGGAAGTTGAAGAAGAAATCCCAGATGAAATTTCCCGACTGCTAAGGCACAAGGAAAGGATCATTCAGCCTCATAAAGAACCTCTAGAAGCAATCAACTTGGGTTCTGATGAAGATAGAAAAGAAGTAAATATCGGAGCATCACTCAACAGCAGTGTCAAAAGCAAACTGATAAATCTTCTCAAAGAATATGTTGATGTGTTCGCTTGGTCCTACCAGGACATGCCAGGGTTAGATACCAGCATCGTGGAGCATCACTTGCCATTAAGACCAGAATATCCGCCAGTTAAGCAGAAACTGAGGAGAGTTCACCCTGAAATGGCTGAGAAAATCAAAAAGGAAGTTCAAAAGCAGCTCGACGCTGGTTTCCTTGTCACTTCTGAATATCCTCAATGGCTAGCCAACATAGTGCCTGTCTCCAAAAAGGACGGAAAGGTCAGAATGTGTGTTGACTACCGGGATCTGAACAAAGCTAGTCCAAAAGACGATTTTCCACTACCGCATATCGACATGCTAGTAGATAGCACTGCAAAATTCAACGTCTTTTCCTTCATGGACGGTTTCTCTGGTTATAATCAGATCAGAATGGCTCCCGAAGACATGGAGAAGACATCTTTCATCACGCCGTGGGGCACCTTTTGCTACAAAGTAATGCCGTTTGGATTAAAGAATGCAGGCGCAACTTACCAGAGGGCAATGACTACTCTCTTTCATGACATGATGCACAAAGAGATCGAAGTCTATGTAGATGATATGATAGCAAAATCTGACACTGAAAATGAACATATAGACTATCTCTTAAAGTTGTTTCAACGACTAAGGAAATTTCAGCTCCGTCTGAATCCTAACAAATGCACCTTTGGGGTAAGATCTGGAAAACTCCTAGGTTTCATCGTCAGTCAAAAGGGAATTGAAGTGGACCCTGACAAAGTCAAAGCTATTCAAGAAATGCCTACGCCACATACGGAAAAGCAAGTGAGAGGATTTCTTGGACGATTGAATTACATCTCCAGATTCATCTCTCAGATGACTGCTACCTGTGGGCTGGGCTGATATTCAAGCTTCTCCGCAAAGATCAAAAGGTTGTGTGGACAGCCGATTGCCAAAAAGCGTTCGACAGTATCAAGGAATACTTGTCAAAACCACCAATACTGATCCCTCCAGTTGAAGGAAGACCGCTAATCATGTACCTTACCATACTAGAAGAGTCCATGGGCTGCGTACTTGGACAGCAAGATGACACCGGTAAGAAGGAGGATGCCATTTACTACTTGAGTAAAAAGTTCACAGACTGTGAAACTCGTTACTCCATGCTCGAGAAAACATGTTGCGCTTTGGTGTGGGCTTCAAAGCGTCTCCGCCAGTACATGATCAATCACACGACTTGGTTAATCTCCAAAATGGATCCGATCAAGTACGTATTTGAAAAGCCTGCCTTAACCGGGAGAATCGCTCGATGGCAGATGCTATTATCCGAATATGACATCCAGTACCGCGCTCAAAAAGCAGTCAAAGGAAGTATTCTCGCCGATCACTTGGCTCATCAGCCGCTCAACGAATACCAATCTCTCAAGTTTGACTTCCCAGACGAGGACGTTATGTACTTGAAAATGAAAGATTGCGACGAACCGCTACACGGAGAAGGACCAGATCCAGAATCCAGATGGGGTTTAGTCTTTGATGGAGCAGTAAATGTTTTTGGCAATGGAATTGGGGTAGTCATCATCACTCCCGAGGGTTCTCATATCCCGTTTTCCGCCAGATTGCTATTTGATTGCACCAACAACATAGCAGAATATGAAGCTTGCATCATGGGTATCGAAGAAGCCATCAATTTGAGGATCAAGATCCTTGATATATATGGAGATTCAGCCCTTGTGATCAATCAAATTAAAGACAAGTATGAAACTCATCATCTTGGTCTAATTCCCTACAGGGATTATGCAAGACGACTGTTGACTTTCTTCAACAAGGTAGAGCTGCAACATATCCCTCGAGATCAAAATCGAATGGCAGACGCCTTGGCCACTCTATCTTCCATGTTCAAAGTCAACGATTGGAATGATATGCCCAGAATCCGCATTAGACGCCTTGAAAGACCTGCATATGTATTCGCAACTGAAGCAGTCTTCGACGATAAACCGTGGTTCCATGACATCAAGCGTTTCCTTCAAACACGAGAGTACCCACTCGGGGCATCGTACAAGGATAAGAAAACTCTAAGGAGGCTTTCCAGGAATTTCTTCCTCAATTAAAATGTTCTATACAAAAGAAACTTCGATATAGTTTTGCTCAGATGCGTCGACAGACAAGAAGCAGACACAATCATCCATGAAGTGCATGAAGGGTCCTTTGGAACCCATTCAAATGGGCATGGAATGTCCAGAAAAATCTTGAGAGCAGGATACTATTGGATAACGATGGAATCTGATTGCTGTAAACACGTCAAAAGATGTCACAAGTGCCAGATCTACGCAGATAAGATCCATGTGCCTCCGACTCTACTCAACGTTCTCTCCTCTCCGTGGCCGTTCTCCATGTGGGGCATCGATGTGATTGGAATGATTGAACCAAAAGCGTCCAACGGACATCGCTTCATTCTAGTGGCTATTGATTACTTCACCAAATGGGTCGAAGCAGCATCTTACGCCAACGTCACAAGACAAGTGGTTGTGAGGTTCATCAAGAACAACCTCATTTACCGATATGGAATTCCAAGTAGGATCATTACTGACAATGGATCAAACTTGAACAACAAATTGATGAAAGAACTGTGTGAGGAATTCAAGATCGAGCACCATAACTCGTCTCCTTACCGGCCAAAGATGAATGGCGTCGTTGAAGCTGCCAACAAGAACATCAAAAAGATCGTCCAGAAAATGGTCATCACCTACAAAGACTGGCATGAAATGCTGCCATTTGCTCTGCATGGGTACCGTACTTCAGTGCTCCCCGTAGAAGTTGAGATTCCATCAATGAGAGTTCTCATGGAAACAAAGCTATCTGAGGCTGAATGGTGTCAAAGCAGATACGACCAACTGAACTTGATTGAAGAAAAGCGCCTGATCGCTCTGTGTCATGGACAACTCTATCAAAGAAGAATGAAGAAAGCTTTCGACAAGAAGGTCCGACCTCGTGAATTCCGAGAAGGCGACCTTGTGCTTAAAAAGATTCTGTCTTTTCAACCAGATTCTAGGGGCAAATGAACTCCTAATTACGAAGGCCCATACATCGTCAAAAGAAGCTTTTTTGGCGGTGCTATGACTCTCACAACCATGGACGGTGATGAACTCCCGCATCCTGTGAATGCTGACGCAGTCAAAAAATACTTCGTCTAAAAAAAACAAAAGAACAGCTCGGTAAGTCGAAAACCCGAAAAGGGCGGCTTAGGCAAAAATGAGCGTCTCGGTGGATTGAAAACCTGAAAAGGCAATCAAGGCAAAAATTAGAGACAATAAACAGAAATTATCCTGATAGATTGAAAACCTGAAAAGGCAATCTAGGCAAAAACAAGGATACACAAAAAATGACAAAGTAACCGCATCAGTTCATACTTCGTCATTCTGAAGAATTTTCCATAAACGGATCTTCAATCAAGTCTTATGAAGCAACAAGCACAGTTGGGATTCAAAGTTGTTAGGGATAATAACGGTTATTTGCTTTCAATGTAGCCTTTTCCCAATAAATTATCATTTCCAACTTTTGTAAATAGTCCATGGAATCACGCATTTGGCTGATTACCATTCTATCAATAAATTTGAGCCTTGTGCTTTTTGTTTGTAATTCCTACTTTATTCTGTTTTGCAAAATAACGCTTTTATTGTGAAAATCACTTTTTGAAACTAAAATGTTTTAAATGAATTTTTACTTCAAAATTTTTGAAACAAAAAGCAAAATTTTCCTTTGAACTATGAACACAGAAAGAACTTCGACAGTTTTCTCCGTAAGTGTTTCAATCTCCAAAGGATAAAACAGCTGCCACAACAATTTTCTCCTCAGCAGAAATCATCAAAGGACGGTATTCTTATCCCAAAAAGAATCCCCGGCCGAGTTGCCAATGAAATGCCTTTCTCTGAAAGTTTAAAGCATGCAACTCAAATTCTTCATTAGTGAACATCTGCACCATTGCTGCAATATTCACCAAGTATTTGTTCGAACTGTGACGTGGTCCTTTTCCCAAATATCTCTTTAGTGTCTTTGTCAAGTATTGTTAGTATGCATATAACATTCATGACATTCATACATAATAGCATCATTCATTGCATTTTTGCACCTTTTGAAATGTTTGCTTCCATATCACTGGTATAAGTCACGCTTACTCATGTAAGTACAAGTCTGTCCCCAGTAGAATATCTCCAAACAGAAAGGATACATTTTCCTTTTTTCCCGGCAGAGTCCCCAAACAGAGAAATGCATTTTCTTCTCTCCACCACATTCCCCAGCTGAGATCATTCCTCATTGGGAATAATGTCTTGATTGATTTTTTCTTTCCAGTTCATTCCTAGATAGAACCTTGTCTTTAACCAACAAAGAAATAAGCAATAGCCTCATCATTTGAGCCGCTTATCTTTCTCTTCATTCATAAAATTGTCATAAAAATTTGTCTTCTCAACAAAGTCAAAATCTATACGAGAAATTTCCCAGCAATTGTTTTTACTGTCAAAAAGAAAACCTGTGTCTGTCAATCAAAATGCCCGCATCTTCTCAAAAGAGAGATCCTCGGCAAGACTTTATCCAAGAAGAAAGAAACTCATTGGAGTTCTGTTCCTTTCATTGTCTGTTATTCACAAAGCTGAATATACAGCAATGTTCTAAAAGATTTACCTTGTTATAGTTATCACTTTGCTGATAATTGGTAATATCTTTAAAACTCATTTTGAGATCTGTTTCTTTCATTTGTTTGATATTCACAAAGCTGAATACTCAACAAAATTTCTCAAAGATTTACCTTGTTATAGTTATCACTTCGCTGATAATTGGTAATGTCTTCAGAACTCATTACCATGAACTATCACAAGGCTGATAATTGGTAATAACATTTTCACTTACCTTAAACATTGTCACAAGGCTGACAGAAGGTAATCTCTTTGTTTCCCAAAGTGAAACAAATATTCACATACTTTGTGAATCATTCTTCCCCCAGCAGGGACGTATCCACAAAATTCTTCCTCGTCATGTCTTTTTCTTTGATAGTTATCTGGGTGGAACTTTTTCAATCATTTTGCATCATCCGCATCTTTTGGTATCTTAGGTCCAAAATTTGCGTATTCTGATATTTAAGTCTCTTTACACCTATCAAAACGAAGATATTCATCTTCATCTCTCAGGTTAAAGAAACTTAAATAGGGGCATCTATCATACCCCAAATTTTGACCTAATATACCACCTTACATTTGCATCATCTGCATAACTAACAATTCAGACAGCATTAATCGGGTATAGCATTCACAGGTCAAAATTAGGGTTTCCTCAGATTTTCATCTGATTCAAGAGGCAATCAATTAGGGTTGGAGTTTTTCTCACCTCATTTGATCTATCTTGATCAAATCATCAACCTCTGATCATCAGACATCCATTTTTCTCACAGATCAATCAAGGATCGACCAATTAGGGTTTTGATCGGGCATGAGTTTTCTCTGACTTTTTGAACAAGAAATGACTTTTTTGGATAGAGATTGGTCATTATATCTTAGATACAACATCTTGACCTAATTTCTGGATTCAAAACATCACAGAAGTTCACAGACTTCATCAGTCAATTTCAGAAACATCTGATGAAAATTCATCTACACAGAAAAGTCAAACTTTGACTTTTGGTCAAAATTTTCAAAACAAAAATTTTTCAATCATCAAAATACTTCAAATGATCCATCATGATCATAAAAAATCAAAGAATTTGAAAAAGTCAACAAAAAGTCAAAAGTTTTCATACTTAGAAAAATTTCTAGTGTTGAAATTTCTTACTTTTTTCAAACTTCATGCCATTTTTTCACATAGTTCCAATTTGAATTTGAAAAAACTAAAAACATGAAAGTTGTAGCTTGTGAAGCAAGCTTTCCAAAATGTCCAAGAAATCTTAAATCCATGGAGTCTAGCCATACTTTTGAAATTGAAACATAAGGCTCCATGAAACTTGATTTTCAAAATTCAAAACTTCAAGTTATAGGTCATTTTGTGTTTTCTTCATTTAGAAGCAATCTAACCTTGCCAAATGGATGATTGAACTGATAATTATCAGTTAGAGGTAATAATTGAGAGGATTGGATCAAATTGTAAAAATGAGCACATGGTGAAAAAAGGAAGTTTCCTTTTTTGGCAAATACCATTCTTGCCCTCTAAGTTATCCTTGATTTTCCAAAAGCTTGTACCTCTTTGCCTAACATTTCAGAACTTGTTGCCTATAAATAGCTCACAAATTCAAGTTCAAAACCACACCAAAGCATCACAAATTCATGCTTTCTCTCCACTTTCTCAAAATTTACAAAACATAGTGCAAATTGGAGAATTCTTGCATTTTTGAAAAACAGTTGAAAACATGTTAAAATTTGGTGTCAAACATGCTTCACTATTGATATAAAACTTGTTTAGAACTTAAGATCATAGCAAGAACAAGCAAAAATCAGTTTTCATCTTTCATGCTCATAAACTTGCAAAACTGCCTAAGCAATTGAATCCATAGCTTGGCTTGATCAAACTGTGTTCTAATCATTCAAACATCATCACTATACCTCATGTATATGATCCAGGCCATCAACAGCTAACTGTAACACGATTTACATCAAAATCGAGCTTCCATTTTTGAACTGTGCAGGTGGACTTGGCTGGATTGATTGGGAAGGATTCAAGAAGTGCATACTATCCACATAGCTTTCATACATGCCGATGAAGCTCAAATGATCAAGAAATCCGTTCTGGAAACGCTCTAAGACCTTCTTCGATTCTCACTTTACCAGGTATGAACACGAACTGTGATATCCATTCTCTTTGATTCTTTTTGAAAAAACTCTTGGCCGATCTCTTTCTGCACTCATAACGATCAATAACCCTCAATAAAATCAAAGAATCATTAACCATACATCATTTAATTTGAAAAATCAGTTTTAGGGTTCTTAGCATTTTCCAGAAATCCAATTGAGTTAGACTGAATATAAATGAAATTAACAAGTACCATCGTGTTCGTGATGAAAAAACGAGCAAGTTTGATTTTTATTTCATTCAATTTCGTTGAGAAACAAAGATTTGAGCTTGAATTTGGCAAACTGAAGATCAAAACCACGAAGAACAGCTGCGCGCGTGTTCTTGATTTTTCAAATTTTTAAATGTTCCAACACTTTGTCTACACGTGTTCTGAGTCCACTAACACCAGCGCGCGTTTGGCTCAATGGTAGCCTCTTTGCCCTTAGTCCTCTCTGCCACGTGTGTCACCCTTTGGTCATGGGTTCAACTCCCATCAGGACCATTCTTTTTACAACTTTTCCAATTTTTTCATGTTTTTCATAAAACTTCCACAATTTTTTTGACCAATCAAAACTTCTCATTTTGAGATGATTTTTTAAACACTTGTCAATAAATACATCTATTTTATGATAGTGCAAAAATTTTCAGAAAAAACTTTCATCTGATCATATTTTAATCGAGCCGAAAACGACGTTCTGAGCACTTTTTCAAACCTCCTTTTAAGGTGAATTTTTCAAGTTTTCGACTTCTGATTTTTTTCAAAAACTTTTCATAAATGAACCTTACATTTCAAAACATTTTCAAATCATTTTTCAAAACATTTCATCAAACTTACATCTTTTTACCACGATCGATCCGATTTAAACGATAAAATCAAATTCGTTCTTTCTCGAATTTCTCAATCGATCATGGGCCACCCTTATGGTGTAAGTCCCAAACCCTTTTATGTACATATTTAGTTTTACTTTTACATACTCAAATCATCATTGTCAATATTCAAACATAAAAAAATTTCGTTCGTTTGTTTTCATTCGTTTGTTTATACACCGATACCATTGGTATTGAAAGGAGCATTATTCCCTGTGAAACTGCTTTCAAACCAATGGGCCTCCCTCACGGTGTAAGTCCCATAACATTCTTTTATGTACATAATATTTCTTTGTACATAACAAATTCTTTCCAAACACATACAAATTTTCATCTGTACATAACACAGATACTTTTTATACTCAAGAACAGACAAACTTCGATCGTTTGTTTTTTTCATTTCACTTGTGTATACACAAATCAACATTCTTTATGTACATATATCTTTTCCTTGTACATATCAATTTCTTTTCATACAAAACTTTTATCTGTACATAATACAGATAGCTTTTACAGATAAACTTTGATCAGTCGTTTCTGTTTCGTCTGTATATTTTACACTGAATACCATTGGTATTGAAAGGAGCATTATTCCCTGTGAAACTGCTTTTAAACCAATGGGCCTCCCTTATGGTGTAAGTCCCAACCCTCCTATGTACATCCATCTTTGTCTGTACATAAAATACTCGTTCGTGTACATATTCACTTCCTTGTACACAGTTCAAACTTGTAAATAATCAAGTTACGCTTGTTTTAAACGTTCGTTTCACAGACACTTGTTTATATTTCATAAACTTCTGTAAATAAACATCATACATTGTTTATATTTCCTTCATAAACTCCTGTGAATACATATCACACACACACACACACCTATTTATACAACTGTCTATTTATAACATAACAATTAGACTAATCAATAGGTTCCCCACAATAGCCTCCGCTTGGGCTTCATACAAGACAATTCATCACCAGCATGAGTTAGCCTCCGCTTGGGCTTCATACAAGACAACTCATCCCCAGTTGAGTTTAGCCTTCTCTTGGGCTTCATACAAGATAACTCTCCCCACAGAGTTAGCCTCTGCTTAGGCTTCATATAAGACAAACACTCTGTTGAGTCACCTCCTTGGGCTTCGCTCAAAAGAACTCCTCATTGAGTTTAGCCTTCTCTTGGGCATCATACAATGAAAGAGACAGGAAATCTCTTAACAGCCTCCTATTGGGCTTCCAATACAAAGAATCACCCACGCTAAGATAGAACCCTGAAAGGATGGTTTCCCGGTGAAATCACTTTCAAAATCCCCAGAGAGTAAAACTTCCCGGTGAAATTGCTCTTAATTCCAAAAGGATGGTTTCTTGGTGAAATCCCTTTTAACACAAAGCCAGCCATACCCTATAGCTTCCTCTTGAGCTTCATACAAGGACCCTCGATGACCCTCGGAATGCCTCCTCTTGGGCTAACAATACAAGGACCCACGGGCTTCTTAAAAGCATCCCTTTAATACAATCAATTTCTCCTTGAGATTTAGACATCTATCATCTCTATGGAAGAAGCATCTCATCTATCACATCACATACAGTCAAAACTTTTCAAACTCTTTTCAAACTGTTTTCAAACAAAAACATCTCTTAATTGTAAGTGGTAACGCTTGTACACTCAAGCAAAACACCCAATACTTACAGTTAAAAGATTCAATCATCTTTTTTTTCAAACATCTTTCTTAAACATGTAAGTGGTAACGCTTGTACACTCAAGCAAAACACCTAATACTTACGATGAAAGATTTTAATCAGTCAAACTTTTCAAAAATGTATGTGATGAAATAGATTAGATACATTTTTCATTAAGATGACATTCGTCTCTCTTACTAACATCCCGTTGCTTTCCACTAGCATAAGTGGGAACTACGATTGCTCTGACTTTCTCAACATCCTTTTGAGAATACGTAGGCACAAGGTTTCATCCTTGCCAAGCAAATTTCTTTCTCCCTCAGACCAAACAAACCATAGAACCCTGTAGATCCGAGCTACAAATGCTCTGATTCCATCTAGGGGATATGTATGCAGAAGATCCATAGATCTTTGCGAGCATAATAATAACAAAACCTAGAATCCCACATAATCTACTGTTTCTTAAAATCCAAAGGAGAAACTTTCCCAATCATAGAAATAGCAATTAAAACACACAAACATATCAAACATATTCATATATAAAGCTATAGATAACTATATATATTTAGGGTGCTCCATCTATTCCCTTTATATAACAATCCCCCTTGCTCAGAATCTCCCCAATGCGTTGTGTCTAGTTTGCGTTAATCGTTACGCATACCAATATCAATTGAGGGTATTTCAGCTTTCCCCTTTTTCATAATCATTAAATCATCTTTCTTGTGTTGAAAATAATAAAGCTTGATGCTCGCGGCATCTTTATAAATCAATCAAAAGATTAAATCGTTTCGAGCCAGAGAATCCGAACTCACGTTCACATCCTCTAGCGCGTCACCTTTTAACGCGAACAGTCACGAGAGTGAGAGGTTATTTAACACGATTTTTTCACGAGAGTGAGAAATCAATTAAGGTTAGAGTCGACACTACGAGAGCGTGGGGATCGAACAGGATAGTAGAAATTAGGCAACAAATCTAAATACAGCGAGAGAGCTTTAGATGCGTTTAGGATATTATTGGCTTACAAAATATATTTCTTAGTTACCGGGAGAGCGAGAGCAAAATCTTGGGATTAGGAAGTATGGCTTTAGTTAATACCGCGAGAGCGTGAGGCGGAGTCTTTAAGTTGGTATATTCTACGGAATTAAGTTCTAGTCGTAATTAGTACCCGTTTTCTATAAGTCCTTCAGGAACGCGGAAATCATATCCCAACCTCATTTTAGTATTATTTCCTAAGGCCATTTATTTCATTTTTAGTTCTTAGTTTCCCCCAAAATCCAATTATTCATTAGCCTTAGCTTTACAAAATAATGATAGATTACAGTAGGTTGACATTGGTCTATGTGGTTCGACAATCTTTTATATTACTTCGACATTTCTGTGCACTTGTAGAATTTACCCATAGTGGGTATTGATTATCCTAGTTAATATGCATAAACGATTACAAAGTAATTGGAGAAAAGAATCGTTTCACTTTTTATTAAAAAATAAAAGTTTTTTAGGGATTTTCTGAACCAGGTCGCTGTTGACAAGCAATTTTCGACTAAAGAGAGAGAATCCTTCATTATATAAGGAGTCTTTGGAGAAAGAGACATGTGTGCATAAAAGAGACACTATGCATTGACGAAGCCGAAACAACATCAACCAAGGATGCATAATCCTTGGTGTAAGTTCCTGATTTGTATGGATCTGCTTAATTTTAATAAAACAAATAATAGCAGAAACAATGTACTGAACAATAGGATATTTTAACTTGTTGTAATCCTATTGTAATTCCTAAACATGTTGTGTTGAAGTTTTTCAACATCTGGAACAACATGCCAAATGAGATGTCGAGACATCAGACATCACGCTACTGAACTGTCAAAGTTTGTTACAATTATGTTCTAAATTGTGCAGAATATTCTGGGAATATTATGCAACATATGTAGCGTGTAATTAAAGGCATTTGTGGAGGTCCAGAAGCTAAGGAGAAAAATTAGAAAGGACCTTGATTGTAGTAGAAGTTATCTGCGAATTTGTTTCTGCAGAAGTTTGTTACTGTAGTTTGTTACAGCTTCAAGCTGTTATTTGAAGGCCCAAATCCAGTTGGGTAATAGGTTATAAATAAGCAGTTGTAACCTAGTTTTAGTAAGCTAGCCGGTTTTAGAAAGATGAAGTCTTTAGGGTTAGCTATGTATGTGAACCACCCAGATTATGGGATAGTCACTTATATGTACCTCAAAGCCTATAGACAAGAGGATTATTTTACTCACTCAGAAGCTGTGAAGCAATGAGTTGAGTTGTGTTCTTGGAGGAAACTGTGAAGTAACTCTAAGTATTTGTGTCAAAGAGTTTTTGATTGTTTTTGTGTTTGGAGTGATGCTCTCTAAATTGGTTGTGTATATTGCAGGGGTTTGCATCAGGTTTTAGGTACCACTAAGGAGTGAGTGGAGGTTCTCTTATCTTAGATGGGTTTCTAAGATAAAGGTTTCATAAGGTAGTGATTAGGTAGCTGGAGGTTGTTACTTGTAAACCAGAGGTTGTTTACATAAAATAATACTACTGATAGTGGAGTCTTCTTCCTGGCTTGGTAGCCCCCAGATGTAGGTTGGTTGAACTGAACTGGGTTAACAATTATGCTGTGTTTTTATTGTTTTCCTACACTGTTATTTTTACCTCTACCTTGTCTGTTTTTATAATGTCAGATCAGATGTCAAGACATCCTTATATGACATCTGAGTTTGTTGTTGCACTAGAATTTCAATTGGTCAACGAGAAGGTGTCGACAGGGAATGGGTGTCAACGAACAACAAAGTGATGGTGGGAACGGTTAACAATGCATGAAGCGAGCAGGAACATGGGAAAGGTTTAAAGCAGTGTTGGAGCAGTTTCCCCATAAAGCCCAGTGTCGGCTAGTAACCGTCGACGATTACATATTTGAGATTTTTATTTAAGAAAATGTTTGTACTCGTTTTATGGGTTGCACTTCATTCACATTTAACAGCAATACACTCAAAGTACTCGCATCTAAGAGAGAAACAAGTTTTAGGCTTAACAATGTATGAATGCTTCCACATTTAAATTCAAACCAATTTACATCTTTATTTTACAAATTACAAGTCTTGCCTTTTGTTTTATTTACTTTTCAATTGTCTTACCTCTTTTTCACAATCCCCATTTCAAACCCAAAAACACTCAACACTAGAGTCTAAGACTATTGTAGCTGGTCCTGCAAGTAGCCTTTAAATAAGAGGCTAGCGGTTGTTTCACGGAGAAACAAATTGGCAAACCTGTTGGGACCCGTCGTGTTTGAGTTTTTCTCATTTTGTGCATGAAAATGAGAAGTAGGAGGAGAATGGTTGATTCTCGAGATCCGGATCTGAATACGGAACCACCCCCATGAGGAAATAGTAGTGTGATGGCGAGTGTAGGTTCATGTTCTGTGGTTGTGTCTTCAACTTCCCCGAACATAGTTACCACGACTCATCCAGTAACCACACGACCAACTATGGTCATAACTTCAAGGCAATATGTGCCTAGTTTCGTGAGAGAGATGCGGGATGCTGAACGCGAGTATGGAATGCCAACAACGATGATGGAATGATTATATGGTAATTTGGTGGAAATTCCGCATCGTCATTTTCCCCATGTCAAGCATCAGGCCTATTAGGAAATCAGTTCAATCGTTCGAGTGGATTGGGGTTTTCCCTTCAAATCACGCCTACTTTCACTCCCAGTACTGTTGCAATTATGAGGAAACAAATGGACGAAAGTAATCATGAGATGGTTAATATGCTTACTCAATAAATGAGTGTCATATTAAGACCATTAAATGAGTGTCAAAGAGTCGACTGTTGAACATGTCGTCAGATACCAAACAGAACTTGGTGATTTGGTATTAAACAAAGATTTGAGGATGAAGTATTCCCCAACTCCCTCATAAAGAATGCGTTTATGTGGTTCACAGCAATTCCTCCACGGTCGGTTCAAACATGGTTCCAGTTGGAGAAATTGTTCCATGAACAATTCCATATGGGACAGTCTAAAATAAGTCTGACGAAGTTGTCCAATGTCAAACGAAAGAGTTTTGAGTCAATAGACCAGTACCTCAACAAGTTTAGACTTCTAAAAGTGTGATGCTTTACACAAGTCCCTAAACATGAGTTGGTCAAAATGGTTGTGAATGGGTTAGAATACTCTATTAGGAAGAAGTCACTAGATACCCAATCCTTGAAGGATATGGCTCAGTTAACTATCAAAGTTCGACTGATCGAACGATTGAAAGCTGAGAAAAACAAGCCAAGTAAGTACCACAAAAAGGGAAGGTTGCTTATGTGGCTAACGATGGGTATTCTTATGACAAAGTTGAGTCAGGAGAAGAAACAGAGGTTAATGTGGTTGAACTTCATCTTGGACCTCCTTATGAGTGTAAGCTTTTGAAACCTTCGAACGGGAGAAATCCCATCAAAACTGAAAAGAACGACAAAGTTGTCACCAAAACTTATACTTTCGACATAACAAAATGTGATTAAAATTTTGATTTGTTACTGTCTGATGGTCAAATTGTGGTCCTTAGGGCCTTAAAAATCCCTCACTTGAACAAAAAAAAAGGGGATTCTATAAGTTTCATAATTTTCTTGGTCATAAAACTTCTCAGTGTGTTCTTTTTAGGGATTTGGTGCAGAAAACGTTGAAAGAATGCAGACTTCAATTTGGTGAGAAGCCAAAAATGCAAGTTGACGTTGATCCCTTGAAGGTGGAGGAGAATTTATACTCAGAGCCTCTAGATTGCATGATGGTCGAAGCTACTGAAGGCCGCAATAGAGAGGTAATCATGATTGGTGACATAGAGGTCATGATGGTGGAAAGTATTGAGAGTTTTGACGTGAAAATAGAAGAGGAGTTACAGGCAGTGTATCCTCAACCTGAAGAAAGCTTAGCTGATTTTTAGGAAAAGTGAAGAGTTAAAGGATAGAAGGCCAAATTGTTCCCAAGCTGCAATGTTGTGTATGATGAAGAGGCAGTTGAAAAGTATGAAGCTGCCAGAAAAGAGGCTCTCAAGCAGGAGAAGCTTTTACTCCGAGGTTCATTTTTTATAAGGATGGAATTCTTCGACGCAACGAGGAATATATAAGGTTATTCCAGCAATCACGACCAAGGACCTTTCGACCTCCGTCGGACACTCCACATAAAAAATGGGTGGAGCCAGTGAGTCAAAAGTTCTAGGTGCGACCTCTTTTATAGAACCTTTTTGTCATATTATCTGCACACTTAATAAAACCATTACTAGTACTAAAATTGTTATAACAAAATACATGGTTGTTATCATCAAAGCAAAAAATTGATTAAAAGTTTTCTTGCTCTAACATTATTTACTTTGCAATTGTCTTACCTCTTGTTCACAATCCTCTTTTCAAATCCAAAAACACTCAAAACACTAGAGTCTAGGACTATTGTAGTTAGTCCTACAAGTAGCCTTTAATAAGAGGCTAGCGGTTGTTTCGCGGAGAAACAGTCGCAGACCTGACCTGCAAAGCCAAATTTTTGGAGCTTTAAACAAAAATAACATTTTCAAACAGAAACGACGATCCCACTATTTTCACGTGAAATCACGACGATTCTGTATGTGCCTGCCAAAAACTGATTATGTCCATTATCTAGCATGGTGGGGAGTTGCAAGATCGTTAAGTTGTATGATTCTACGAGTAGGATCACGATTTTGACTACCATGTTTACAAGTATTACTTGAAATAGTTACTAACCTAAGATTTATGTTTTGTTTGCTAACTCTCTTTGTTAGTTAGAAGTTAGTTTTGGTAATTATAAATTGGCTTACTTAGTTAGAAGTTTGTTAGAACTCAACCAACTTTCAAATCTTCTATATATATTATACTCAATACCATTTGTAATCTTCAACTCTTATAGAAAAGTAATCAGAGATTCATTATATTAGCTTAGCCTTAACATACATCAGAATACTCTAGCTGACAACCACCTTTTTCCTCTCTAACTGCATTCCTCGACACTAGGTTATCTCTTGTAGGGAATTTGTTTTGTAATAATCACCAAAGAAACACTGAAACATTAGGTAGGGTTAACTTATTCCAAACCAACTTACTATATTGAAACTCTTCATCAACACACCCTTCTAATAAAACTTGATATGCATTTTTCACCGTATCAATATTCGAAGCTATTTCTCTCCAAGAACCGTATCAGTTAGTTGTTTTGTATCAATGGTTTTGCAATAATGAGGTGACACACCCTCTAAATTATGCAACAGCCTCAAACATTTGAAGTTATGATACCCTATCAGGTCCACAAACACTAAGTAACAATTGCATTTGCTTGCCTTCGAGGACAAGAATCCTAAATCAAATCATGAAAGCAAATTTGAGATGCCTCTAATTAAAGAGCACAAGAAAGCTAAAAATGGAAGAGCCAAAATGTCATGCACAGTTCTAATTCAGTAATTATAAACTCTCACAATCATTTGTTAATCAAGTTGCTTATTCTAAACATGTTCATGTATCCTATATGCATAGTATTGATGAGTAGACATGTCATATTTTATTTCTATAAACTCTCCGAATCAGTTTCATAAATGTTGAGAAGAGCTTATAACTTACACGAAAATTATAAGCTAAAAACAACCTATCTTGTTTGTATTCTAGTTCTATACCCTATAGAGCTTATAAAAATAAGCTAAAAAACAACTTATGGACATAGATTGTTCTAAAGTAACAATTAATAAGTATAGTTCCAAAGTAAACAATTAACAAATATACTTCAAAAGTAACCACATTCAAATTATTATTTTTGGCTTTCGCATTCTAATTTCCAGAGGAAAGGGGCCTTAGTAATAGAGCTTATCAGAAACTCCATTACCACTGGAGCTCGAGCCCAAGTGTTGTAACCACATTCAAATTAAAATACTCAAAAGTAATCCAAATAGAAACTAGAGCATCATTTGAATATAGAATCAATCATATTATTAATCAAAGAAGATGACCAAACCTCTGCTTAAGTCATGCACGTCAAATTAGAGTCGATTACAACATGATCTAAATCAATCTATCTGCTCGAAGAAAACCATCCCGTCGCAGAATCTTACACTTCTGTTTAAGGTTTAGGGTTTGATATTCGATCATCACCTAAACCCGCCAAAACATCTTTAACAAACTTAATCAAAGAACAAAGACCCCCTAAGAAATTATGATCAATAGCACCTTTAGCATCAACCACATGAGCAAAATCAACAAGTTTAACAACAGCACGCGCAGTTCTCTTCTCATCGGTTTCGTCTTTCTCATAAACAACAAGAACAGAACATGAATAAAAATGAAAAATAGTTTGAACTTCAAACCATTTCTTAAGCACCAACAATTCCTGCAACACATGATCATAAACCCTAGAGCCAAAAACACAATCAGGCACATCAGCATTACCGTCGGTGGAAACAAATTTCTTCATCACCAGTATTACATCCTCAGCAGATAGATCCATGAGAAACTTTCTCTGAGGCTGCCAGCATTGGTTACTCGGAGAAACAGATCTCAAGCCGGAGATTCTAAACCCTAATTTGATAGAGGAGGATTCTCTATCTTTCTTGAGGCATTTCGAAATGTAATCTTCGGGGGATTGATGATGCCATGTGCGAGAACCGATATTGAAATCGACAACGGCAGGGTTGGTGAAACTCCCGGCGATATCTTCCATGATGAGGTGGGGATGGAGGCCGGAGCCGTCGGAGGCTTCGACGACCTGAGTGTCTGTTCACAGTGATTTCTGGTGAAACAACCGCTAGTCCTCCAAACTATCAAATAAGCGTTATGATTGTTATTCAATCCCTTTGGTAACTTGCAGGATCGACTAGATTGATCCTATGGGGTATTGGTCGTTTGTGTAAACTTAAAATAAGGATTCATGTTCAAGACTTGTTTTTGAATGTTTTATATATGTTCAAGTGTGTTTCGATTATGACGTTCAAGGACTTAATAACATGATCAAGTAAAGTAGTATAAAACTAATTTGAACAAGTAAAAGCATAAAGATTTTGAATTGCAGAAAATGTATAAATGCAGGAATGCTTAAATGACTTTTAAATGTAAAAGACTTTCAAAGTAAAAGCATGAAATGTAAAAGACAGGAATGTAAAGGCAAGTATATAAAAGCTTTCTGGAAAATAAGAGCGTTAATGTAACAGTTTCAGAAAAGTAAAGGATTTCGAAATGGAAGAAAAGCGTTTAAATGCAAGGAAAGTTAAATGACTTTGAATATAAAGAATTTAAAAGACATTGATGCATGATAAAGATAAACTGGAAAGATAAAGATGCATTATTGAATAATAAAAATCTTGGTGCAATCATATGTACATCATTCGTGCATTCGTTTCCCTAGCCATGTGGTATTTTGAATGTTACTGAATTTTAGTACAATAGATATGACACCCGAAATCCTAACACTAAGAGTCCTATTTATACTATTTCGACCATAACGGTCTGACTTATGAGATCTTGCCACGTTCAGAACATGCAGGACATTGTGCGTTTCTAGCTTCCACGTGTCTTCGAACTGTCTCCAACGCATACACTCTAACTTCCAATTATCCCGCTCGCGTTTTGAATTTCAAATACCTTGACCACTTCGATTTCGAACTCACTTCTTAGATACAACCCTACTACCATTTCGAAGCTTGCTTTACATATATCATCATAATTTCCATTCGAAGCTCCAAGTTTCAGCAGGTCCATTCGAAGAGCCAATTCTTTCATTCCGAACTATGACATTTCTTCATTTCAACGAATACTGCCATTGTTTCGTTTCGAGCTCAATGACTCCCTTTCGAATCATAGATATCAAAATCTTCAGCCAACAAAATGCCCCTTTAAAATATGTATTTCGAATCTCTTTCTGAGAAATACTTATTTTAAACATATCCACAAGATTTTGATGTGACTTTTAGTAATCATGACACTGTGTATGATCTCTATTACGTCAGTAACCACGGCTCTTGGGTTTCCGAACCGCTTCAAAACAATTACCACAGTATGGTGCGGTTATTAAAGACAATGATTACCTTTAATCATACTTATTACCAATGTTTACTTTATGCCACCTCACTCCGTATCCAACTCACGTCTTCCACGTATTTTGGCCTTAGTTGATGAGTGCTTCAACTTCCTTACTATAAAACCAAACAGACTTAGTCTTTCTATTCTTTTTCCACACTCTGAATCTTCTTTTTCTTCTCTTCTCGTCAAAAACCCTAAGTTATTAACAACTTCCAACAATGTCTTCAACATCAACCCAGATGAAGAAAGTCTCCAAGAAGAAAACCAAGAATGCTGGAACGATCCTGGAAAGCAAAGTTGGCATTCATCAAGGCCAATCCGTGCTTATACCTCAAGGCATCTCCAAAGAACAAGAACTCCTGTATTCTTCTCAGGTATTAATCCCAACCAATGCCTCTGGAAAGAGGTTTGCCCTAATGGGCCCTCTCACATTTTTTGAGATTCTGAAGGATACTAGGACAATATTCCCTGTTTGCTATGATTTTAAACCTCTGTTCAACAAAATGGAAACCCCTAGGTTAGAAACTGATAATGTGAATGAACCCTCTGTTTCGAACAACGTAGAAACCCCTGTGGTTCCCCCAAAGGATCCTTTTATTTTGGACTATGTTAAAAGTAACTTTAAACCATTTCGATCATGTCCTACTGCTGATGTAGCGTACCAAAACGGGTTTGCTAAAGTGGAGGTTAAGAGATCCCATCAGCGGGAGGAACTAGGTATTTACAATCTTCTCAAATTATCTAAACCAGGCTTCACCTACAGCCACCCTTTGCTATTTGCATCCCTGTACTTTTGGGATAGTACTTATAATACCTTTCACCTTCCTGGAGGGATGATCACACCTACATTCTTTGATATAACTGCTATCACTGGCCTATCACCAGTAGGGGAGACATATATTCCTGATTCTGAGGAACATTCGAGCATCATTGACTTCGACGTCAAGTTGGCTAGCTTCTCCAAGTTTATCAGTCATTATCACACTGAAGGTGATAGTGTCTCTGATGTCGAACACATTGCCTTTCTCACCCTTTGGTTATCAAGATATGTTTTCTGTAGTAGGTCACTACAGGTAGCCAGCAGGTTTATCCCTCTAGCAAGGGATTTACACGAAAATAGGAGGATTAATTTAAGTGAGCTCTTACTAGTTGACCTTTATGAAAGTTTGAGGTTAGCTGTTTCGAGCTTAAAATCTCACACTCCTAAGAATATCTTGCTAGCTGGTCCTTTCTGGTTGCTCCAGTTATGGCTTAATGCCATGTTCGAATCTTCACTCTCTACTGCGGATACTATTGTTGAGCAAGATCCAGAGATAGCGGATCGAAATGTTGAAGGCACAAGGCTAAGGAGACTGACTCCAAGTGATGATAAGGCTGATTTCCAGATTCTATTCTCACAATACATTATGCTCTTTTCCAAGAAGCATAAGTTTGAAGAGACTATGGCGCCTTTTGCTTTGAGGACACATGGACCATCATGGTTCACTATGTCCCTTTCGGAGGCTGCTAAGACTAAAGAGGTCCAAGATATCTGGAAAGCCTTCTTGCTCCCAAGACTAATAACTTCAAGAATCACTCCAACCAAGAATCAAATTCTTCTGTTTGCATATCAACCCAACTTCGTTTCAAGACAATTTGGTTTATGTCAACTAATTCCTGAACCCCTCTTTCAGACTCAGAGCTCCATTACCTCCAGTCGAACTTTCAAGACCAGAGAAGCCAAACTGCAGCAGGAGCAATATCAAGATTTTGCTCAATTCGAATTAATCTCTTTTGAACCATCTTATTTTTCATCCAAGGGCTTTCTGGATTGGTGGACTAAATTCTACCAGTCTTATATGTTTGATACTCTCACCATCCAAAATAAACTGACTGATGCGTTCGATGTGCAGGTACACAAAAAGAAAGGTATGCTCACTCATGCTCAAGAGATTAAAGCTTTTCAGAATTACTTCGAAACAACTTATGATCCCACACGCTTGGAGTCCACAGTATATCGAGCGTCCCAAATCTTGAAGGAAAAATTTACAGAAAAAGTCTCTAAGTTCATACTTCCTTCAGGGTTGTCACCTGAGGATAGGTATAGGTTGGCACTCGAAATGCATCCACCTAAGTTTCCCAAACTACCTACCTCAGAACTGGCTCTGGCTTGGTTTCCTCCATACCCTTGGTGGTTGACTTGTAAAGAGATGTTCAAATACAAATCTCAAAAGAAACCAAAGCCATCTGAGACTGTGACTTGGGCTCGATACTGGCTCCATAATTTCCCAGGGCACCTTCGCTATGACCTTTCTGCCATGTTGATTCTTTCGAATGAAAGCGCAGGTGCGAATGCTTGGGAAATTCCCAAATAATTCTTACTTTCTTTATTTTAACATTTCGTCTTAATTGTTTCGATTTTCAGCCATCAGGATCGAGACTGTTGCATCGAAGGCCAAAGAAGGAAGCAGCTCTCAACCAACCATCGAAACAAATGATGATGTGCCCAAAGAAACTCCAACAATTACTCCTGCACCAGCGGCAACAACAACAAAAAACACCATTGCTCCAACTCCAACCATTTATCCAATTCCAACAACTGCTCCGACTCAAACAATTGCTCCGACCCCAAAGGTAAACAGTTTATTCGGGTATTTCGAATAGACTTAAATTTATTATTGAAGTCTAACTTATGTTTGTACCATTTCAGACTAATAAACTCCCACCAACTACTCCAAAGAAGAGAAAGCCTAGTACCAGTGGGAAAACTCTCAAGGCTGGGGAAAGTTCGCCAACGGCTTCGAAGAAGAAGCAAAAGAAAGACATTTCAAAGGATACTAACGTCTCTGGACTCGATTCCAGGGATGTTGCTCCCTCACAAAAATCCAAAAATCCACCTTCGACCTCCAACGTAATGTTGGAACACATAGACAGCAATATATCTGCAGATAATCCACAGGTGAATTCACTTCAAAATTTTTTTGAAAATGATTATTCGTACGTTAGTTATAAGTTTCTAATCTGTCTTTATTTGTGTAGGATGATTCAACTCCAGTCCCAACTACTTCGACTCCTCCCCCACAAACAGCTGCTCCGATCCATTCTTCTCCTCATGGAGATTCAAGTAATCTGGTGCAAAATAAGGGATCCTCCAATATGGCGGTTCCAACTGGAGCTCCTGAGCAGCCAGATGATCAAGGCACTTCACCTCCTCTCAAGGAGACCAACGAAACAACGCTTGAAGATGCTACAGAAGTGCCTCCAGAGACTTCTCACCCAGAATCTCCTCTCCATACTCCTCAAGAAAAGGTTACCCAAGTTGAAGAAGAAAAGGCTTGCCCCTCTCAGGAGAGCGAAGATTCTAGTGAAGAAGAATCTGAAGATGAAAGAGGAGAAGAGGCTCAAGGGGGGTCAAGTGAAGGAACAGAGTCTGATGCCCCTAATAATGAAGATGAGGACATTGAAATAGTGGATCTGGTTGGTGATGACGAAGATGATGGTGAGGGAATTAATGAAGGTGATGGTGTCCCTGCCAATGAACCAATGGAGATCGAAATGGATGTTACTCCATTGCGCATGGAACTTCCTGGGTCTTCCCAAGGTCAAACAGCTGAAGAGGAGTTAAACCTCTTAAAACGAAATGACCCTATTGGGTACATGAAGGCTAAGCTGGCTCAGAGGGACACCCCACTTCCTAAGGCTGGTGCTGGTTCGACCACTGATTCCATGCCTTCTGATGATAGGGTTGTACTTCTTCATAAGATTAGGAAGACAATCCTTGACGTGGATCTCTTCGAAGTCTTGAAGAAAGATAGTACAACCTGCTTCATTATGAAGGGACTTCTTAATCAAATTGACCTCACCAACTGTTCCCTGGAAGTTAGCACCATCCTGTTCAAACTTCAATCTTTGATAGACAACGTGACTGGGTGTCTCCTTCAAAGTGAATCTGCTGCCAACAAAGTCCAAGAGAAGCGAGCTGCGATGGACGCTGCCTATGAACATGCCTCGAAGCTTACTAAAGAAGTTGAAGAGCATGCCATGCATATCAAACAAGCAAAAGCTGATTATGATCTTCGAGCTCAATCCATTCTTCTCTGGGAGAAACAGATTCAGGAACTTCAACATAAAATTAAGGAGGCCCAACAAAAACAGATAGCATATGAGACCAACACTTTTGGCAATCGATTCGAAGAGCTCCTGAATAAAGGACTTGCAGAGACAGAGGCAGCTGAGCAATTCAAGGGCGAAGTTGCCATCCTAGAAGGAGCCAAGCGCTTCAATCAACAAAAGCTTGAGTCTTTTAGGAGTATCTTCGATCGATTAAGGAACAACACTTATTTCTAAAGATTGTCTGTTTATCATGCTTGTAATATTAATTTGATTGTAGTTTGTATTACTCGAACAATGCCATTTTGGCAACTTTAATTTACCATTTTGGCATATCTTCACTGTGTTTGATTACGTTATTGTTATTCGAATCTCCTGCAGGTGTGGTTTATATTTCTTTAAATATTTCCCATTAACCCTTAAGATTCATTTGTGATCATTTACTTCTTCGATCTCATACGCATTGTTCGAAAATGTTTTTACAATTCGAAAAGGTCCTTCCCAATGAGGTGACCATTTACCAAAGGCTTTACTTTTCTTGTTTATGGGCAATATAACTTTCCACACTAAGTCATTAGTACTAAATGTTTTACCTTTCACCCTTTTGTTATATGCCCTGGCCACTCTTTCCTTTTGCCTCATCAGATTTCCAATGCGTGCAATCTAACTTCATCCAACTCAACTAATTCATTCATCATCATTTCCCAATATAATGAAGATGGGATTTCGTTTTGTCTTTGAATTCGAATTGACTGTAGATGAATTTCTACTGGTAAGACTGCATCATGACTAAATGTTAATTGGAAAGGTGTAGTGTTAGTAGCTTCTTTAGGGGATGTTCTACAGGCCCATAGTATTTGATCTAAAGTCTTATGCCAATTTCTTGGTTTTTTACCAACATGTTTTTTAATCAAACCTATTATTACTTTGTTGGCTGCTTCGACCTGACCATTTGCTTGAGCATAATATGGTGTTGATGTTAGCAACTTAAACCCCATTTCTTGGGAAAATTCTTGCATCTTTTAAGAAACACGTAACCTTGGTCGTGGTTATGCTCTCGCAATCCGAACCTATAGATAATTTGTTTCTGTATGAACTCAATAATAGCCTCTTGATCTACAGCTATCAATGGTATCGCTTCGATCCACTTGGTAAAATAGTCTATTCCTACCAAGATATATTTATGACCTTTAGATGAAGCAGGATTGATTTCTCCTATTAAATCCAATGCCCATCCTCTAAAGGGCCATGGTTTAATAATCGAATGCAACTCACTTGCAGGGGCATGTTGAATTCCTGCATGTTTCTGGCATTCTTCACATCCTTTGGCAAAATCTATACAATCTTTGAGCATACTGGGCCAGTACATACCATATCGAAATAGCAACCACTTCATTTTATGGCCTGCTTGATGTGCCCCACATGCCCCATTGTGGACTTCTGATAATGCTAGATATGCCTCACTTTCTCCCAAACATTTGAGTAATACGCCTTCTTGGGTCTTCTTGAACAGTTCATTTCCCATAAGGACATATGATAATGCTCTATATTTTATTTTTCTGTCCACATTCCATGTTGGATTTTCTAAATACCTTATTAATGGATTTCGCCAAACGGTATCTGCTAAAGTGTTTATGGCTAATACTTCGAACATATCTTTATCACCATAACTTAATTTAATATTTCCTAGATCTGATGGTGTAAGTCTAGTAGCCATGACTCTTCCTCTTATTTCGATCAAATCCTCAAAGTTTTTGGCAGAAACTTTATACCCTGAAGCCAATTGTGCTAGGTCATTTGCTTCTTGATTTTCTATTCTTGGTATGTGCTGAATATCCATGTATTCGAATTTTTTAAGTAGCCTATTAACTATGACAAAGTATGTCATCAGATTTTCTTTTATGCATTTATATTCCTTCTTTATCTGCTTGACCACTAACTCTGAATCACCTTTGATTTCGACTCTAGTTGCCCCCAATTCCAACAAAGCTTCAAGTCCAACAATGAGCGCTTCGTATTCAGCTTCGTTGTTCGAGCAACGAGGACCATCTAACTTATACTTGAATTTTGTTGGAATTCCTTCAGGAGAAATTATGAGAACTCCAACACCACTGCCCTCTCTGTGGGTCGAACCATCAAAGTATAGCTTCCAAGGTTGCATTTCGACATAACCCATGACAGGCTTTTCGACCAATGAATGGTCCACAATGAAATCAGAAATCACTTGACCTTTCACAGCTCTTAAAGGCGTGAAAGTCAAAGAATATTCTGTCAAGGCTAAAGCCCATTTACCAATTCTGTTATGCATTATTGGTTTTGAAAGCATGTGTTTGATGATATCGAAATGAGATGAAACATAAACATCAACAGGTTTTATATAATACTTAAGTTTCATGCAAGAAAAGTATAAACAAAGACACAACTTTTCTATATTACTATATCTAGTTTCTGCATCATTCAACACCCTACTTAAATAATATATGGCTCTTTCGATGCCATTACTATCTTCTTGTACTAACATACTACCTATAGTAAATTCAGAAGCAGATATGTACAATCTCATGGACTTTCCCCATGAAGGTGGAGACAAGATAGGAGGCTGAGAGAGATATCTTTTAATCTTGTCGAAGGCCTCCTGATGTGCTTCGTTCCACTCGAAGGCTTGGCCTTGCTTTAAACGAAGTAGTGGAGAGAAAGCTTGAGTCTTTCCACTTAGATTCGAAATGAATCTTCTGAGAAAGTTAATCTTCCCCAGCAAAGATTGCAGCTCCCTTTTCGATGTGGGTGCTTTAGTCTCCATGATGGCTTTGGTCTTATTCTGGTTGATTTCGATTCCTTTTTTATGAACCACAAAGCCCAGGAAATCTCCTGCCTGCACAAAAAATGCACATTTAAGGGGATTCATTTTTAAGCCATGTTTTCTCATTCTTTCGAATGATTGGCTCAAATGATGCAGATGGGTTTCTGCAGATATAGATTTGATGACTATATCATCAATATAAACCTGCATAAATGTCTCAATAAAATCATGAAAGATGGAGTTCATTGCTCTTTGGTAAGTTGCCCCAGCATTTTTTAAACCAAAAGGCATCACTACCCATTCATAGGTGCCTAAAGCTCTTGGGCAATGAAATGCTGTCTTAGCAACATCTTCTTCAGCAATAAAGATCTGGTTATAACCAGAGTATCCATCTAGCATACTTAGTTATTCGAATCCTGCAGCAGAGTCTATTAACATTTCGCCACGCATGAGTATTGATCTTTGGGGGTTGCAGTATTTAAATCCCTAAAGTCTATGCATATTCTCAGTGAACCATTTTTCTTAATAATAGGTACTATATTTGCTAACCATTCGACATACCTTGTAGTTCTGATGAATTTGCAACGCAGCAACCTTTCGACCTCAGCTTTGATCTTTGTGAGTACTGCTGGCGCGAACCTTCTGGGAGTTTGCTTGATGGGCTTCTTGCCATCCTTAATTGGAAGTCTGTGCTCCACTAACTCTCTTTTCAAACCAGGCATTTCGTCATAGTCCCAAGCAAAGCAATCTTTGTTCCTTTTGAGGACTTCGATCACCTCCTGCTTGAAACTTGAGCTGAGTTTTGCACTTATGTAGGTTATTCTTTTTGTGTTGTCATCCCCCAAATTCACCTCTTCGAGTGGATCCTGTGCTAGCATTTTGGCAGCTGAGTTTGTAGGATCCTTCTCAAGGGTTCAGATCATAAATGGCATCAAGCCTTTGATCTATTTCGCTTTCTTCATAGGGTGAATTCTTCGAACCATTCCCTTTCATTTCATTCATTTCAACTATACTATCTATTTCAACCTCTGAAGCTGCTTTCCATTCATTCTCAGCCATATAGGCCGAAATCCTTTCGAAGAAAGAGGACTCAGTCATGAGCAGGATCGTCGAACTCCCACCTGGTCGCTTTCGCAGTGCCTTCGACTCTTCATCACCCTTAATTATTTTTCTATCCCAGTACATGCCATCATGGCGAAGGGTCATATAGTAATGCGCATCTCTTGTTTCATTCATTTCGTCACTTGGTGTACAAGGAGCTATTCTTGCGAGATACTTGTCATAATTCCTTTTGTTAACAGTGATGTTGTCATGAAGTAACTCGTCCGCTTCGATATTTTCCACTATACCATCTTCTCTCCACAGCACTAACCTCTGGTGCATTGACGAAGGAACTTCCCCCACGCCATGAATCCACTCTCTTCCTAGCAACAAATTATAGTTGGCCTTGGCTTTGATCACCATAAACATGGTGGGCCTACAGCTCGATCCGACGGTTAGCTCCACTTGCACCACCCCCAACGTTTGCCCTACTTTCCCTTCATAATTGGATAGGACCATGTTGTGTGGTTTGACATCACCCTCTTGTATTCCTAACCAAAGATGAATCGAGGCATTAAATTAAGCGCAGCGCCTCCATCCACCAAGACCTTGTTCACACCATGGCCTCGCCTTTGCTCGAATGAACAATGGCTTCAAGTGATTCTTCATTGATGGCTCTGGGTGTTCGAAGAATGCGTTCTGCTCTTCGACTGCGCCATTATCCATTACATAGTAGCAAACTGGTCTGTGTTTCATCAAATCAATGGTATCTTCTTCCTCCTGTTTCGATTTCCTTGGCCAAATTCGGATGGTAGTATGATACCACGTTGCGTTTAAATTGAGTGAGGACTCCCCTCTTATTCGGTTATTCGCGATATCCTCGTCTTCTTCTGGACTTGGAGTATATTCTTTCGGTTTTTCTGGTTGTGTTTCGGAGAAAAGTCTCCGACTAACTGGGGGTTTATCTTCTGGTTGATTGTTTGTTATTATTGGCTTGTTGGTGCTTGACACTTCTTTGTTGTTGGTCGAAGCTGCTCCTTTGTCTGCTAAGGCTTCTCTTTCAGCCTTTCGAATTCGTTGTTGCCTTCGCCATTGGGATCTTGACATAGGATTCTTACCTTTGTAATTTTCTAGTCTCAATTCCTCCCTTTTCGCAGTGTTGAATTGTCTCCTATACACCATGGCATGACGCGCGTTTTGCTCATTACTTCTCCATTTATCCTTCCCCTTATTGGTTTTGACTTGCAGCCATTTGTCTGTTGGTACTTCAGCAGGGATTTTGAATGTCACCCTTCGAGCACCTTTTGGATATGGGCTATCAGGCTTTTGTTGAATGTGATTACCATCGAAGCGCTGACTCATCTGACCCACTTCCTTGTGATTCCAGGCGGGGAATCATTTCAATGCTCCACCATGTTCGGTCATACTGAACATCTTGGCAATCAGCACTTTGCCTTTGTGACAAATGAACTAAGAATTCCAACAAACTCTCCCACTAGGGTAACATCCGAATAATTGGTTATCTTGGCGCCAATTTACTCCGTTCGAGCCCTTTGTTTTCTTTCGAACTCTGCAGAATCCTCTTGCATATGATGTGCATTGGACAAAGCATCATTTCAAAGATTTCCTTGTGGCACAGCATGAGATATTGTTTGAGGCTGGTATCTGCAGCATAACCCTCCTCCATTTTGTATTTTTCTTTTTCAAGGTATCTTTCCATTTCCTGCATCTCAGAACAGGGTCTCTCCATGTCCACCATGTTGACATCTACATCTTCCCCTTTCTCAACATCATCTCCCCATCCTGATGGTTTGACGTCTTCGATTCGAATCTTTGAACTCTCTGGGGCAGCGTATTTAACCTGATAATCAAATTTTCCACTAGGTTCCCCTAAGGTGTCCCAGACTTTCTTCTTAGGAATGCCACCATCTCTAACTTCCCCTATTGTATCATCATCTCCCCATCCTATGGGCTTGACGTCCTCGATTCGGATTTTCGAACCCTCTGGAGCCGAATATTTTACCAGATAGTCGAACTTCCCACTGGGTTCACCCAAGGTATCCCAGATCTCTTTTTGAGGGGAGGCTTGCTTTGTAATCTGAACCTTCTCCGTTTGAGCCTCGGCCGAGCTGTGTTAATTCCTCGCTCGGTTTTCCTGGCCCTCAGTATCCTGGATTTCTTTCGAAACAACAGCTGGCGTTGATTCGATCGAAGTCTCTAGTTGTTTGTGGATGTCTTCAGTGACTCCATTGTTGAGTTCGACCAGACCCAACTTTCACTCTGCTTTCCTCTTTCAATGTAGTGGTCCTTGGTCCGCTTCCACCATATTGATTTCTCCAATGCTCAAGGTTCGGAGTAGTTGGTGTCTCAATATCCGAGGGTCTTCATCCACTTTCATTTTTGGTTTATCGCAAACTTTAATCGCCATCCTTAATTGCGTTTTGAATCAAGTCCCGAAAAGAAAACACTGTGAGGTTTTGTGGCCTAGAAACTATGATATTTACAAAATCCTCTTTTCTTTCTTTGATCTAAAGGAGGTATTTTGACTTGGTGGCACTATTAATTGGCCATCTTTGACAAGTAAATCGAAGATCTCATCACACTTTGTTACATCAAGGTATACACCTTCTTTGGAAACCCGTCATTTTCTCATTTTCAACAATTTCTTTCCCTTTCGTGGGGACTAAAAGTTTACAAGAGTAAGGTGGAGCCTGTTTTAATTCAGCGAGATCTATTTCGACCTCTTCGAATTCAGGATAGTCTTCAACTTCCTCCGTTTCGACATAGGATATTATTTCCTTCTTATTACTTTTAAAAGCCCTGGCCTTTTCGGCCTTTAGCCTTTCGACTTGTCGAACCCTATCTGCTAACTGAGCCATGTCCCTCAAGTATTGTGTGTCTAATTTCTTTCGAATAGAATAGTCCAGGCCACCGGCGGCCATTTCGACTAACTCATGTTCAGGGACTACTGTGAAACATCTAGATTTCAAGAGTCTGAACCTATTTAAGTACTCATCTATAGGTTCAGTAAACTTCCTCTTAACACTTGATAATTCCTTTAGACTTATCTTGGATTGTCCCATATAGAATTTTTCATGGAACAATCTCTCCAAGAGGGTCCATGTATCTATGGATCCAGGGGGCAAAGTTGTGAACCATGTGAAAGCATTTTTGGTGAGGGTACTTGGGAAATATTTAATCCTAAGGTTCTCATTATTCGCTATATCCCCTGCTTCAGTCAGATACCTGGCTATGTGTTCGACTGTTGATTCATTGGTATCTCCAGCGAACTTTGTAAACTTAGGGATCTTGTATCCCCTTGGTAAATCAGTATGCATTACATACTCTGCTATAGGGGAAGCATAATTTGGCCTTCTAATCCCTGTATTAAGACCATTTTGGGCCATAATCCTTTCTATCATGGTAGTTAGATTATTTTCTGCCAAGATATTGTCATTTCGTACTCTATGGACAACTGCATCATCATCTTGGTTTCAACCTACCATGACAACTCCTCTAGGTTGTTCTTCTCAAACGGGACTCCTAGTCTTTCGACCCCCTGGTTCCATAATTCCCTTTGTGGTTCCTCTCGAATCATGGGGCATCTAGTCTTTCGACCCTTGCTAGTGGTTCTATCAATCCCTTTGTGGTTCTTCTCGAATCATGGGCATCTACCCTTGTGCTCTTGCCCCAAGTTAACTCCCTCTCTGGCTGGCCTATAGGGTGGGTCATCCGCCACTTGTTCGATGATAGGTATGTTCGCTCGAACCAATGCCTGGTTCTGTCTATGCCTCTCTGGCGGAGCAAAGAAATCCGCTATTCGACTCATATTATCTCATTTCTTTGTCACAGTCACATTTTGAACTATTGGGGCGAAGATTTCTTGCATGGTTTGTGCTAATACTCCTATCATATTATGGTTACTATCATCCATTAACTGCCTAAAAGCTATTTGATTTTCTGTGGTTAAGATAGGCAACGTACTATAACCTACTGACCCTTGGTTATTTGTCATAAATTGATTAGCCCCAGATCCTGACCCTAAGTGTGGTGACGCGTTCGACGTCGAAGTCTGCAAACCTGCCATAAAAGATGTTGGCATTCCATACTGGGAATTTCTGGGCCTATTACTATCGAAACTGAATGGTCTAGTTGGTGGTGGGTAGCGAAATGGGTTTGTGCCCTCGATGGTGGACAAATCCCCGTGATACCCAAGTGGTTCTGTATTGCCTAGGATCGAATTGTTTGTTGACATGCCACTTGTTCCGCTCGTGGCCATACTATTAGTAGAAGATGCATAGATCGTGCATTCGGGATCGCTACTGGACGCCCCGTCGAAATGATGCATTAGTGCCGTGTGGGGCGTTTTGTTCCCTTGTGGATTGTTTGGATCGACATCCTATTATTTCGATTTCTTCCGGGGTTGGTTACTATTAGTTATTCTACCACTCCTAAGGTTCATATACCAATGAACTTTATTTACTCGAAAGACCCTTTTATAATAATTATGTCTTATAATCCTTATTTTTAAATTTGTGACAACCCATGATCGTCCCATGGCGTGCAATTTGTTCACGTGATTTCGGTGAAACAACCGCTAGTCCTCCAAACTATCAAATAAGCGTTATGATTGTTATTCAATCCTTTGGTAACTTGCAGGATCGACTAGATTGATCCTATGGGGTATTGGTCGTTTGTGTAAACTTAAAATAAGGATTCATGTTCAAGACTTGTTTTTGAATGTTTTATATATGTTCAAGTGTGTTTCGATTATGACGTTCAAGGACTTAATAACATGATCAAGTAAAGTAGTATAAAACTAATTTGAACAAGTAAAAGCATAAAGATTTTGAATTGCAGAAAATGTATAAATGCAGGAATGCTTAAATGACTTTTAAATGTAAAAGACTTTCAAAGTAAAAGCATGAAATGTAAAAGACAGGAATGTAAAGGCAAGTATATAAAAGCTTTCTGGAAAATAAGAGCGTTAATGTAACAGTTTCAGAAAAGTAAAGGATTTCGAAATGGAAGAAAAGCGTTTAAATGCAAGGAAAGTTAAATGACTTTGAATATAAAGAATTTAAAAGACATTGATGCATGATAAAGATAAACTGGAAAGATAAAGATGCATTATTGAATAATAAAAATCTTGGTGTAATCATACGTACATCATTCGTGCATTCGTTTCCCTAGCCATGTGGTATTTTGAATGTTACTGAATTTTAGTACAATAGATATGACACCCGAAATCCTAACACTAAGGTTCCTATTTATACTATTTCGACCATAACGGTCTGACTTATGAGATCTTGCCACGTTCAGAACATGCAGGACATTATGCGTTTCTAGCTTCCACGTGTCTTCGAACTGTCTCTAGTGCATACACTCTAACTTCCAATTATCCCGCTCGCGTTTTGAATTTCAAATACCTTGACCACTTCGATTTCGAACTCACTTCTTAGATACAACCCTACTACCATTTCGAAGCTTGCTTTACATATATCATCATAATTTCCATTCGAAGCTCCAAGTTTCAGCAGGTCCATTCGAAGAGCCAATTCTTTCATTCCGAACTATGACATTTCTTCATTTCAACGAATACTGCCATTGTTTCGTTTCGAGCTCAATGACTCCCTTTCGAATCATAGATATCAAAATCTTCAGCCAACAGTGTCGTGGAAATTGGGGAAGAGGTTGAGAATGTTGGAGGGGATGCGTGGATCGGAATAGAGGGAGGTGTAGAAAGCGAGTTCGTGGGAGCCTCGGCCGTCGTCTTGGAGAGGTTTGTAGAATTTTCCAGAATCGTCAATGAGAGGGCCGAGGATTTCGGTTTTGGCTTGGTGGCCGGCGACCTGGTGGTCTGGGATTTTGAACTTGAGCATTTTGGGAGATGAGAGTGATGAGTGGTGTTTGTTTGATGGGGACATAAATAGGAAGGGAAATGCAAATTTTACGCTACAGTTTGTGGGACAAGTTGGGTGTGATATTTAATATTTTGGAGTTATGTGTTTGTTTGAAATTGATATATGGTTGTTAAGGAGATCATAGAAGATACTAGTCGTAGACCCGTGCGTCAGCACGGGGTACATGCATTCCTATCTTAGATATGCATTGTTATCTTAGATAATTTCATATGGCTTATTTGTTCTAAATATACATTGTTATTATAAAATTATTAATAATTAAAAATATTTTAAAAAACATGTAACAAATTACTTACATGATAAATCTAATATGTCTAATAACTATAAATATTACTAATAATTATAAATATTTATAAATATGTTGTTGATTAAAATAAAATAAAAAATTTATTGTCATGATAGTGACCCGTAAAATTAATGAATATCGGTGATAAAATTTATGAGATCGTAAAATTTACAAATATCACTTATTGTTTTCTTATAATAATCATAGTCAAATGTACGTTGTGAGTAATATTTATGCATGTTTTTTTACTTGAATAAATTTAATTGTGTCCCGTGCCACTTAAGGTAATATTCTAATCACATTTTTAAAGCAAATGAATGATAGTCTAACACCTACCAAATAGTAACAAAAATTAAAATTACATCAAATAAATATATTTAAATTTAAAATACAAATATATAAAAAATTATAAATATTTCACATGAGTACAAAATACAAACGCGTATAATTTTTAATTAAAAGATTTAATTAATATATATTTAATTTACAAACTAAATAATCATATATTTAATAGGTTATAAATTGAATACATAATTAATACTAATTTTTTAAAAATTTGTTTCATTTATGACAAAAGGGGTTTTAAAAGTAAAATCATTCAATATAATGTTGCAGTCATACTACATCAGTCATACCATTGCTTTATATTTAAATCTGACAATAATATAATGTTGCAGAAAAGTATAATCTATTTTCACGAAATATTATAATTGTTCAGTTGACAGGAAAGTAGAAGAAGCAATCCATATTTTTGCTTAGTTAAATCAAGTTTTTCTAAATAGTTAAATCAACTTTAGTGTATTAATCTAGTTCTATTTAAACTGAATTATTTTTAAAATAAATAGAATAGTTAGGATATGTTCCACAAAAAGGCAAGAAAACAAAGTGTGGGTCAGTATCTCAATTGACATTCTACATCATAACACTGGTTTACAGAGGCAGAATTGACTATGTCGGGCGTGTATCAATAGTGCAGGAGTACATGATTGTGACATATTGTACCAAGGTTTAGTATTTTAAATAAAATAGTAACAGATTGTACCAGACTTTATGTATTGACAGTTTGTATGTACTATATGATTGTGAAGTTTGAGTATTGGTTGTAGTGCCCTAATAAGAACAAAGTTTATCCGGTGTAGTTTTTCTATATAAGCATGTACTTCCTGATAGCATTGAGAAGTAACAACATGATGGCTAGGAAAGTTGATTTGAAACCATGTATGTAGTGGTGCTGTTATAATGGAATAGGTACTACTGCTAAACCAAAAATTAGGAAGAAGTCCATTCGAATTTTCATCAAAATTTGAAAAGATAAGCTAACAAACTCCACTTAAGATTATATTTCATCAAACAACTAAGATGCATTTAGCTCTGTCAAATCATCTACCCATAAAATAAAAGAGATTAATAATTAAAACTTATATTGAGATAAAACTTAAAATATTTTCAGCATTGAACAAAGGTTTCTTGAGCATGAAATGAGTTAGAACTTAATTATCCCATAAAACATCAAAAGAGAATGTAATTTTGCGCCAATAAAAACAATATATTTCAATAAAACCAAAATTTACTTGAATATGTTACAAAATCCAAACCTTATAGAATGGTTTAACAATGGTTTATATACTTAAAAGGTATGGAACAGAACACAGATCTAGAAAATATATGGTCTGTTATTTGGGCTGCTGCATTTTCTATCATTTTCTTGTTCTTCCTCCATTCATTTCCACACCCTTTAATATACACATATTCATATTATTCATGGTATTTTCTTAATGCAAATGCTAAATCCTAAATGTAAATGCTAAATCCTGCAAAAAAAATTAGTCTTATTTAGAAACCAACCATTATTAAATTAAATTATATGTATAATATTATAAATTTATAATAAGATTAGAGACATGGTTTAGTGAGCTTACAAACATGTTGGTATAATTATAAAAAATGAGCATAAGTTGTTGTTGAATCCATGTGAATTAAGAAACTTTTCTCGTTGATCTTTTGATATAATTTCAAAATGTAACAAAGTTAGTTACTTTCATATTAACCATATGCACTACAATAATAAATGTAAATTAATTAGTTTTGTTCCTCACCTCTGGTCTAACCATGAAAATATCTAGGTCTACTGCCATGTCATGGAACATTGAATTCACAAAAGCAAGTTTCATTGACAAAAACTGAAGAAAATTTACAAAGTAGTTTAGGTTTTGTGTTTTGTTCCAGTTATTACAAAATTTACATGTTTGTTAAACAAACACATAAACATGAGTGCATTGTGACGTACATTATCAACACAAACACAAACTTAGCAGAAAAGCATACTTTAATAAACACCAAGACACACACAAATACATTTTTCCTTTAAAATTTCAGTTATATTCATTCATAAAAGAACAGAAGAAGTGTGACTACAAACCAAAAAGAAGAACAAAGAGTGTTGTGCTAAAGTATAATGCCACTACGCCTGATTGGAAACCATGAAGATATCAAATTTCCATCTCATATAATCTAATATGTAAAGACAATAATTTAATCTAATCTCAAATTTGAAATTGCATTGACATCAAATTAAGTTGTGTTCCTAAAACTTTGCATGTGTTTCATACAAAAATAGATCACCATTGAAAGGCCTAATAACCTTAGTTCATGCAAGCTATGTTGTTGGTTACTCTTATGTTCAATGCACCAATGTTGTGATGGATGATGCCAAAATTATTGTTGCCTCAAGAGATGCGACTGCGATTGTAGATCGGTGCAAATCTTGCAATAGAGGGTCCTGACATAATCGACCTTCTTCCAGGACAACAACAATAGTTAAAGTTACAAATACTGCAAATACTCAAACTTACTTGATTGATAGTGCTCCATGTAATTGTAGCATCAAAAGCATATGTTTTAAAACCTACAAAAATATAAACTTAATGTTATTCAAGATATGTTTAAACCAAATGAAGTATTTTTTTTCTTGACAATTTGTTGTAACACTAAGTTATGCTAATATTATATCATCCCTAGTAGATGTTGCCCATAAATAGAAAACCTAACATATTATACACTTTGATACCAGAAACCTAAAACATGTTTTAACAGTAAACTCAATTTACAACATCCTCAGTGATATGATCTAAATTTGTATTATTTATTCTTGCCTCAATACTTACCCCATTCCACAAAACACTTCCACCAGGAATCTGCAAGAGACCACAATGTTCTAGTACCGGCCACAAAACACAGTCACCCGGTTAACTACTTATAGATGCAGTCTCATTAAGGTCATATTATCATACATAGGCATACATTAGCAACATCTCTATTGGAAAGTCCTCTACTTTTCAGTAACATTGGATTCAAAATATGAACTTATGATAACTGAATAATCATTAACAAAAACTTATGATTATGCTGTTAAAATTCTCTTATATAAGGAAATATCAATAGAAATCACAAATAAACTATAAAAAATTTGAAATTTGTTTATGATTTCGTCTCAATGCCTCCAATCTAGTTTGTAGAAATGAAATTTCACTCTATAGAAAATCATGTTTAAACCAATCAACAATAAACATAATCATTGGAAAACATTGAAAAAGAATAAGACAAATCTGAAAACATTGACAGATAAGAAAAAACGAAATCGAAGGCGGTCAGATCCGAAACATACCTCACCGTAAACACACCATGATGAGAAATCGACAAGAAATCAACAGAGGCTCCTTTGGATCTATCAACACCACTAACTCATATCAGTTCTGTATGAAACCAATAACAACACAAATAAACAACCGCAAGAAACATGATTTACGAATCTGAATGAACAGGTGAATTTCATAGTTTTACTTACTTGGTTGTAATGTGGAGAGTTTCAGGTGGACGATAAACTTTCACGTGTCCTTCAGAAGTGCAAACAGCTATCAAGCACCTGTTGCAAAATAAATCTCAAACTAATATTTATATGCATAAAAATAACTTTAAAAAACCTTGAACTTCACAACTAAATGAAATGAACCAACTACAACTTTCCAGCAAAATTAAACTACTGAGTCCAAGAAAACTTATCTGCAATTTCAACTGTATACAACCCAGAGTCAGCACTGCCACTGAGAAAAAAAATATGGTTCAGCTAACCACCAACCTCAATCCAGAACAGTGTTAGCAATTTAACAAACAACAACCAATCTTAATCTCATCACATATAGGATGAGATGAATTCCCTTTTAAGTTCAAAGATAATTTACCTCAATAAATTCTTAATTGTCTAGCAGAATCTGGAAAGGTATGGATTAGAACCCCGGTAAACAACCACCTCGTTGAGGATATGAAATACTTTCCCCGACACAAGTTACAATATATTTCTCAACATTGAAAAGTTACAGTATCACATTGTGGAATATCTAACTTACAATGGGACTCTGTCTTTCCAAAGAACCTGTAACATGGTTGACATAATTGGGATTAATATTTAGGCGATAAATTTAATCTAACTGGCGATGAGATAATTTAAGATAATAATAGTAAATTACGTTGTCCCCGATTTCAGAAAAAAATATTAATGTAAATGCAGTAGTCAGAGGAAAAGTGAGAATGAACGTGCACTCACCGCATTTGTAAAATTGCGTTACAGCTTGTATAAATGAGCATAAGAAGGACCGACAGCAGATGCTGACTCACAAAAAAAACTAACAAAAACCAATACATGTATTAATAAAATCAACTAACCAAGAATATTCATATAAGAATATTGAAATTGAACAGAAACATGTCATGACTCTTTGATAAGAAGCACAAACACAGACAAGTGCAGCAATGATCAGTATTAGTGATAAAAGAAACAAAGAACGGTCAAGACGTTTCATAATTTAAGCAATGAATTATACAAACCAAATGGATGTTGTGACATTTGCAATGATCATTGTTTTTGAGTTCCCACCGAGAGAATCCTGCACACACAGTGAAAAAGAAACATTGAATCAAATTTAATGTAATCTTTCACCACTTACACTGTATCAAATTTCAAACACAATCAAGAAAAAGAAACTATAACAGAAAGTGAGAAAACAACTTATCGCGCCAATAAGCATTTTACCAACATTAACCTTTGTACTCGACATCCACCACACCGATGTTTTTCATCCTTTCCCCTGCAATATTTTCCAGATATGAATAACTATACTGGATGAATTTCGATATATATAGACCATAAATAAAGTGTTATGTATTAGAAACTTACATGTGCACAATAACCTAACTCCAATGGTGCTAAAAGAAACACAAAACTAAGAAATAAAATGATACATAAAATATAGAAACTTGCATATAGAACCAGAATCGACCTTTCTGACTCTTGCTGCTTATTCTTTTCAACTACTTTATACTATAGCATTCATAAGATGGAGAAGCATAGCCAAAAAAAACTCCATCTAGTAGACCAAAAAATTAATCAAATCAATAAATTTTAAATATCACAAAGCAAATCATTAACATCAAGCATCAGCATATGAATTCAAAACTAATGTGACTATATCAACCCGTTTACAATCTTATGATTGGTCCACATAAGCTGCAATGATAAACCATTTAAAACCAACATCAATATTGTTTGAACATGAAATCAACAAAAACAATGAAATCATAAAACAATATCCCTAAACAATTATCATTCAACTTGAAACATATTTGTCATGCTTCTGTAGTTTTTCATAAACATAAGCAACATCCATAAGCATAAATCAAAGGAAGAATAGTTCTGCCACCACATGTGCAAATTGCTTTCGTGTCGACGTCGGAAGACTCGCTATGCTCGCTGTACCCACATCTTGTTCTACCAAAATATAGCTGCATAAACCACAAAATATCTTCCAGCAGCGTTCTTAATCCAAATATATCTTTAACCGTCGCGGAATCTTACACTTCTGTTTAAGGTTTAGGGTTTGAGATTCGATCATCACCTAAACCCGCCAAAACATCTTTAACAAACTTAATCAAAGAACAAAGACCCCCTAAGAAATTATGATCAATAGCACCTTTAGCATCAACCACATGAGCAAAATCAACAAGTTTAACAACAGCACGCGCAGTTCTCTTCTCATCGGTTTCGTCTTTCTCATAAACAACAAGAACAGAACATGAATAAAAATGAAAAATAGTTTGAACTTCAAACCATTTCTTAAGCACCAACAATTCCTGCAACACATGATCATAAACCCTAGAGCCAAAAACACAATCAGGCACATCAGCATTACCGTCGGTGGAAACAAATTTCTTCATCACCAGTATTACATCCTCAGCAGATAGATCCATGAGAAACTTTCTCTGAGGCTGCCAGCATTGGTTACTCGGAGAAACAGATCTCAAGCCGGAGATTCTAAACCCTAATTTGATAGAGGAGGATTCTCTATCTTTCTTGAGGCATTTCGAAATGTAATCTTCGGGGGATTGATGATGCCATGTGCGAGAACCGATATTGAAATCGACAACGGCAGGGTTGGTGAAACTCCCGGCGATATCTTCCATGATGAGGTGGGGATGGAGGCCGGAGCCGTCGGAGGCTTCGACGACCTGAGTGTCTGTTCACAGTGATTTCTGGTGAAACAACCGCTAGTCCTCCAAACTATCAAATAAGCGTTATGATTGTTATTCAATCCCTTTGGTAACTTGCAGGATCGACTAGATTGATCCTATGGGGTATTGGTCGTTTGTGTAAACTTAAAATAAGGATTCATGTTCAAGACTTGTTTTTGAATGTTTTATATATGTTCAAGTGTGTTTCGATTATGACGTTCAAGGACTTAATAACATGATCAAGTAAAGTAGTATAAAACTAATTTGAACAAGTAAAAGCATAAAGATTTTGAATTGCAGAAAATGTATAAATGCAGGAATGCTTAAATGACTTTTAAATGTAAAAGACTTTCAAAGTAAAAGCATGAAATGTAAAAGACAGGAATGTAAAGGCAAGTATATAAAAGCTTTCTGGAAAATAAGAGCGTTAATGTAACAGTTTCAGAAAAGTAAAGGATTTCGAAATGGAAGAAAAGCGTTTAAATGCAAGGAAAGTTAAATGACTTTGAATATAAAGAATTTAAAAGACATTGATGCATGATAAAGATAAACTGGAAAGATAAAGATGCATTATTGAATAATAAAAATCTTGGTGTAATCATACGTACATCATTCGTGCATTCGTTTCCCTAGCCATGTGGTATTTTGAATGTTACTGAATTTTAGTACAATAGATATGACACCCGAAATCCTAACACTAAGAGTCCTATTTATACTATTTCGACCATAACGGTCTGACTTATGAGATCTTGCCACGTTCAGAACATGCAGGACATTGTGCGTTTCTAGCTTCCACGTGTCTTCGAACTGTCTCCAACGCATACACTCTAACTTCCAATTATCCCGCTCGCGTTTTGAATTTCAAATACCTTGACCACTTCGATTTCGAACTCACTTCTTAGATACAACCCTACTACCATTTCGAAGCTTACTTTACATATATCATCATAATTTCCATTCGAAGCTCCAAGTTTCAGCAGGTCCATTCGAAGAGCCAATTCTTTCATTCCGAACTATGACATTTCTTCATTTCAACGAATACTGCCATTGTTTCGTTTCGAGCTCAATGACTCCCTTTCGAATCATAGATATCAAAATCTTCAGCCAACAGTGTCGTGGAAATTGGGGAAGAGGTTGAGAATGTTGGAGGGGATGCGTGGATCGGAATAGAGGGAGGTGTAGAAAGCGAGTTCGTGGGAGCCTCGGCCGTCGTCTTGGAGAGGTTTGTAGAATTTTCCAGAATCGTCAATGAGAGGGCCGAGGATTTCGGTTTTGGCTTGGTGGCCGGCGACCTGGTGGTCTGGGATTTTGAACTTGAGCATTTTGGGAGATGAGAGTGATGAGTGGTGTTTGTTTGATGGGGACATAAATAGGAAGGGAAATGCAAATTTTACGCTACAGTCTGTGGGACGAGTTGGGACAAGTTGGGTGTGACATTTAATATTTTGGAGTTATGTGTTTGTTTGAAATTGATACATGGTGTTAAGGAGATCATAGAAGATATTTCAAGCCACAAAAGGTGATACAGGGAGAGAGAAAATCAATAGAAAGGCATCTGCCTTTTCAAAAAAATAATAATTTAATAATAGAAAACAAGAAAAGAGTTTAATAGTACTGTCAATTCTAAAAACACAAAGCAATATGCATTGGAGACATATTTTATGCTTATGGTCATTTTTCGTGGAAAAAAGTGCGACATCATTGGTATGATGTACCTTAAATATTTCATGAACTTGAAAAGGATTCATAAGTGCAACAGCGAGATATTTATCTTATTTGGTCTATCTCTACTCCGAATTAGATGGAATTTTTTCCTGGCATGGTTTTAAATGATATATACCACAGTACCATTCAACTCACCACTAAATCCTAATATACCATCCATTCAGAAAAAAAACGAAAAAGTTGAACCTCCGCCCAAGCAATAGGCGGTTGCTTTAAAAATCAGAACACCACCGCCCATCCAATTGGCTGGCATGTGTGTTTGTCTTTCTTTTTTTTTTAATTCAAAGTATAAAGAAATATATTTATATATATATATATATATATATATATATATATATATATATATATATATATATATATATTTATATAATTACTATATATTTAATATATATTTTTTTAATAAATAAATAATTTATTTAAATAAATAATTTAGTAAATCTTATTATTATTTAAGTATATTAAATTATTATAATAAATAATTAATATAATTTTTAATATAATAATTAAATAATAAATATTATAATTATAAAATTTAATAGTAAGTACTATAAAAATTAATATTTATTTTTTATATTATAATGAAATATTAATTTATTTATATTATAAAAGTAAAACAATTAAAAATAAAAAGTACTTCATTAATTATTGAACCAACATTTACAAAAAGAAAAGAAAAAGTACATGAAAACAATTGAAATTTAATGGGATCTTGACCGGACGTGTTAGCGTTGGTGGGTTCCACAACGAGGAGCTTGTCTTGACCGTAGACGATACCACGTTGCTTCTGCATTTTGTTGTTCTCATCTTGTGGTTGAGTAGAAGGTCCACATTGTCATTCATCAAAATGTAGTTATCATGTCATCATTGGTGAAAGTCGGTTCGCATTTCCATAACTTAATCTTGTACCTCGAAATTCCAATTAGGTAGGTTATTGGCCTGTTTGGCTATGCATCGGGTTGGTAACATTCGGTGTGGTAAAATATTGGGGTTGGGAAAATGCATTTGTTGTTGGTTGTTGGGGGTTTGTGGTATTGTGGGGTTTGTAGTGTGGTATTGGGGTTTGTTGTGGGGTATTGTGGGGTTTGTTGAGTGGGGTATTGTGGTACGTTATGTGATGTAGATGGAAAAAAATTTGAAAATTGTTGATGGGATTGTTGGGTTTGGGTAAAAGATGGTTGCGTTGGGAAGAATGGTAGTTGGGTGTTAGTGAATTGTTGTTGGTTGGTCATGAATGAGGGTTGGGGGTAGGTGTTTGATGATGGCCCGGTGTGTTGGACATTTGAAGATGATGGTTGGTTACGAGGGTCAAATAAATAGTTATTTGGTGACAAATATAAATATGAAACAGACTTATACCAATTCATGTAACCTTGACTCGGTTTACATTCATGTGACATGATTTCTCCTTGTAAGACTCTATTTGCACGGTCTCTCCAATGACGACGCTCTTCCTTCTGAAATTTTTTCCACGAATCAGATGACCATTGGTCGGACAAGCTGATTGTGTGATAGTTTTCCATGCAGATTGGAGCATCAGGTATGCCTTGAAGAATTCCAAATTGAGTTTGACCTATCTCAGATGATGCATTTCTGAGTAAAACAGATAAGATATGTTTTTGAACTCCACACATGGCTATCAGTTGGATCTAAATCTTCAAGTTCTAGGTAGGGTCTCCAAGTACTTGAAGGAGATGATTCAAACGAGAATGCAATCTGAAGATGTTTCACAAATTATATATCGAAATGCTGTTCATTTTGGTGATAACAATGTGAAATATGTTCCATTGAAAATCCGCGACGATGATGATGTGGAAACAATGTTTTGCAACCATGAATTGTCTGGTTTGTATGCGATTGATTTATATATCAAATTCCAAATCAATAACCTGTTGTACCGAACCTCCATAATTCCAAATGAAGAAGTTGGTGACGACGATGAAGAAGGAGTCCGAGGCGCAGTTGATGAAATGTTCGCTACCTTATTTGAAGAAGAAGATGGTGAGGGTGCATCAACATGAATGAACATCATTCCATTGATAATGTATATTGTCCACCGCCCACATGACCACTTTGGGAACTAGTGGCGATGACTCATCATTTGAATGGCCCCATAATCCTCGCCTTCCTCTGAGGATGACATAGTTGGTAACCGCCTCCAAATCGATTGTATGCTTGCGATATCCAAATATCACATGAAACACGGTGTTGATTTCAACGTATCGCTTCGACACGACGAGATATCAACTTCGTAAGCGTAAGAGTAGTGGTTGCAAATTTCGCCGGTGGCATCGATAGGAAAAGGAGCGAGCTATGGGAGAGGAGTCATGGAGCCCCACACGCTTGTTCAACAACTATCTTTAACCAAGATCATCGACAACTTAGCTCTCGCTTGATGAGTGCTCGATTAATGCCTCGGTTGAACAAGATCCCTCTATCAAGGTGAGCGATGTGTTAACGAAATTGTTTCTATATTTCGATACACCCCACTTACAAGAAAGCATGGATTGCAAGAAATAAGGCAATCGAACAAGTTTATGGAAATTGGGAAAAGTCTTACAACGATCTTCCAAATTACTTGTTAGCACTTCAAGCTTTTGTTCCGTGTTGATAGATATGCAAATCCGATGTATACAGATGACGAACTCTTGTTGCGAAAACAAATATTCCATAGACTTTTTGGGCATTTCACCATGCATACGAGGTTTTGCATATTGCAAGCCTATATTGCAAATTGATGGTACATGGTTATATGGTAAATACAAAGGTACACTACTAATGGCGGTAGCACAAGATGGAAATAGTAATATTTTCCATTGTGTTTGCCATTGTTGAAGGTGAGACAATGGATGGTTGGGGTTCTTTCTAAAGAACTTGAGAATTCATGTAGCTCCTCAACCCGATCCGTGTTTGATTTTACGACACGCATCTATTGAAAGCGCTTACAACAATCCCGAAAATGGTTGGCATAATCCTCCATCTTTCCATGTTTATTGCATCGATATATCGCGCAAAATTTTGTTAAGGAAATCAAGGACCGAAGCCTCCGAAAACAATGATCAACATGGGTAAGTCTATTTTATTCACGCTTTATGTAACATTATTATTACACCTTAATATTAACACCTTTTTCTTAAACCATATAGGGTATCGTTGAACCAACCAACATTTAGGTATTATCGCCAAAGATTGGCATGGCTAACCCCGATGCTTGGCGTGGATGACAAAATTCTGTTGAAAAATGGACGAGGGCATTTGATGAAGGTCGTCGATGGGGCACATGACAACGAACCTTGTCGAGTCACTAAATTCGATTCAAAGGAACTCGTAATCGCCCATCACAAAGAATTATACAAACAACGACTATAGAATGGGTACACTCTTTGCTAAAAGGGTGCAATGTGGAGATCTTGAATTCGCCAATCATTTACAAAGCAATGCGTGAAGGTCATGAAACACGAAACATCAAAATCCTCCACGATCGGGTTAGCGTTTTACTACAATAATAACACTTTTAGTGTGAAGGAAACCATTGACCACGGTGAGGGAAGCCTATGGACGTTACAAGGTCAACTTGAGCGATTATTGGTGTGATGTGGAAAGTTTCAAGCATACCTCGCCTTGTTCACATGTTATCGCTGATGTTCTGTGGTGCGAGACGATATCTTCTATTGGTCGACGCTTACAAGGTGCCTAACCTTTTGGAGTTTACAAGACAAGTTTTCCGTTCTACCGTTAGATGCGGCCTACTTATGGGAGACCAAATTTGCCACAACCCAACCATGAGGCGCAATAAAAAGGTCGTCTGAAGCACCAGACATAATGTAAATGGACAATTTTAATAAATTGAGAGAAAATGTGCATTGTGTCGTCTCCCGAGGCACAACCGAAAACGATGCCCTAATGTAGGAACTAGTAACAATTAGTTTCTGTTTTCATGCTTCTAAGTTGTATTATATAATGACATCAAAAAAATTAGTGTTTCATCCACTACTACTTTTGCATTTAATATAAATTTTACATCACATTAATTACCTACTTGCACAAAAATTAATAAGTAACAACAACATTTAACCTAAACAACATTAACAAGTTCAAAACACACACACAAATTAAATACTTAAACAAACATAAATCTTTGACACCAAAATATCTCTAGGATATTACAATCAACAACACGATCTCGGTTGATCCCATCATCATCATAAGGACACTTGCATCGTGAACAAGTCTCCAAAACGATTTGGTCCGTTTAAGTCGGGTTCCACAACTAGCCTCTCAATCTTTTGGATCTTCTCACCTTCCCCATTTCTTCCCCAACCATCCACCAAGTGCCTATGGGCTCCAATCTCTGCGTGTTAAGCAGTTTGATCTTCATCGGAGGCTTCACAGAGAAAAATCAAAGTGGCATCTCTTTTCATGTATGGAAACTCGGGAACTCTCTCGTTGAAGACATTTTATGAGAGAAGTGAAGAGTTATGTAAGTGTGGTGATCCAACATCAATGGTATTTATAGCCCACAATAAAATTAATAAAATAATTAAATAATGAGACTCTCCGCCCATCACAGTGGCGGAACCGTACAAAAATAAAATAAACAATGTCTCCGCCCATCACAAGGAACCGCATAAAAATAAAATAAACAATATTTTCTGCCCATTACAATGACGGAACTGAATTTAAATAATAAATTAATAAAAATTTATATTTAATATATATTAAATATATAGTAAATATATAAAATATATATAGAAATATATATTAAATATATATATATAATTACTTTTATAATATAAAAAATAAATATTAATTTTTTATAGTACTTACTATTAAATTTTATAATTATAATATTTATTATTTAATTATTATATTAAAAATTTATAGTACTTACTATTTAAATAAATTATTTATTTGTTAAAAGAAATATATATATATATATATATATATATATATATATATATATATATATATATATATATATATATATATATATATATATAATATATAAATATATAATTTCTTTATACTTTGAATTAAAAAAAAAAAAAAGACAAACACACATGCCAGCCAATTGAATGGGCGGTGGTGTTCTGATTTTTAAAGCAACCGTCTATTGCTTGGGCGGAGGTTCAACTTTTTCGTTTTTTTTTTTTTGAATGGATGGTATATTGGGATTTAGTGGTGAGTTGAATGGTAGTGTGATATATATCATTTAAAACCATGCTAGTACAGTAAAAAATTCAATTAGACGAAGTAGTCAATAGAAAACTAGACAAATAATTGAAAATAGATGTTTATTTCTAATCATTTATTTACGGGTCAATTATTATTATCATAATACTAGTACTATACTCTTCCTAATATTTCATCTTAATCATTTTCAACATGGATCTTCGAATATTTTTCTGAAATTAAACAAACATGCTAGACTATATACCCATGCTCATATTGTGACATTGCAATCAAATAATGTATGTATTTTATTGTGCCCATTTTAAATCATTTGGGTCATTATTAATCCCGACACTTCTTTGAACTTTCAACAAATAGTAACATAAGTCTGGTTTGATTAGATGGAAGAAAAAAAGAAGGGTCTTGATATTGGATCTCATTATAGATTGTGTCAGGCTCACACTAGGTTCAAATGTCACCAGTTAGTCTCACACCAACTAAGAATAAGCTAGTTGGATATATAATAGAGGTCATCTATATGTCTAATATTTTAAGGTTTTAGAAAGAGATATGATAGTCCTAAAGCATTCTTTAGTTATTGTTTATTGTGCTCTTCCAGACTCTTCAACAAATACTATCAAAATTGTTGATTCACATTTTTAAAAAATTTGTCACAGAGAAAACTATCGGGTTGGCAATCGAATTATCACGCCGTCTCTAGAATAAAATAGCTCAATTTTATACTGTACGATTACTACTTGCACAATAGATAATCAATCTAAAAATACACCCTCTGATGGTACTATGACCATTCAAATATGGTATAAATATCACCGTAGTATCTGGTATAACCGCCCGTCAAAATAATTTCTCAATCTAAGAGAAATTTTAATAATTCTCCAAAGAGAATTCAATAATAATCATTTGACCACTCAAAATGATTTCTCAAACAAAGAGAAATTTCAATTAATTTTCTAAAGAGAATCCAAAAAATTATAATAGATAATTTCTCGACTCAAACGAGGAGAAATTAACATTATTCTCAAAAGAGAATTCAAGAAAGTACTCGTAAAATTCAATGAGTAGAAAAAAAACGGAAGAAGTACGTTTCGACAATTCGAAAAACATATAGCTATGAAAGTGAGAAAGAAAAAACTAATAGAATAGTTTTTAATGTGATTTAGAATGAAACATGTGTACTCTGTAATATTTATCACATGAGTAATGTGAGACTAAATAGTTTTTTTTCAACCACAAAAATATTTCTAATAATATCGAACTAAGAAATTATTTAAATTCTACAAAAATTCTGACTCAACTTAATAAGGAAAAGGGAGTGTGGTATATTGACATTAGATCCTGATATAAAATGTTGAAATCGGTTTGTTGCTGCTCCCAGCGCTTCCCCACACTCCCTCATCAAGACTTAAATAGAAAAGTGTGATTAACCCCGTACAAACCAATGATACTAGGACAATGCTCTTGATATAACACTTGAAATCACACTAAACCATTTTTTAACACAGTGCTTTACACAAATTTACAAGTTCAGCACTAAATTTTTTTTCACTATGTCTGATACAAAAGTAAACATGTTTTGTTACAAAATATGCCAACAAGGTCCTGTAAACTATGATTTCTTTACCAGAAATGGTTCAAGAACACACGACTTAGGATTCTTCATGGGAGGACCTTTTTCTCTCCTCTCTAGTTCATCAAGCCTGAAAGTGATCAACTTATCCCAATTCCCTCCTTCAAACAGCACTCCTGCTTTACCATCAGTGATTCTTTGAACAATACCACAGTACATGTAAAATGGATTATTTTCATTCTTCACAATCGCAATCATTCCTGGAAGTAACATAGGAAGTTCCGGAGGTTTCGCCTTCTCTGGTGATGAAAGTTTAAGTCTTTTGTCGCCTGCAACAGGTTTTGGAACAGGGTTTTCTTCGATGAATTTTCTCAACCCTTTTTCACCTCCGGGAAACCCTCCAGTTAATCCCAATAACTCTTTCTCAAAACCGTCTTCTGCAACACTTTCAAAGGACTGTGTTGAGTTCTCACTAGCTTCTGATGATGGTGGTTGATTCTGATCCTCTAAACCAACTTCTCTTTTCAGCTCTTTTTCAAGTCCTTCTTCTCCTTTGCAGAGTCCTCTGCCTCCCATGATTTCCAGCAGGTCGAATTCGGCACATATTCGTACTGTTTTGTAGGCTGGTCTGCTGTGTAAGAAGGAAGCTTTATGGCTGTGAGGATAAAGATGAGTGAGATTTTCTTGGCCTAGGAATTTCGATCTTAGAAGAGAGCCATGAAGGGCATTAAGGGAAAAAAAGGAAGACATTTTTTAACCAACTGTTAAGAAAATTGGCTAAAGACAACATTATTGAGAGCAGAAAGTAGAAGAGAAAGAATAGAATCATAATCTAATTCTGGCCATAGAATAATTGGATAGGCCTATCTTTTTCTTGAAATGAAAATACTAGTAGAAAATCTTCATCCCATTTAATCTAGACCACGAAGTTAATTCTTTGAGACACGAATTGCTATAACCATAAACATCATAATGTGCTTCCACAACAACTTTTGTTTTGTTTTTTTGGCATATTTTCCAAACAATGGTTTTAGAATTATTTTTTTTGTTTACAAAATAATATTTTTTTTACTCCATGAAGGTTTACAAAATGAGCTGACTTGAGTTTTTCAAGAATTTACATTTATTTTACAACAATTTGAATGTAGTACGAGCTATGGAGAGCACAGGTAATTTTTAATGGTAAGTGACAACACTTAAATGCAGCACAAGGAAGCCTTATAGGACGATTTCGTTTCTGCTTCATCACTTAGCTTCAGTTGTAAGTGTTAATTTAACGCCATCTTTAAACGAAACCGGGTTGATTTTTAGACTTTGAACCAATCTAGTGATGTCCATAGATATGTCGGCTGGGGACTTCACACCTCGGTCAACCTGCAAATTAATGAAAAACTTTGTGTCACAATAGAGAACAAACGGAGAAACACAAGAGGTCAAATGACATCGTGTTACAGAACAGCTCAAATGGCCATCAAAAGATATATGAAAAGCTTTGACGGCTATGTTACAGAATGAGAAAACAAAAATAACTTGAATTGATTGTGGCATAACATATTATTCTGTAACACTAGATGAGGTTAACAATTTCATGAAGACGCGGAAAATGCAGATGAAGAAAGAAAGCAAGAAACTTATTCTGTATCACAAATTTTATTTTGGGATAAATGAAGTGTAACACGTACCGATGATGCAGACACGGATTTGATTAATGACGTGTCATACCCTCTGATTTGTGCAACAGCCTCGGCCATTTGAACGCGTGATACCCTATCAGGTCCACCAACATTAAGCAACAACTGCATTTGTTTGCTCCCTATGACAAGAATCAGAAATCAAACCATGAAAGCGAAATCGAGATTCATAAGTTTAAGTTAGTTCAAGGAACACAAGAAAGTGGAAGATTAAAAAACCTAAGGAAATTGTAGTACAAGAACAAGAATGAAAAGTTGTTAGAATGTTTAACTTATACACAAGAAAATGAAAATGTCGTGCATAATTCTAATTCAGTTATAAGATAACTATTTTCATAGTTGATTGACCTTTTCCGATAAAATTGCGTTTTGCAACCTTTAAAAAGGTCTAACTGAAAATCAGTTTCATTAAGAAACTCTTTTGCAGCGTATAGCCTGTGTAACCGATATAAACGAGGTTATTTACAAAAAAAAATTACCTGATATCCATTGGTTTGTTAAAGCTAGTATGACAGTTAAGAGATCCTTAACATAAATCGGACAACGGAACTCATCATGAAAGAACTCAACTGTTTCTCTTTTAGAAAGGACACTGTCCATCCACTGCAATAGTTAGACACTGTAAGTAAATCATACGTTAAGTAATTATAAGAATTAGAAGAAGAATCTAATGAGCAACAATTTGAGTTTTTTGATTACTACATGAAGGTCAAACAAAATGAGTTGACTTGAGTTTTTCAAGAATTTACATTTATTTTACAACAATCTGAATGTAGTAAGAGCTATTCAGACCACATGTAATTTTTAATGGTAAGTAACAACACTCAAATGCTGAACAGGTAGCCTTATACGACAACTTCGTTTCTGCTTCATCGCTAAGCGTCAGTTGTAAGTGTTAATTTAACACCATCTTTAAACAGAACGGGATTAATCTAAGGAAGAAGACAAAGGCACAAGAGTTGTTGCTCATTAATTATGTTATTATTTGTTCTTCAATTATCTGTTAGAAACACAAGATTTGTTGCTCATATTTATGTTAGAATTGTAATAGTTAGAAACACAAGAGCTGTCTACTTAGCAGGGCGACCAACTCTTCTTCTTCTCCTACTTCAGACAGGGGGATGTCTAGTTTGGTGACTTTAAAGTCTCGTTGTCCAATCTGGACCTCCTTCAGATCTTGTGTGGAAGTTAGCATTTCCTTCTCGGGCTCTATCTTGGGATTCAAATTCACAACATTCATTTCCTGCGCACTTGGCAGTAAAATGACGGCTATGGCCATCCCCTCTCTTGTGGTAACATTCTTGGGCGGTATATTAATCCCCCTGGACTACTCCAACCCACCCGTTAGGTAGCAGATATTTCATGCTTAAATGTAGCATTGACACGGCGACCTGTAACATGTTGAGGGTGGACCGCTCCATGATGATGTTGTATGAAGATGAGGCGTCTACTATGCGATATCTATTCTTGACTTTTTTGTGCAAGCTGAAACCGTTTATCTTGCAAAAAATCATCTTTCTTTTGTTGATCTTGTTATCACTAACACTAGAAACTTGAGGGCACAAACCTAACGGACTGTAACATGATTATAAATATTTTCACTAAGAGAAATCTATAATGGATGTCAACACTTGATAAATAAATTAAAACAATGCAGGAGAACTTTGTTTACAATCAACAATCTCTAATGGATTCTGTATTTTGATTTTGACAAGTGGATTCTGTATTTATTGACTTATGGTATTAATTCACACGGCTGTAAAAAGAATGGAATGTCTTTATAAAAGCTCATGGATTGATTCCTGTTGTGCTCAACTTGTATTATGCTTTCCCTTCCTTCTTAACATCACACATAACTATATTCTTTTTTACTTCTCTTCCTTGTTCAATATAAGAGAGAGCTTGCGTTGAGATAAAGTACACCAAAAGAGAAGAGCTCATCAGAAGAAGAACAAAAAACCGCTTTTCATTTGCATATTTCTAAGAATGCCTTTCAGAAAGCCACATCAGACATCAGACCCCCGGTCTATTGTCGAGGCAACTATACATTTTCTTTTACCAATTAAATTCTATTTCTTGCAAAAACTATATGTTTATGAAAATTATATATGTGTGTTTCCAGGATAACATGGGGAGGTACGTGATACAACCCAAAGGACTCAACATTATCTGGGGAAATGACCTTCGCTACTGGAAAATAACACCGTGAGCTAACGTTGTATATATTTATAGAATCAAAGTTATCTAACTTATATTGATATGTATTATTATTATTATTTATTTCAGCGATAACAATGCAGAACTGATACAAGTTTCATGGTTCGAGGTATCTAGTAAAGTAGCAGTACAAGGAGGGAAAACATATAAGGTAAAATTTGATGTGGAGGTTAAGGAAAACAGTTTCGGTTGGGATAACACACCAGTACTTGTCATGGCTAAAATTGGGAAAAATGGATCATATCAATATAAGGAAGTCAAATTAGTTCGTGGATCACAAACAATTCCAGAAGGTAATGAGCTGCTTTCAATTGCTGTTCAAGAACAAGAAAGTGACCTCGAACTTCATTTTGGATTGTATGAAGTTTGGAGTGGCAAATGGAAAGGTGGCTTGGTAATCAAGAAAGCAGAAGTTCTTAAGATCAACTAATTATGAATACTTATTCATGTTTTATCCATGTCATATGAGTCTCTGAAAAGAGAACCAATACTAAAATAAAGGGGATTATTACTACCCTAATATTTGGAATAAATTAAAGGTTTGCGTTTTATTGTATGTTGTAACTTTGTCCTTATTACACAAATATAAAATCCATTATTGCTATTTTTGATTTACTATATTGATAGATTAGTATTAGTTTAAAGTCAGTTGATAAGCTAAAATAAGTCAATCCAAACAGACCCTAAGGTAGAGATTTTGGAGTATTAGTATAAACCCCCATAATGTAAATTCACCTGAACAGGAAGAGATTTTGGAACTGGTGAGAGAGTTTGTGGCCCATAGATGATACTGCTTCTCAAAATTGCAAAGTTTGGAAAATTTTCCGAAATGAACTTTTCCGCGGCAAGTTTAGTTTTGCCATAAACATTTACTGGAATAGCAATATCGTCTTCCTTGTAAAATGACTTCTCCCCTTGATAAACTAACGAGAAGAAAAATAAATTACAATTTAGCTGAAAATCAGTGTAAATGAGAATGGATATGGAGAACGAATGCAATATATTAATCGCGATAAGATTGGTTTACCTTGATCTGTGGAGAGATGAATGAGAAGAGTATTGTTGTGTTTAAAGCTTTGCAGCCATTTGACAAGGGATGATGGTACATTAATAGCATTTGCAGTATCAGGATCGATTTCACATGCACGAGGGACTGAAATGGCAGCACAATTGATAACCACGTCAGGCTGCAAATAACAAACAAACCAACAAATTTGACAATCTGACAAGGAAACAAGTAACAGACAAAAAATCATGTTTTGTCAGTGACCTAATTGAATTGAAAGTTGGGAGAGTGGAAAAGTGAGAAAAGAACCTGGCCGAATCCGTTGGAAATGGCTTCAAATCCAATGCCGGATTTCAAATCGAGGTGGAAAGGTTGAGAATGAGGAAATGAATCCAAGAAAGGTTGAGGAAGAGGAGTGGAGTGATAGGTAAATGCTAGTGGGAGAGATTGATTAGCATAGGATTGTAATAGATGCTGACCCAAGTAACCACTGCCTCCCACAACCAATATCTTCTTACTCATCTCTCTCTTTTCTCACCCAAATTTCAGTTCTTGTGTTCTAACCGTAAATTAATTTTATACTTTTAATTAATAATGATTATGTATTTTGTTTCATCACGCTTATATTTAAAAACAAAAATTAATAATATAAAACTGTTAATTTTTTATTAGATGGTTTTGAATGCATATTCATTAAACTCATATTATAAATTATATTTAAATTCCTATATATTTTGATGAGTTACTTAGGCAATAAAATCTATTACCTACTCATTAATGGAGAATGCTTATGCATTTTCCATTCCACCCTTCCCTCAAAAAAAAAATTTCACTACAAAAAGGGCATTTTCGTAATCCAATAAATCATTCCTAATGGCCAATCACATTCACCTAAAGTGCCAAGTGTCACTCCTATTTTCAAACCACATCTGGAGGGAAGTAAAAAACCGGGTAAACGCGAGGTTTCTGTGAAAACCCAATGGACTTCCATCATGTGCAAGCAATTCACCGTGTTTCCGGGTAAAGGCTGTGTTTCTCTGGAAACCCAATGGATTCACATCATAGGCAAGCTAACATACCTTCTGTTTCTTTCTTTTCTTCATCTTTCAAGCTTGACCGTGTTCCTTCATCTTCTTCTACAACCCAAGTTGCAAATCGTCTCCCTTCCACTCATCACCGGTTTGTTACATCGCCGTCTCTCCTATTTCTGTTCTTCTTTGTTGTTTGTACCGTTTTATTCAAGTTATAATCATGGTTTTCTGTTTTTCTTCATCTTTCTGTTTTACTTTGTAATTTTCACGGTTCCCTGTTTTCCTTTGTTGTTTTTACGGTTTGATTAAGGTTATTCTCTGTTGTTTCTGTGAATCTTAGCCTACACCATGTCAAGGCCACCTATTTCAATCAGTGACTTGCAGCCTGAAAACAACGTTTGGAAGCTCGCCATTCGTGTAGTGGATCTGTGGACGGTTAAAGAACGCAACGGCCAGCATCACATCGAAGCTGTGATTCAGGACACCAAGGTATCTTCTTTTTGACTTTCCTCTTTTAATGACTCCTGTTAACTTGGTTTTTTATGACACATTGCCTTGGATTTTGGAGGGTGATAAAATCCATGTCGTAACCCGTTCTCGAGAACTAGAGACATGGAAACAATTGTTACAGGAGAACAACACTTACATGATATATAATGGTGAACCGATGAAGAATGACCTACCATTGAAGGTTTGTGACAACAACTTCAAGCTCTTTTTCAGTGCTGGAACAACGATTACCCAGGTAGACATTCCTAAAATACTAGCTCAGACGTTCCAGTTCAAGCCATTCCAAGATTTCCTTAATGGTGACTTTGATGTCAACCGTGTTTATGGTAACTAACTGCTGTTATCAATTCTTTACCCTATGTCTACCAGTTTTTATCTTACACTTTTAGGATTTCTAACTTTGTTCACATTGTAATTACTCAGATGTCATTGGTATCCTACAAACTGTGACAAGGACTCAACAGGCTGCAGCTGGAAAGAAAGCGTGTGTTAATCTGACCTTGACAGATGAAAGGTTTGTAAACAATTTTGTTGTTGTTTTGGTTAGCGTTTTGCAAATACGTGAATCTCATGCTGCTTATTATCACTATGATAACACATTTTTACATTCATTTCATAGTGAAAACGAAGTTGACGTCACACTCTGGGAATCATATGCAAATCAATTCATGGCGTATACTGATGAAACTGAGCCAACAGTTATCATACTCACGCACGGTTGGTGTCGGCAAAGTTCGGGTAAGCAATATGATTCCAGAAATTCATGGCGTATATGGCGTATAGTTAGTCCTTTTCCATTCCAGAATTTTATTTGACATCCACTGCCTTTTTGTTTGTTGTTTTTTCTTGCGCATACGGTAGCAAATGGAAAGCTTTACATCTCTAATGCTTGGAATGGTTCCAAGCTTCTGATTAATTTGGACCATCCTGAAGTAGCAGGTTTAAAGGCAAGGTAAGTAATATTTCATGCATACAATACTTATACAAACTAACTGCCTCCACAAAAACCAATCCTGTTAGAAATTCTGTATTTTAAAGTAGTTTCTTATTATATCACAGATTTCTTGATGTTAAACCTTCACAAATGACTACCCAAGCACGATCAATGAGTTCGTGTTCTCAGGGTCAGTTTGATGACAGATGCTTCTCCAATGTTCAGGATGTCATATCAATTAGAGATATGATTTGTTTGACTCAGGTGGTACGGTATTTTTCATAATTTGCCTTCAAAATTCTCTCAAATGAATGACATGTTATTTTCGTTGCTATTGTAGGAGACGTTTGTTAATACTGTTGGGGAAACTAAGCGTTTCAGACCAAACCGTTTTGGGTGGTATTATGAACTCTGTGCGACATGTAACAAAACCAACCAAGCACCTAGTTGTCCATTCCAGTGCGGCTGTTCAGGAAACAGTTCCAAACCAATAACGAAGTAAATATTTTTTTTACATGTTTTCCTTATTATTCATTACTTATATCAACATATTAACCTGAATAATTATACCTCATCCTGCTTATTATACATTTTTAACATGCTTTCCTCATCCTGCTTATTATCAATTAATTATACCTCTTCTCATTACTTATGGTTTAAACGTAGCTATCTAATTAAAACACTTTTCACACTTCGTAGGTATAAGCTTGAAGTTGAAGTTGAACATGACATGAAATCTGGGTTTTTTGTTTTTTGGGATAAAGAATGCATTCCTTTGGTTGGGATGACAGCTTTTGAACTGAGACAGTTGATGAAAAAGGTTTGATCCGTTGTTAATCATGATAATTCTTACTTTTGTAGGATCCTACATTCTATCAATTAATAATACCCGTATTCATAAAATCATCAACATACATGCTTAATACATTATAATCATAGATTACAATTATCTTATTACAATTATCAACATACATGCTTAATACATTATATGGAATTTGCAAATACATGCCATTCGTATAGTAATGATTACCACCTTCTTTAGCCATTTAAAAAAAGACAAACTCTGGATTATAACCTCCTAATATATAGAAATTTCAAAAGCAAATTGATTTTGTAGACCAATGAAGACCATCCTAAAATATACCCAGAACACCTAGACATGCTGGTTAAGAAGACTTTTGCTATCCGTGCAAAGTACCAGCCAAACTACAGTCAAGCTTCTGTGGTCAAAATTACATGTGACCACGATGTTATAACTATGATTGAAAATGCCATTACTGACGCGAAGGTATGTTTTGTTAATACACGAAATGTTATGTTCATGTAAATAATCTATAAAACTAAAGGAAACTTAATGAATAAGTCAGTGCCTACTATCATGTTCAGTTAACTGAAAGCTCGCCAATCTGTGAACAACCAAACAGTCATCACTCGGCTAAGGGGAAGGAAAAAGCCACCACAGAAGACATCGTCAATCAGATTGCACTTCCACAGTCCTCTGTTGCTGCTGTAACTCTTTAAACATGCATAGTTTGTTAGGATTTTTCCTTATATACTTTCTACTAATATCTTTTTTTCTTTTCCCTACCAGAGTACTGCATCTGCAAACCAGAATGGCAGTCCCGAACCAATTGCAAACAATACTCCTTCAAAGAGAGTCTCACAACATGAAGCAACTGATGAACCGGACAACGAAGAAATGCTCTCACCAAAACTATCGGCAACCAAGGCTGCAAGGACCAAGAGTGCTAGACACTATAAGATTAAATGAAGTTCTAGGATGTTCTTGATTCCACTTTTGATACAATTTGTCTGTTATTGCAAATTGTAACAACTATTTTGTGTTAGGTGTTTGGTTACACACCTAACTTCGAACATCTATTTTGTGTTGTGTCTTTGCTATATAGAAGCACAATGAACATCTTTGTAGTTAATTGTACTTTTATGGATGTATTAAAAGTAACATTTCTATTTAATTAATATCTATCTATCATTGGTTATCCTGTTGTGAATTGTTCATTATATTTAATTGTTCATTTGTAATCCTTTTGTGTACTATAGGGAAAATATACTCTTTCTCTATAGTTAGTATTTTATACAATATGAATATTCAGCTTGGTTTCTTTTTTAGAACATTTTGGTTTGATACATGTTATATTGTTATTCAAGCATGCATCTTACTTTACCTTCTAAATGTTAACATGATATAATATTAGTACAACTTACTGTTACAATTTGCTTGTCAAAAAAAAAAACTACAACCGGTCTTAAATGTTAACATATAATTACTGCAACTTTTACTTGATAATAAATTTCTAACAAATGAACAAAGTGGTATTGTTTTAGTGGCCCAAGCTGCTTACTGCTATCAAATTTGCCAGTGATGTAAAAATCAAATATATGAGTATTGGCCAGTAATATACATTTTTCAAATCAAGCTAATTGGCCAGTAATATACATTTTTCATGTCATTAATGGTAAATATCAAATATACATTACAGTAGTTTCTACCCTGCTGCTGCTTTATCATCATATATGAGTATTGTAACTAATTTTTTTATAACATTCCTACTCCCAATTTTAAAAATACTGACACAACTGTATTATTTATAATATACTTGTCTTTGTCACCGTTTCTTTGATAAACCAACCTGCAAGGCAATTAATGCATGCCTCATGAAGGTACCTCCTCATGTACTATATCTCTGTTTTTTAATTTCCTAGCCAAACAATCAGTACATAAAGTACTCTGATTAGACAACAAATCTGCTCTATGGATAGCTGCAAATTAGCACTTTATGGACCTGTCATATCTTTTGGACCTGTCATATTTCACCAACAATGTAACACTAACAATTGGTTTGCATCCAAATGAAAATAACACTGTTGTCACACTTTTTATATTGTTTAACAAATTATTAAAAACTAACACAATTGCTTCATGTTTTTACATGCTTTTTAAGCTGAGGAACTTCCATGGTGAGAACAGTAGCCACAGGGTTTTAAGCTTCTGATTAATTTAGACCATCCTGAAGTAGCAGGTTTAAAGGCTAGGTACGTAATATTTCATGCAATATTATTATTATTCCTCTAAAATGTGAGTTTCATTTAATGGATTTCATTTGTTTGTGACAGTAATTGCCATTCATATCAAAACAATTGGAACACATTCATATTCGAATTCCTTATCATGTATCTATAGCTACTGTGTTGTTTGGTTGTGCTCTTGTGTTTCCACTAATAGTTGTTGTGATAGCAGGGCCTTCATCTCTTCTAGCAGCAATTGCAAAATCAGGATTGACTACTGCATTTACATTAATATTTTTTTCTGAAATCGGGGACAACGTAATTTACTATTGTTATCTTAAATTATCTCATCGCCAGTTAGATTAAATTTATCGCCTGCATATTGATCCCAATCATGTCAACCATGTTACAGGTTCTTTGGAAAGACAGAGTCCCATTGTAAGTTAGATATTCCAGAATGTGATACTGTAACTTTTCAATGTTGAGAAAGATATTGTAACTTGTGTCGGGGAAAGTATTTCATATCCTCAACGAGATGGTTGTCGACCGGGGTTCTAATCCATACCTTTCCAGATTCTGCTGGATTAGAATTAAAGGTGAATTTAATCATTCTCTGCAGTTAACAAATTGTATTTGGTATTAATATTTCATGACAAATTGTAAAGGTGAATGAGTTTGAAGCAATTGCGAAGAAGAAATTGCCAAATGAGATCTAAACTATTTTAGTCTTGTGGTTACTGTTCTCACCATGGCTACTGTTCTCACCATGAATGAGTTCTCACCATGAATGAGTTTGACCCAAATTATTTTGTATTCATGCAAGCAACAAACAGAACTCAATACAAATTGTTGATATATATGTGTCGATGCAAATATATATGAGTCGACTCGTATTAATGCAAAATTGTTTTATCTATTGATGCATTGCTTTTTCTATTGAATGAAAATGTTATGCACTGATGCATTCATTCTATTATTCACACAATTAGACAATCAAGGATATATATCTGTCATCATTCAAAACAATATTGCTCACATCAAATACTGTCAATCTTGGAATGCAGGTTAACATTTTGGCAGAAACAAATGGAGAACCGGTCAAATACTTATATTGCTCCCGGGTATAACATTACATGCTACATGTCTTCATAATACAACTATTGTGTTTATAATTGACAATCCTTATTCTTATTCCATCTGTAGGTCAATTAATAACACTACCATTATTAATAATGCTACTTTATGGAAGACGTTTGCAGCTAAGAGGGCAAGATTTCGACGTTTTCAAATACTAAAGCATAACCAAAACAAACGTCAGAAGCATCATAATGCAAGTACAAACACTGCAAGTTCATCCAATAGGACACCCTTATCTGAAATGTCCCTGACAAATGCATCTTTAAATTCCACAAACATTGATGTTGTTAATGGGAATACATATCCTCACTACACTAATATGAGGAAAACTACTCAACCAAATGACAAAAGCAAAACACCAGCAAAGGTCTTTAACATTCATAATATGGGCACCAACCTATTATCTAAGTTCTCAAAAGTTGCATCGAATACAGAAATTGAAAATCAAGTCCTTATTACGCTGGTCATTCTTTAAAACCATCGAGATCAATGTCACACATCAAACTTCGCATCCAGTAGCGTAAGTTCGCATTGAAGATTTTTGCATCCACATTCTTAATTTAATACAAACAAACTTAATACAATTTTGAATGGTTTTGCAACAGGCACCTAAATTCCCTGAACTGCTTGCCAAGTAACCAATCCATCAAAAGATCCAGGGGTCGTCCTAAGAAGAATGTTGGATTATCTCATACAGTATTCAACCTTATGCGACCCGGTCAAACAAATATTATCACATCACATGTTGATTTGTATGCCCAACATTATTATAATTTAATATTATCTTATTTATACTTACATTTACGGGGAATTCACCACATATTCTTTCATATTCGTTATAGAACAAGAAATATTCTAAATCCTGTGAGCCCATCCGAAAACATTTTTTCAGCAACACAAGCTACAATGCTACCTCTGAAGGTACCAACATCTGCAACTCAAAAACAATATGAGGAAAATTCAAACAACTATGCAAATCAGGGTATGTACATAAAGTTACAGTATTGGTCAAATAACATATATATATATATATATATATATATATGTGTGTGTGTGTGTGTGTGTGTGTATTCTTTTGTGTCATATTGTGAGTTTTGTTCACTACAATGTTTTAGTGTAATCCACTGTCAACAGAAATGTTGTCAAAGACATGGTGCATCAGTTGCTCATCACAATGCTTTTATACATGGTTTCTTAGTTATGTCATCCATTTATATATGCCTTCCTATTAGGTGCCTCATACGACGATACGGCCAATCCTACTACTCAAGCAATCAATAGACATGTGGATCGTCCCACGGATAAGGCTGGTTTTCACGATAGAGTCTTCAATGTTATGCACAATAATCATACGTATAACTTCACAGCAAATAGGTCTCCCTCCCCACTGTCGGAAAAAGTGAATAAGTAAATTTTCCACTACTTATAACATTCTATGGTAATAGAAAAATGTTTTGTACTCATAACACATGTTCCAATACAGGCAGGCAAGACTGTAAACTCTCGCCGACCAACAATTATCCAAGCACTTCACTTCGTTCAAATACACTTGGTTCAACCTCTACTCCAACTTGTCCAATTTTTACACCCACTGTTAACCTGGATTTTGAGTCTGACGACGATAATGACAATGATTCAGATTACGATCCATTTTACGGTAAATACACTTCTCTTTTACCAAATTATTTAACTTCAACATGTTAATATAATATGACCCCAGTATTACTTAATGCGTAATAACGGTAAACGTTCTTTAAACAGTTCCCGAATCAGATGATGATTCCTCCTTGGACAACGAAGATATGTTGCCACCTTTTACCTCTGCAGACAACTATGACAACAACCGACATGGTAAGTTTTGGACTAAACCTGTTCAACAAATTTTCAAACATGTCTTATTTCACTGTGTGCTACAATATAATTTATAAAAGGTCTCCTCTTCACTACTTTTATTATTCCTCTTAACAAGTTATTGCGATTTGGGTGATGCACTGATTGAGTGCAGACATTGTAATGGGTTGATGTGGTATCAAGAAAGAATGGAAAAACATAGACATTCTGCAAATCCAAAGTATACCCTATGTTGTGGAAATGGCAAGGTTCAACTACCATTATTAAAACATCCTCCTATTGTTTTAGCACATTTGTTGTTTGACAGAGACGCCAAAGATAGTAAAAACTTTCAACAAAATTTGCACACTTATAACATGATGTTTTCTTTTACGTCACCTGGTGCAAAGTTGGACAACAAATTCAATAATGGTAGGGGACCACCAACGATACGGATTCAAGGTCAAACATGTCATCGAATAGGCTCTCTTTTGCCTAACGAAGGACAACCACCTAAGTTTGCACAACTTTACATATATGACACCGAAAACGAAATTACAAACAGGATGAATGGACTGAGGTATGCAAATATTCCTATATAATGGTCCAATCAAGCTTATTTATGTTGCTGCCTAATAACCAATTTTTATTGTCATTCTAGGAACCAAAACAGCATTCAACAAACAATTGTAGAAGATCTATCTCACATGTTGTATACACATAACATCTATGCATAAAGTTTTCGGATGGCAAGAGACGGGCTAAACCAAAGCAACATTCACAATTTGAAGCTAAGATTAATTGCAAACAGAACTACAGACGGTAGAGTTTACAATCAACCAACTGTTTCTGAGGTAGCAGCTTTAATTGTGGGGGGCATTGACACGACTGAAGAAAGGGACATCATTATGCAAAAACAAGGTGGGAAGCTGAAACGTATTGATGAATTTCATGCTAGCTACTTAGCTTACCAATACCCTTTAATATTTCCATATGGAGAAGATGGTTATAGACCAAACGTTGCTCACCGAGATCTTGACATATTTGATGACAATCCGAGAAATAGACTTACAATTAGAGAATGGTTGGCTTTTCGATTACAAACAAGAGTTGCAGAGGGTAAAACACTTTTATCTTCTAGGAGGTTATTTCAACAATTTTTGGTTGATGGTTACACCATGCTAGAAGGAGAGAGGTTACAATGGCTTCGAAACAACCAATCCAAACTTAGAGTCACAAAGTTAAACAACCTCAGTGAAGAGGCAAAGAACAAAGAAACATCTGCTTCTAACACGGGAACAAGAGTTATTTTACCATCATTTATGTTGGAAGTCGAAGGTTTATGGATCAACTTTACTACGATGGCATGGCCATATGTAGTAAAGTGGGGTTTCCAGATCTATTTATTACATTCACATGTAATCCTAATTGGCCTGAAATTCAAAGAGCCCTTCATCCTCTAAACTTAAAGCCTCATGATAGGCCAGATATAATTTCTCGAGTTTTCAAAATGAAGTTTGACAATCTCTTAACTGACGTCACTAAAAAAGGAATGTTAGGCAAGGTCCTCGCATGTAAGTACATCTTTTTTGTTGCACATTTATTTTCATTTTTATAACATATAAATATTAATTCCATATACTAATTTTACAATTTCTACTCATCTCTTACAGACATGTACACAATTGAATTTCAGAAAAGAGGATTGCCACACGCTCACATACTAATTTTCTTGCACCCAACGAATAAATACCCAGAACCAAGTGATATTGACAAAATAATATCTGCTGAGGTACCAGATCCTTTACAACATCCAAGATTATATGAGTTGGTTAAGAATAACATGCTACACGGACCATGTGGTTTGGCTAATCCTAAATGCCCATGCATGAAAGACGGAAAGTGCACAAAGTATTATCCAAAAAAGTTTCAATATGTTACAATTGTTGATCAAGATGGATATCCATTGTATAGGAGGAGAAGTAATGGTCATACAATAGAAAAGAATGGTATCACATTTCACAGTGGTCATGTTGTTCCTCACAATCCGAGTTTGTTATTGAAGTATGAAGCTCATATCAACATGGAGTGGTGCAATCAAAGTACTTCAATAAAATATCTCTTCAAGTATATCAACAAGGGTTCAAATAGAATATCAGCGTTATTGTTCCAAATAATAGTAACGGCGAAGGTAATGTTGATGAAATCAAACAATACCTTGATTGTAGATATGTTTCTCCAAGTGAAGCATGTTGGAGAATCTTTTCTTACTCAATTCATGGTAGGAAACCAGCAGTTGAGAGGTTATTTTTTCACATGGAAGGAGAGAATTCAGTATATTTCAAAGATCATGAACAAATGGGTAATGTGCTACTAAAGGCAAGTGTTACTGAGTCTATGTTTACGGCATGGTTCGCCGCTAATGCACAATATGCGGAAGCTAGATTATTGACATATGGCCAGTTTGTTTCCAAATTTGTTTATGACAAGAAAACAAGGTGTTGGAAACCAAGGAAACGGGGGTACACAATAGGGCGGTTAGTTTGGGTGCCTCCTACAACTGGAGAATTATACTACATGAGGATGTTGTTAACTGTAAATAAGGGTGCAACAAGTTATGATGATCTAAAAACAATTGATGGTTATAAACATCCAAGTTTTAGAGAAGCATGTTTTGCAATGGGATTTCTACAAGATGACAGAGAGTTTATAGAAGCAATAAGAGAGGCTTATGATTGGGGATCTGGTGTATTCTTGCGCAAGCTCTTTGTTACAATGTTGATTTCAGCTTCTATGAATCGACCAGAACATGTTTGGCGTAATACTTGGAGGTTATTAGCTGATGGTATTCTTTATGACCAAAGAAGATTGTCAAATAATACAGGTACAGTTACTATCTATTTGAAACATAAACAATTAACGTAATACATACAGATATTTGACATTAATTGTTACTTTTTTAACATGTTTTTATGCAGAATTGTTACTATGTGATGAAGAAATACAGCAATTGACTTTGTTAGAAATAGAAAAACAACTTAAAAAAAACAGGAGAAGTTTGAAAGAGTTTAGACCAATGCCCTATCCAAATGATTATGTGCTTGATTTTCTTGGAAATAGGTTGATATATGATGAAAGGCAATATGATGCTTCAGCACAAAAGGAGATTTATGAAACTTTGTTCCAATCTTTAACAGGTACTTTTAGACACTACTATAAACTTTATTACAGCATTTTAATTTTTAGGTGATTGTTGCCCTTAGGACATAGGAAGAAATTTATTGCAGCATGTTAATCATTATAATAAAACTGTTGGTGCCATTTCTTTCCAACAACACATGTTCATGAAAATTAAGCACGAAAGCAGCTTGGCTTCTACTGATGATACTAGGCAGAACTTTGATAATTCTATTTGCCATAATTTTATATATGACTTTGAACATTATAGTGCAGCAAGATATTGCATGTACTCCCTGATGCTCTTAGCTTGCTCATATTTAGGAATCAAAGTAACCAATGTTCTGTTAAACCTCTTTTCCAAAATGCCTCTGTTGAAAGAGTCCATCACCACCTGAATCAAACAATCTTTCGTAGTACTCCAATGTTGATACGGGTATTCTAATCCAATGTACAACTGCAGTAACCGTAACCAATGTTGTGGGGCTATCTAATCCATTGTAAAACTGCAGTAACCGTAACCAATGTTGTTGAAGGCACTTTCAATTTCTACAACAGTACAATAGTAATAACACATACTAGATTTTACTTTAACAGTACAATAGTAATAGTAATAACATAGATTTTAATGGAGTTTCACTTTAACAGTACAATAGTTATAACATAGATTTTAATGGTAATAGCAATACATAAGTAATACCAGTACAATAGTAATAGCATAGAATTTAATACATGGAGTTTGCCTTTAGCAGTACAAGATTCATTACATTTAGAGCTAACACTGCAACTTAATACTAATGATATTCAGTACCAAAAACCTAAGAATCGAATTTCAGCCATACAAAACCCAAGATAACCCACTAAACCACTTAATCAGAATTTCCCAAACTCCACAAAATGACAACATACAGAATGATTTCAACAACGAACGACAAGCTCCACAAACATTCGGTCTGGAGGGTTCGTTATGGTGCACTTCAATATATCACCAGCACGAAGTTTCCTGTCCTTTGCAAATGCATACCACGACTTCCCAATATACTTCTCCAAACAGTTCCTCTTAGCAATCAATATCTCACAATCATATTTCTTCCTACACTCCTCATCTATCAGTTCAATGTAACTTTGATCGGCCATCAACACCTCTTCAACTACCTTTCTTGGAAAATGTTGTGGTAAATTCATTGTTAGAAATAAATATTTCTACTAATCAACAACATGCAAACACTGTATAAACAAACTTACAAATACATTGGTTCTAGCAATTTTGGCCGACTTTATCTTCACCTCCCAACTGTAGTCTCCAGCATTGTTGAAGCAATCATCAGAACTGACCAAGAAACACCAAAAACAGTGTTGTCAATGAAATGCAGAAACATCTAAAACTAGAATCGAAATAATACTATGACTGGGTTTCATATTAACGAACCTGCAAAATCCGTCCTCCGACGATGACTCTTCCGTATAACTGAAAACAACATCCAACGATTAGACCAGGAGGAACCGAAACAATTAGGATAGATGAAGTAAGAAAACATCAAAAACAAAACCAACCCACCTGGAATCAGAGGATAACACGATTGCATTGCATGCCATAGTTGTGAAGATATCTTACAGGCTGGTAGATTTCGAGTAAAACAGATGCAGACTGAGTTTTTACAAATTGAAACGGTTCAGAGCCTTTTAAATACAGTGTTTCTTGCTTTCTTTATGTTAGTCTTGGTGGGACCGGTGGGAAAGGCTGGAAGTAATGTTTGCTTGCAAGGATAACCAAAAAATCATGCGTGATTTCAAGTGAAAACAGTTATGTTAAAATAGGATTAGCCATTATTATTCTACTAGAATGTCATACACTTTTTATTGACTTGGTCTTTTATATTAAATTAATTTATTATTAAATACATTTCAGTTTTCCTACTATATGCATGTTTTAGATGTTGTATTTATATGACATAATATTTTTATTCATTATATTTTTTAGCAACCTACATTTCATAAATAACTCTATTGATATTATATGAATACTTAGAAATATATGCTTTTTTTTGTAACTGAAATGCATTCATGTTTTACATATATTATAATTGACACATGTGTAAAGCATTTTTTATATTTTTATGAATATTTTTTGCAATTATGTTATTGCATTTAACATTAAGATTTACTGTTTTTCTGATGAACAACTACAGATCTTCAATGAAATTATGGAAGCTGCCGTTGCACAAAATGGAGGGGTATTTTTTTATATGGTTATGGTGGAACCGGTAAGACATTTATGTGGAAGACACTATCAGCAGCTTTGAGATCAAATCGTAACATTGTCTTGAATGTTGCGTCAAGTGGGATTGCAAGTCTACTTTTACCAGGTGGAAGAACAGCCCGTTCAAGGTTCAAAATTCCTGTTCCTTGTACTGAGTCATCAATTTGTGACATTGCCAAAAAATCCGATCTTGCTGGGTTATTGGAAAAAACAAAATTGATAATTTGGGATGAGACTCCTATGACTAACAAGTTCTGCTTTGAAGCACTTGACAAGTCTTTGAAAGATATAATGGGTGATGGTGAGGTTGGTTGTGACAAGATTTTTGGAGGCAAGGTAGTTGTGTTTGGTGGAGATTTTCGACAAATTCTCCCTGTTGTACCAAGAGGAAGTAGGTCTGATATAGTGCATTCAACAATTAATGCTTCCTATATTTGGGACCACTGCAAGGTTCTAACACTTACCAAAAATATGCATTTGCAAACTGGGTCAGAAAATAACAATGACGAAGACATTGAGAATTTTTCTAAATGGATTTTACAAGTGGGAGATGGTAAAATATCTGAACCCAATGATGGATATGTTGATATTACTATACCGCCTGAATTAATTCTTTTTGATTATTTGGACCCAATTGAGAAGATTGTTACAAGCACTTACCCAAATCTCATTGAACATTTCAAGGATTCTAATTATCTACAAAGTCGAGCTATTTTAGCTTCAACAATAGAGATTGTTGATGAGATAAACGACTACATTACAAATCTACTACCAGGTTCAAATAACAATGTCTTATGCTAATAAAAATTGAACTTCCGTGTTATTATTATATTCATGTCATTCATATTTTTATTAAATGCAGGTGATGTAAAGGATTATATGAGCAGTGATTCAATAGACCGATCTGAAGCTAATGACAATGAGGCCTTTGAGCATTTAACTCCTGAATTCTTAAATTGTTTAAAAACATCAGGTTTACCAAGTCATTCTTTGAAATTAAAGATTGGCACAACAATTATGCTCATAAGGAATTTGGATCAATCTGAAGGTTTATGCAATGGCACAAGATTAACAGTAACTAGGCTTGCCAATCACGTCATTGAGGCTTGCATTATTTCTGGTACCCATATTGGTAATACAATTTACATCCCAAGGATGTCATTGTCTCCTTCACAATCTCCTTGGCCATTCAAGCTTATTAGAAGACAATTCCCAATTATAGTATCTTTTGCCATGACTATAAACAAATCTCAAGGCCAATTTTTGGATTTTGTTGGTTTATATCTGCCAAAAGACGTCTTTAGTCATGGACAATTATATGTTGCCGTGTCTAGAGTGAAAAGCAAGTCAGGTTTGAAGATTTTAATTCACAACAAAGACAAACTCCCATTAGATCATACAACCAATGTGGTCTTTAAGGAGGTCTTCCACAATGTTGTCTAGGTAAAGTTTCATACTCTTTTTATATTTCATTTTTATATTTATCTACCTGTTTCTCTAAGAATTCTTGCGTAATGTTATTATTATTCCATAAACACTTACCACAATATACAAAGTTTTAATTTTCAAATTTCTATTATCATCAGGCCGGAACAACATTTCTATCTCCATGAAATACACAATATGGGGGATGATTACTTTCAAGCGGAAAAAACATTTCTTCATCTATGTTATTCTTTTTGTTAGGGATTTTATGGACCTACATTTGTAATGTCTTCTTTATTTTGATTTCTATTTACTATTATTTTTAATTTTTAAGTAACATTTCATTTCATTTTTTGGTGGGTAATTATTTATCCTATAATTTAAATATTCCCTTTTTTTTTTATTTCTATTTACTATTATATTCTAATTACTACCTTACATTTTATTTTATTACAAATACTAAATAATATTTTTCTTATAAATAAACGTACCTTTGCGGACGCACGGGTCTACGACTAGTTATATCTATAACATTCTCTTCTATTATTTTGTTAGTACGTAGGATATTTTTAGTGAGGGGAGAAAAAGAGAGAATAAAGAAATAATAATTTTATTATTGAATTGAATTGTACAAATTGAATTACAAACTATGTCTATTTATATATAATTAACTTGTATATTAAGTGGGCTAACAAACCCTAATTGGACTTGGGCTTGGACTATTCAACTTAGATTATATCTTATATCTCAACATACCCCCTATAATCTAAGTTGTCAAACATACACTAATCATAGTCGATCTAAATTATTCCTAATTTCTTTCTCAAATTTAGGAATTTGTCGATCTTCAATCCTTTGGTGAAAATGTCGACCAACTATGATTCACTTGAGTAATGTCTTACATTAAGTTCACATTGATTTGCCTTCTCCCTCAGAAAGTGAAACCTAACTTCAATATGCTTACTCTTTCCATGCAAAACTGAATTTTTAGCCAGATTTATGGCTGACTTGTTGTCGATATGTAGCACCAGGGGTTCCTTCACTTTTACTTATATTTCTTCAAGCACATATTTGGCCCAAATTACTTACACACATCATAGAATCATGCTATATATCCAGCCTCACACGATAACAATGCCACCACATGATGTCTTCTCGAGCACCGTGAGATTGGAGTACCAAAGACTTGAAAGAAATAACCAGTTGTGATTCTTCAATTTTCCTTATCTCCACACCAATTAGCATTTTAATAGAAAGTAACCACCATAACTTCTTTAATTTCAGAATCACGTCAAAATAGAATTCCAGAGTTTATCGATCCTTTTAATTTTTAGGGTTAAACAAAATACAAAAAATATGTGAGGAATTATTTCTATACAAAATAATGAATGTACCATAATGAGATATACCTACGTGCACCAAACTTGCAGTAACCCTACGTTCAACCATCGATTTCCAACGATCTTACCCTTTATATGTTTAGGGTAAATGATGAAACTATCTAATCCCTCTATATTTGGATCATGTACTGGCGCAAGAGTAAACATCTTGTCTTTGTTGTACATAACGGTAGATAAAATTTTCAAATATGAACCTTCAGAGGGATTCAACAACTCGTTATCGATTTCTTTATTGATTAGGGCAGCTAAACAACTCCATTTTTGTGCTTGCACCACATATAACATTTATATCAAGCAATTGATCATCATCATCTTCTTCTTCATTCATACATTGTGGGACAGTTCCACTTATTCTCTACATAAAAAAACACATGAACACAAAACACAATATTCTCACATACACAAAACATAATTATCACAATATTCTCACATACCGCATATAATTATTTTATTTGTTCCATTTATTTCTTGCGAGTTCCTCTCCCCTCTTCTAACTTCTCTTCAAATTCTTTCTTTTGAATTTCCAACTTCTTCTCAAAATCTTCCATTGTTTCTTTTTTGCACCTGTCTGGTGTTTTTTCTAGATGAACAAAACCACATTCTCATGTTGATGTCATCTCCAACACATCAGACACGCCCATCATGATCCTTTGTTCCAATTTCTTATACTAATATATTATGTTGTGGTTCTGGAACAAAGAAATCTTCATGGACCGAGACAACCAATGAATCTTACACAACATGATAAGACATACATTGTTAATTACAAAAGCAATTTAAATAACACTTCACATATACACAACAAGTCCTACTTACAATTTTCTCAACAATAATTCTTGAGGGCTATGAGGTGTAGTCTCCATTTGACCTTTGCCGAGACCTCTTACACTTCTCATGTCGTGATGGTGAAGATGGTTCCCGGTCACAACTCATGGAGTCCGCATCTCCTAGTTGTTGTCTTTTTTCCAGCAATCACTGTTTTCTCAAGTTTCCTGTATCCCCATGAGACAATCTATAGGGGTATTTGTTTTTAGCCTTGTTCACCTTCCCGCTTCACTTTTAAAATATTTTAAACATAAAAAATATTAACGTCCATGGTTATATCTATAAAATTATCTGAAAATACAACTTATGTTTTTTGTTTTTTAACAAAAAATGAAAGGCTTCTCTAAAATACGGAAGAAATCTCTCAAATTAAGAGGCGCCGAGAATTGAACTCATGAAACATATGAGATATCTCTGCGATTGAGTAGCTCAACTGTGATGATACACCAAAAATGATTAATTAAAAAATAAAAATTACATGGGCACCTGAAATTATAGATATCTCCACGGTGCCCTGAAGGACCGTAGTAAAGGTGATGTTGTTGTATGTACTTTTTGTAGTAGTGATTGAAAGATAATGTGAAAACATTTACTCCAAAACCATTGTCATCCACACATTGGTTAACTAGCTTTTATAGTCAAAGAATATGTTTATTGGTTTTGCTATGGAAAAAATAATAGAGATGATTTCGTTTTTTTTAGGAATATAGAGTAATTGATTTTAATGAGGCTTTGGACTATGATAAAGAAATTGTTATTTAATTGAATATCCAACTAATATTTTCTCAAAGGCGTATAATTCAAAGAAAAGGACAGTTTGATGAGAATTTGAATATCCCATCAGTTGAGTTATTTGAAGTGGAATTTTTATGGTTAATTATTTTCTTTGCCTTGTTGATTAAACTATTGTATCTCATAATAAGAATTTTGAAAAATACCAACAATAAGAAAGTGTTTTTTATTTCTTATTTACTTCTCTTAAGTTATAGTCATTGGACAATGCAACTTTAGAGTTTTGTTGTAGTTATTTTAAGCATATATTGAAACATAATGAACGATCTGATATTGATGAAAAATAACTATGTGTGGAGTTAAAGTTACTTAAGGATATCTTGCATAGAGAAAAAATTAAACCTATTGATATATAATTTTTTAAGGCATGAATTGTTTTCCTAATACAACTATTGCATATAGAATTTTATAGATTATTTATGTAATAGTTGCTTCTGTTGAAAGAAAATTTTTCATAGTTAAAGTAGTTGAAGTCTTACGAGCAGTCAACCATGTTACGATAAAGACTTAATGTGTTAGCATTAATAGCAATTGAAAAACGATCTATTAGATAAAATACAATACGAAGACTTAATTGATGAATTTGCTTTGTCACGAGGATGGTTCTTTTTAAGTAAATAGAATAGTGAATAATATTAGCATGAAATTGTATTTTGATATTATTGATTAGAATATGTAATTTCTTATGATATTTACAAGAATGATTGTTTTTGTATACTATTCATGTAATTTCCAGTTTAAATTAATATTAATTATTGTTTTTTCCTTAAACTTGCGTTATTTTATTAGGGACCCCGTTTCAAGATTAGAACATGGCCCCAAATTTCGTTAGACAATCCTGAATGTATCATCGGTAGTAAAAAATAAATCACACATAATCAATCAAACCAATTTTTTTACGTATTTATCCCTTCATCGTTTTACTTTAAGCAAAGTATTTTCCTCAGCATAATCACCTAAAATAAAGAGAATTATATTTGAGAGTTATTAACCAATATTTCAACTAAATTTTAAATCTTAAATGTCTTTGTTATACAATGATAATTAGGGAAATTGTCAACCTCGTCCTATGTGGTGGAATAGAACCCTTTGAAAAATTAAAAATATCCTTCTGATTATGAAGATGCATCTTTGGGCGCATCATATGTCTTACTTCGAACACACTCAAATTGAGTATCACCTGAGTTTTTTTCCAAAATATATTTTAGAGATACATCTTTGAAACCAGTTCATTTCCACCTCATACATGCCTCACTAAAACACTTTATTTCTGCATTAATGGTTCTGGAGATAATTCTCCATGTTCTAATCAAACATAATCTAGAGATGTATCTTCAGAACCGCACCAAGCAATGATTTTTTGAATTTGATTTATAGATGCTCTAATAAATTTGATGGGATATGATTTTACTTTGTAAAAATTAAACCACACACTTAAGAATAATATGAAGTCAAAATGACATATGTAAGTTAATAAATCAAAGTACACAATAAAGTCAATATAAAATAGAAATGATAATAGAGTGCTTTATACAAATACAAAATACTATTGTGTATGACGAACTGGGGCCCCCTGTTCCTACGCTTCCTTATGTACTGCAGCGCCACATCCATTATGGCCTTTACTGTTGGGTGAGAATATGGAGTAGGAAAATCATCTAGAATGAGGTGAATAAACAAACAAAATTTTCTCAAATGATTTTCCAAAATGGATTATCAGAGGTTTTTTAAGTTTGCACGCATTAGACTTAGAGTAAAAACACGAGAATTATACTTTTATTAGAACTTGATCACGCTAGCACTTAATCAATTCACAAATATAAAAGATGGTTTGTTTAGGATACACAAAGGTATTAAATTGATTCGGTGGAAAACTTCACGAGGTGTGTTTATACGACGATTCAATTTTAACAAACTCTAACCTCAACAGTTTCTCATAATTTAATCAACACTAAAGCTCAATTAGGCACCTATTATATCAAAACCCAACCTTATGTAATAAATAACTACTAATTGAATAAACGATAAACTATTTTAAGAATTAAAAAACATAAGCATGTAATATCCTATGAAAATTAAAGACAAGTGTGTGTGTGTGTGTGTGTGTGAGAGAGAGAGAGAGAGAGAGAGATAGAGAGAGAGAGAGTGTGTGTGTGTGTGTGTGTGTGTGAGAGAGAGAGAGAGAGAGAGAGAGAGAGATGACACTGGGATTTATAGTGCTTCAACGTTCGTCCCTACTTTGCCTACTACACTCTTTAATGGTTTCACATTGGTATCTGCTTTGTTTCTTTTTATTTTGACAAATATTGCAAGAGTACATACAATCACTTATCCACAATAATGTTGAGAAAAATAAATTTCCCATCTTGATCTTGACTTATATACAACTTAATGTCAAACTCTTCTACATAATGCTTACTTGATTCACGCTTCTTGAATCTTCCAATATCACTAATTTGCTCCATGCTTTTGTATGTAGTACTCACCCCTTGATCATACTGATTACTTGAGCAATGGATTGTCTAAAGATTTGAGAATAACTCTACCTTGTCCTTAACCTTCAGTACAGTCACTACCAAGGTAATATGGAGAGAGGAATCTCCATCTTTTTAGTAAAATTTGTCAGCTCCAATGACCATAACCTCAATCTTGCAAGCTACTTAAACATCTTAACCAAATCTTCAAGAATTATTAGTTTTAAGAATACGTCTCTCTCAATCAATTAAAAATCTCTAATTATCAAGACCTGAAATCAAGCTAGAGGTTGAAGATGAAATAATTTTTGTTGCAAGGGTTTTGAACTTTTCAAAAGTGAGAGAGTGTTGGTTTTATAGAAAATCACAATTTTGATTATAAAATTCACATATGAAAAATGATGATAAAATGATTTTATATGGACTTGATATTAAGCACAAAAATGGATGGCGAATGTTAGTTAGATTCAAATTAAGAAAATTTCATGATTTGATTCAAATGAGCAAAAGAAGTGGAATAAGAAGGAGAAAGAGATTTAACACATTTTTAACTGATTTGAATCAAGAACAAAGTCTAATTCGAATATAGACCATGTGGTTTAAATCAAGTGTTTATTCTAATTCAAATCAATTCAAATACAGCCAAATGAAAAATGGGAAAAATGTCTTGATAACACGAATTTGTATAGCATATTTGATTTAATTCTCATAGATAATGTTAGTATTTTTGTTTAATTATTTTATTTTATTTTTGTATTACATTGTTATTTTAATGTTTCAGGTATTTGTATTAAATAAAGACTAATTGAGCAAAGAAATGAAATTGAGGAGAAATCTAATTAAAATGCTAGAGAAATGAAAGAGGGGGTGTGATAGCAAAAAGGAGGAAGTAAGAAGATGAGAAATAATTATACAAAGGCCAATCCAAAGCGCAACCCACATACCAGCTGAGACGATCGTCTCTGGCCCCTTGGAGGCGCCCGCCTCCCAGTGAAGGCCCACCACTTGCCAGCAAAGTGAGACGCACGTCTCACATTCTCTCTTCTACGTGGAGGCGTCTGTCTCCTACATTTTAGGCATTTTTTCTGCACGTTCACCATTTTCCTACAAGCCTACCTACATGTCTACAATATTGGAAACAGAAGTTACACAGTGAGGATATAAAAGGAATGTACACGTCTCAGAGGAGGGGTCAACATTTTTACCGAACAATCGATTTCAAACTTTTCTTTATTCGCATTTCTATTTTCTTTTCAGTTTGGCAATTTTATTTTATTTTCCATTTCCGTTTCTTAGTTTTAGATTTTCTTTCTTTTAGTTTTAAGCTGTTATAATTTTTTCACAACAATTTCTACACCGGAAATTGTTGTGTACTTTTCACTTATCTAACCTTACGTTAGATCTAGTGCTTTTTATTCTTTGTTTATTTTCATTTTTTGAATTCAAGAGTCTTAAGAGTATATCCAGCCAGCCTGTGGTGGAGTACTCTATATTTTTGAAGAACAAGATTTATTACAGTATTCTTGTTTCAGGTTCTTAAATCTTTATTAGCTTAAATTTATTTGCATGCCATTTATTCGTATGTTTCTGGATATGCCTAAATATATGAAATATTGTTGTTTATGCATGATTGAGTTAATAAATATGTCTGGCTAGGTATCGGTATGTAAATTAATCGAACCAAAGGAATCCCAAATAAACTAGCATAATATATGTTGTTAAAAATACTCTTTCTGACTTTGGTATCCAAATTTATTCATTAAAAGGTTTAGAAACCAACAGAGTGAAAGTTTGAGGTTAAATAAACTGGACTAAGGTTAGAAACCAACAGAGCGAGAGTTTGAGGTTTAAACCGGATAGTGGATACTAGGTATTAATTTTAAAGACTGCGGAAGCGTTTTAAAATTGATTAAACCTTATTTATTTTCAAAAAGTGTTTTTAAATTCGGCGGGATAGCGAGAGCATACGTTAGGATTTAATTACATGATCTGATTCAATAGAGCGAGAGTTTGAGATAAGATTTTTAGATGAATATTGTTTGCTGAAAAGACTTTTTATCAACTTGAGAAACAAGCCAGTGGAAATTCGGGCTCCCTAGGTTAGACGAATTACATACCGATATCCATTTAATTAATATTTTTCATTAATCATCATCCAAAAGAATTATTGGCCTTAGCTATATATAGTAACTTAGGATAACAGTAGGTCGATTTATAGTCCCTGTGGATTCAATATCTTTTAAAACTACGCGATAGGATTGTGCACTTGCAGTCTCCCGATTAATAGACGATAAAGTCACGATCAAGTTTTTGGTGCAGTTGCCAGGGACTATTTAAGTCGATATTGTAACTCCTGTGTTACACCGTATAGACTAAGGCACTTTTACCTTGTTTACTATGTATCACCCAAATTTTTTCTACACCCATTATCAGTATTTTGAGGAATCACAAGAATCCCATAAATCCGACCTCAAAATACTGGTGGAAGATTTCAATGCTTCACAAACTCACTCTTACCCAAATTACATCCACAACTACCAATTCCAACATTTTGAGGAGCCACAAGAAACTTATAATTCCAACCAAACTTATCCTCAACCCAATTTCTACAATTGCCACGCCCAATATTTTGAGGAATCACCAGAACCATATAAATCTGACCTCGAAATATTAATGGAAAATTTTAATGAAACATCCAGGATGATAGAACGCTTTGGGGAAACACAAAAGGAGACTCTAACTCACTTTCAAGAATCAGAAGAATCGCAAGATTTCAACTTCGAAACATCAATGGAGGATTCCGATGAGATGCTAAATAACTCTAGATTAGAGTCTATGATTGAGCACTATATAGAGACACAAACTATCCAAAATGAAGAGTTTAGAGAACAAAGTTTTCGAAACAATAAAACCCTTAGGCAACTGACCACTGTGGTTGAGTCTCTCACGACTCACAACATGGCACTAGAGACTCAAATCTCCCAACTTGAACAAAACCTTCTAGGACCTTTCCCCAAGGAGGATGTGGATGTTGAAAAAACCATTAGTGAAAAACAATTTGAAAGTCTTGAGAGTGATAATGAGGTTGAAGAGAGTGATATTGTGGCCGAGGAAAGTTCTGACGAAAAAAGAGTAGAGATTGAGAAAAACCCACCAACATCATTCGAAAGGGAGGTTGTATAAGAGGTAGAGAAGGAAACACATATTGTTACCCCAAATCACTACACCCCACTGATTCCTTTCCTGAAAAATTTTATGGAAGCTCAGGTAGACTCCCAATCTAAAACGTATGTCGAGGTATTGATAAATATCCATACTAATGCACCACTATTTGAAGTCTTGCCTAAAAAGAGAAAATTAGAGGACCATGAAATTTGGGATATAATTATTGTTAACAGGGTAAGGTTAACCCTTGAGGAGGTGGATGAAATCACTAAGCCCAAACTTGAAAAACTGATACTTAGGATAGATCCAGAGCCACCACCACGAGTTCAAAAGAATGAACCACCCCACAGAAGTAAGAAAAGAAAAGGTGAGGGATATGTGAGATGGCTTGATAAGTGGCCCTGGAAAGTCAGCGAGGAATCATTCTCGAGAGGGCCACTATGAGTGTTTACCCTCCTGAACTATCGAGCTTACGACCTTAAACAAGCGCTTTGTGGGAGGCAACCCACAAGTTTTTAATTTCATTCTTGTTCTTATTTTCACTTTTCTATTTTATGTTAATTTTTAAAATTTTACTCGATTATCGGTTGCACCTCTTACTGATATGTTGGTACTACTTCTACATAATACCGATAATTATACTCAATTAAATAATTTGTGTTAATACTTATGGTTATAATTGAGTATTTTAATTATCATAATTTTCCGTCTCCTATCAGTACACTGAATTAATATTTCCTAATATTTATCCTATCAATTATAATGCATGCTAACTATTATATATACTAGTATATATATATATATATATATATATATATATATATATATATATATATATATATATATATATATATATATATATATATATATATATATATATATATATATATATATATATATATATATACACACACACATACATACATATATGTATGCATGTGGGACATGTGAAAACTTATTTTCTACCTCGTGCTAAAAGTCATAACATTACTGTACTTTGAGACATGTGCTTCGAGACGCACGCCCTACTGCCCAAAGAAACCCACGTCTTTTGAGACACATACCTTAATAATTAAGTTCATGTACTTCTCTCCAAGGACGCACGCCTCATCAGTTCTAAGATTCCAACTTTGAGACGCACGCCTCAAGTCACTGCCCAAGACGTTTTGCTTGCGAGACGCACGCCCTGCAGGAATTTAATATTCCTCATTCCACGTGAAACGGTCGTCTCAACCATCGAGGCCCCCGCCTCCACGTGCTTCGCGTCCTGTCTTCCTGTCTCCTTGACTATTGCGATTCCCATGCTCATCTATTTCACTATCCACTATAACTCCTATTCAAACCCTTCTTTATTATTCCTCTAACCAAGATATTCCCTCATCATTTCACACAATTAATTAACCACACTTTTATTCCCCATAATTCCATAAACCATTATAAATATCCACATTCATTTCTTTTCTTTCACAACCTTTCCATCTACATCTCACATATTTTCTCTCCTCTACTTCATCTTTCCACCATTTTTATTTTTCACTCTTTACCCTACCATGGCTTCACGCAACACCAACCGTCAAGTGAGCCCGGAACGACCACCACCCGACCTATCTACAGTGGTGTTCCAGAAGAATGACGACGGGCAGCAACGCAGAAAATATTTAAAATTCTATACACGCTCGGTTGTTCCCACAAAATACGTGGACACTGACTATTTAGCAACTCTGGATTTGACGGATAGCGTCATTTTCATGCTCACCAACACAGGCCTGCTACATCTCTGCACTAATCCATTTCCTACATTTGAACCACTCATTTTGGAGTTCCTCAGTTCATTTTCCTACACCACTCCTCTTGGTGATCCTTTCACAACAGGAACCGCCAATTTCCGCATGTTCAATCGTGAGTACGCTATAGATCAAGAAAGGGTGGCCGAACTTTTGTAGTTCACACAAGGGCAAAATATCTACTACAAACCTTTCGAATCAGAAAGGGATGTATCTTGGGATCAAATCGGTTTCTCATTCTAGCAAGATCTGACCGGCCAAACAACTGAAAGCTGGAGGGATATATATGCCTCTCACATTCACAATCCCGCCTTGAGGTATTTCCATCGCATCTTAGCGAACACAATTTTTGGGAGGACAAATAACCACAAGGTCAACCAAAATGAAATGTTTTTTCTTTTCTGTGCACTCAACGGTAGCGCAGTGAATGTCGCGCCTTTCATGCTCAGCCATTTCCAAACATGTGCCAATGCGACAGGTATAAATCCTTTCATTTTTGGTGGTCTAATAACATCATTAGCTTACGCTTTGGGCCTGGCCAACGAACTTTTATCCATTGGACATCTTATGATGCCAGCACAACTTCTTGATGTTATTTATTATCGTGACTCGCATCTAATCTCACCAAGGCAAGATGGAAGGTTTACTTTGATGGTCAACAAACGCTTAGTCCCAAGTGTGGTTCTACCCTGTCCGAATCAAATTGACGTGAGAAACAACAATCATTGGCGTTTTGTTCTAGATGCACCTACTGCACAACCGCCTCCAAAAAATCCTCTGCAACCTGCCACCCTTGACGCAATGTATGTTGTTATCTCACGACAAGATCAGCGTTTCCAAGCAATGAAATAGAATCAAAACGAAACGTTGCGTCTGGTTCGAGAGTTACAACGAGATCAACGTGAATATACTTTTCAGACTGACCGTAACTTCGAAATGATGTCAGCTCGAATGACGGATGCTCTACATCTTAATGATTCCGATTCTGACAGGCGCCGACGACCACGAACTAGAGGACGAGGAGCCCGGGGACACCATCATCCAAACAACGAGTGATTACCCTTTTCCTTTTGATTCTCCTGATTTTATCGCATTGAGGACAATGCTCATTCTAAGTATAGGGGAGTCAGAACATTTCTTATTTCATTTTCTCTACTTTATTAGTATTTCCCTTTTTGTTTCCTTTTTCCCTGTATTACAAAATTTCTATTCAATAAAAACATGTTTATGTAATTTTAAGTCTTTTATGCAAAAGTTTCGTATTTATTCGAATTCCTTCATTTTCTTGAGCCATAACAAAAAATTTCAAACGCATATCTTGACATACTCAAAGAGTATTAAGGTTGCTTATTTTTATAAATAAGAACTTGAGTGCGACTAAAGCAAAATTATTACCGTCCTAACACTTCAAAATCCCAACGCACTAGATCGATTTAAGTACCTATTATACCAACACCTTAAAACTTAGTTTTAAAGTAACCCTGAGTAGTTTATAAAAGCAGTCGGCTCCGCCTTGAACGACAAACTACGTGGAGAACCGATGAATATAAGTGATTGATGAAAAAAATTTAAGAGAAAATTGTAGGAAATGCACTTACTAAGTTAGATGGTCCTCACCAGATCATTTACCCCAACAGTTGCGGACACTATAAATTTTTATGCAAACAGTCCATTATGAATTGGTTTAGTGGTTCCTAGTGTTATGCTTGGTAGGGCGGACTACGGTCCGATCCCCCGCAATTTGTAATTGGATAAGAGAGTACCAAATATAAGTACCAGAACTCCTAGCTGGATTACAAAGATCAAATTCACTAACCGATTACTCCACTGTGTGCGCGAAGGGCAAAGGGCTTAATGTGATTGTGCCAGAATGAAAACGGGTGAAACAAAATGAAAGAATTAGGTTGAACTATAATAGCATGACTTTAATTGGTTTGCAAAAATGGGGTTATCTAGTGTTTATACGGTAGGTTTGGTGTCGAAGTCCAACTTAGGTTATCCAACAAAGAATCGACTTGCAACCAAGTACGAACTGAAGTATATTTTATATTCGCGTTTGACTAATGCTTAAGAGATTTTCATTTAACTTTTTGCTTGAGGACAAACAAAGGTTCAAGTATAGGGGAGTGTGATAACACGAATTTGTATAGCATATTTGATTTAATTCTCATAGATAATGTTAGTATTTTTGTTTAATTATTTTGTTTTATTTTTGTATTACGCTGTTATTTTAATGTTTCAGGTATTTGTATTAAATAAAGACTAATTGAGCAAAAAAATGAAATTGAGGAGAAATCTAATTAAAATGCTAGAAAATGAAAGAGGGGGTGTGATAGCAAAAATGAGGAAGTAAGAAGATGAGAAATAATTATACAAAGGCCAAGCCAAAGCGCAGCCCACAGACCAGCTGAGACGATCGTCTCTGGCCCCTTGGAGGCGCCCGCCTCCCATTGAAGGCCCACCACTTGCCATCAAAGTGAGACGCACGTCTCACATTCTCTCTTCTACGTGGAGGCGCCCGTCTCCTACATTTTAGGCATTTTTTCTACACGTTCATCATTTTCCTACAAGCCTACCTACAAGCCTACAATATTGGAAACGAAAGTTACACAGTGAGGATATAAAAGGAACGTACAAGTCTCAGAGGAGGGGTCAGCATTTTTACCGAACAATCGATTTCAAGCGTTTCTTTATTCACATTTCTATTTTCTTTTCAGTTTGGCAATTTTATTTTATTTTCCATTTCCGTTTCTTAGTTTTAGATTTTCTTTCTTTTAGTTTTAAGCTGTTATAATTTTCTCACAACAATTTCTACACCAGAAATTGTTGTGTACTTTTAACTGATCTAACTTAACGTTAGATCTAGTGCTTTTTATTCTTTGTTTATTTCCTTTTTTGAATTCAAGAGTCTTAAGAGTAGATCCAGCCAGCCTGTGGTGGAGTACTATGTATTTTTGAAGAACAAGATTTATTGCAGTATTCTTATTTCAGGTTCTTAAATATTTATTAGCTTAAATTTATTTGCATGCCATTTATTCGTATATTTCTGGATATGCCTAAATATATGAAATATTGTTGTTTATGCATGATTGAGTTAATAAATATGTCTGGCTAAACCGAGTAGGTATCGGTATGTAAATTAATCGAACCAAAGGAATCCGAAATAAACTGGCATAATATTATGTTGTTAAAAATACTCTTTCTGACTTTGGTATCCAAATTTATTCATTAAAAGGTTTAGAAACCAACAAAGCGAAAGTTTGAGGTTAAATAAACTGGACTAAGGTTAGAAACCAACAGAGCGAGAGTTTGAGGTTTAAACCGGATAATGGATACTAAGTATTAATTTTAAAGACTACGAAAGCGTTTTAAAACTGATTAAACCTTATTTATTTTCAAAAAGTGTTTTTAAATTCGGCGGGATAGCGAGAGCATACGTTAGGATTTAATTACATGATCTGATTCAATAGAGCGAAAGTTTGAGATAGGATTTTTAGATGAATATTGTTTGCTGAAAAGAATTTTTATCAACTTGAGAAACAAGCCAGTGGAAATTCGGGCTCCCTAGGTTAGACAAATTACATACCGATATCCGTTTAATTAATATTTTTCTTTAATCATCATCCAAAAGAATTATTGGCCTTAGTTATATATAGTAACTTAGGATAACAGTAGATCGATTTATAGTCCCTGTGGATTCGATATCTTTTAAAACTACGCGATAGGACTGTGCACTTGCAGTCTCCCGATTAATAGACGATAAAGTCGCGATCATGTCTAATTCAAATAATGTATAAAGTCTTATTCAAATCAAATCCGCCAAAGATGACCCATAAATGTCTGCTTTAAATATGTATAAATTCTAATTTTAATCAAAGTGTTTGAAAAACCTTGGGTTTCCTCTATTCAATCGGATTCGAGTCAGGATATGTGCTTGATTTAAATTAAACACACAAATTCTTAAATTTTCAAAATACTGGGAGATTTTTCTTTCCACCTAACTTAAATCAATAATGCACATGGTTTTTATTCCACTGACCCGTGCAATTGACTGAAAGCATCATGGTTAGGCTAAAATATAACTATTGATTTATGCATGCTAAAACGAATAACCAAATCGATTCGAACTTGATTCAGTGATGTGCAATCATGAAAGAGACTCAATAAATGATATTAGCTGAAAGCAAAAAGTCAAGCAACAAAATAAACGTATTATAGGTGCTCTCTTGAATGTGTTAGGGACATGCAATAGTCTCCTTCTAGGATATGCAACTTCATCTACAACGTCCATCACCTCAGAGTAATCTAGTAAAAGTCCTCGGTCTATATCTGCCAGCCTAATCTCCACGATACGAAGACATCTAGGCAACACACTAATAATATGATTTCCACAAACCACTCCTCCTCAAGTATCTCTTGATAAGCTAGCCTAGGTGAATATCTAGGAGCATTTGATACCATATATGATGTGACACCCTAAAATACCATTGAATGTAGTCGTGTACAACACTTCACTTGCTAAGAGCTATGTTACTTTGTGCCTCATACAATACCATATGATAAAGATAATGATCAAACTTGGTATTCATATATCGCCGTGTCATAGCAGGAGGAGAGAATTGTGAATGGTCTCTGAGAACAAGTTGCATGTAGCCGAACTATCGCATCACATGCTCAGGGAGATAAGGATATTTCAAGTGTGAATTGCAAACCAACCATCCTGCTCAAATTTCTTAGTCTGGATAGCTGCAACACATCCATGAACCATTGTTGATTAGGCACCTGTAGACTTGTATTCTTCCGTCCATCGTTGATAAATTTTAAAGCTCATAGTAATGCAATATAAATAAATCATCGCCAGACATGTCTTTCTAAGTAAGGCGAAGAAGTGATATTTTTCATTTTATTTTCATGGTTTATCTCTTTATCCCAGACACGTCTAACACTATGGTCAGGGTATAGAGGCAACAATGATAAGTCACATTGATCTCCTTTAGACCCTTATAGGGCCATGGGTGCCTCTTGCGGGGACTCGGGTACTTGTCGGGCATTGGGTGCTTCATGTTGAGACAGGGGTGCCTCATGTGCCTCAGTAGGTGACACCTGTCTCCTACGGGAAGATGAAGCTAGAGATGAACGAGCCTTGGAAGTTGACATCTCCACAATGACCATGCTTGAAACAATAGGTGCTTGGGAAGCTTGAGATCTTTCCCTCTGAACTGATGTAGTTTGCATAAATCAAGTGTGTCTCAATTTATCTTGCCTATCTGCCATAATGCCTAAAAGAACACCAAATAACCATTACACAAATGAAACAAGCAAAAAATACAGACAAATAATTTCTGAAGATGCGTCTATAGTTTTTGGGAAACAAAATGTTGAAAATTTTCGGAGACGTATTTTCTTAATGTTCTACAACTCATAAATATGCCAATGGAGGAAATGCAATTCATGCGAACATCCAAAATACCGCATTGATTAATAAAACAACCTATCAAACACATTGTTCATGTAAATGAAATATCTAAACTACCTATTAGAAACCTAATGCTTAATTTATATAAATGTTCATGGAAAATAAAAAAACTTTAGAAAAAAAAACTTATCAAATATGACTTAAATTTGATGTTGATGGAAGAAGATTTGAAGTGAGTTGAATGATTTTGAGAGAATGTGAGTTGGAAGATTTTGATAGATGAGAGGTTGAGTTTGAGAGAGTATTTTCAGAAGCAAGGAAGGAGAAAGGGCTATGACACCCTTTTGATAAAACAACGTCTCAAGATACATCTCCGTAAGGTACATAGAGATTCATCTCCGCAATTGGTTTTAACATAGCTTCGGGGTTCGATTCAAGAACAAATAAATTTGTGGTACGTCCGAAGATGAACCTCTGAAATCTAAAAATATTTTATTTTTTATTTTTTAGAGGGTGTGCCTTAAACAATTCCCTAATTTAAATGGAACTTAATAACAAAATTATATTTAACAACAATCAAAAATATGATTCAATAAATTTAGTGATTGATTCAATACTAAACTAAAAATCGATCAAAAATATGATTAAATGAATTGAGTGACTAATTCAATAATAAACTAAAACATTGTTATTCAAACTTATATTTTCTAGCAAATATAGATTGATTCGGTTGATAAAGAGTTTAATTCACACACCGAGACATCGTGAGTTCCACTCTTGCATCTAGTATGAAGATCACCTAAATTGCCCAAATCACCTAATATTTTTAATAAAAAACATTGTATTTAATATCTATTTATTTCAAACACTACTTAATGTTTGAACGATTTAATTTAATTTTTTCGTTTTTACTCTGATTTTGACTCATCAGCGATTTTAAAAGATCCACTGAGCCTGATTTAACTCCGATTTCCGGTTCAATCGACCGGTTCGGTTGGATTTTTAAAACATTGATTTTATTTGAGTTGTATAGGATTCTTCATAAAAAAAATGTTCATTTTTTTGGACAGTTTTGTTGTTTTATTTCTCTGAAGAAGTGAATGTACGGTTTAATCATTTAACAGATAGGTGAAAACAGCATCACCATTTTACTTCCACCGCGATTAGCGGCTACCTTCATCTTCCCAATGTCGCCGCCTCACATCTTTTGCCACCGCTCCGCTGCCGTCACCACCTCCGCCTCACCTTCCTTTCACTGTCACCCCACCAACGCCGTACACGTTTGTTTTACCTGATGTTTGCCCTTTTTTTTTATGTGGAAAAAATGATAACTATATGAACTCAATCAACCAGGTCATAGCCATGCTCATTGTTCTAATTATGGCATTTTTAACAACTATTCATGCTTTTGTGTTTCAAATTACTTTGGATAATAAGCAAAATTAGGGCAAATCCTATATTGTGATTAACCTTTTCATCATTATTAGGGTTCTTTATTTTCAATTTACTATTAACCAAATTCATTAGTTGCTATTTGTCATCAAATGGGAAGAGTATCAAAATTTGTTAGTTGGAATTCGAGTGTTTTATAGTTCTTTTCTATTATTGTTGTTATGAGATTCTAGTTCTAGGTTATTATGAATAAAATGGTTTCTTGTGTTTCCTTGTGGATCTCATTTGAAGTAACTTGATTTTGATTTCCCTTTGTCAGGGTAGCAATGTAGCATTATAAGAGAAATATACTAGAATGACCAAGCGGTATATGTATTATATGGCGTCTCCGTTGTGATCATATTGGAAATGAGATGACAATCATGCTTTGTCTCTAGAGGTAACCTTTTTGATTGCTTATTGTGTTATGATTTTGAATAATACTTACAACTAAGCGCCGTAGTAGTTTATTTTTGCCAGAATTTCTTTTCAGCATTTAGTGACCTTATTATTAGAAAAATTAGGTCAATACAGAAATAGAAGGCAAGCGGGCAACAGGCTGCGCCGCTATTCCTTTTTGGATCGCAAAATCAATTCTCTTAAAACTACATCCATAGACCTAGGAGTTACAACATTACTAGTCATAAGCCTTTGAACTCTCTGTAAAAGATCAACTGCTTCTGGTGCTAAGAAACCAAAAGTGTCAAAGACAAATGGTATAAAAACATGTCGAAGTTATTTAATGGAAGTTTTTGTCGGGGGCTAAACAATTGTTGAAGTTATTTATTCGTTTATTTAACCATAGCGTTTTAGTTCTGTGGCTATTTACTTCTTCATTATTCTGAACTTTTTTCTTTGTGTCAATGGGTAAAGGATCTTAGATGATATCACGGCGATGTTGGATTCATTTTGTATGTGTGTGATTTTCAAGATTTTTCGCAACCTTTTTTGGCTGTTGAATTGCTACAACAATGTTTTTTTTATTTTTATTTGGATTAGTGATTTCAAGAGACTCTGCCTCTTACTTTTGCTTTTTTGTATGGTACTATAATCGATTTGTTAGCAGAAATGGTAATATGACTGACGTATTTTGGAATGTATTGCTCTGATTGGCATCGGTTCGTGAATCTTCCGGCTGATGATAAATATTTCGTTTAGTACAATGCATCTCATAGGTAATCCGAAAATGTTAAGTAAATTGTAAAATTTTGATTGGTGACGCTTGCACGTGCGAGAATGGGAACACGTGGCTTTGGAGGAGGCCCCTTTTTATTTGCTGTCTTTCCCCTTTGTTGTCTGCTCAACACAAACCTAGGTTAAAAAATATTTCAATCAAGGTGGGTGGAGGAATCGACCTTTCATAGTGCATTTCGAGGGAAAAGTCTGTTGATTATATGGAACGTAAGGGAGAGAAAAGTCCACCTAAGGGAGATGAAGGTCTAACAATTCCGACTGGATGGAGTGTTAAGTCAGAAGTTCAAAAGAATGGTCCCATAAAAAGGGTACTAAAAAATCTACTTTAGATTTGCTGTTTATGTTTTTAGAGTAAAATTATCGAGATCTAGTAATGACATTCAAGATTTTGATATTTATTGATATCGATAATAGCTCGAATCATTACGCGATTGTTGATTCAATTCATTTCATTTTATGAATTCAGATTATGCTGCTGATTTTAATTTGCTTTGAAATCTAGTAGTGACATTCAAGATTTTGATATTTATTGATATCGATCATGGCTCAAATCATCTTTTACGAGATTGCTGATTCAGTTGATTTCATTTTATGTATTCAGATTATGCTGCTGATTTTGATTTGCTTGGAGATCTAGTAATGACATTTAAGATTTTGATATTTATTGATATCAATCCTGGCTCAAACCATCTATTACGCAATTGCTGATTCCGTTTATTTCATTTTATGAATTCAGATTAAGCTGCTGATTTTGATTTGCTTTTAAATCTAGTAATGACATTCAAGATTTTGATCTTTATTGATATCAATCCTGGCTCGAACCATCTTTTACGCGATTGCTGATTCAGTTGATTTCATTTTATGTATTCAGATTATGCTGCTGATTTTGATTTGCTTGGAAATCTAGTAATGACATTTAAGATTTTGATATTTATTGATATCAGTCCTGGCTCAAACCATCTATTACGCAATTGCTGATTCCGTTTATTTCATTTTATGAATTCAGATTAAGCTGCTGATTTTGATTTGCTTTTAAATCTAGTAATGACATTCAAGATTTTGATATTTATTGATATCAATCCTGGCTCGAACCATCTTTTACGCGATTGCTGATTCAGTTTATATTGATTAAAAGAAGGGAGCTGAAATTCTTTAAGTTCTACCGACTTGCAGTTTGATTCTGACTAAATTGTCCTAGATTGCCTCTATGGGCCCTGTCCTTTTGTCTATCATTGTCTACTTGTCAGGATACCCTTAGTTTTTTTAAGAATTTTTTTAATGTAGTTGAGTTTGTGCTTCAAGCCTTAAACTACTAAATGTATTTCTTGGTTTAAAGGGAGCTTTCTCTGTTTTCCAATTTTTATGCCACGACCTCGAGCACCACTATCTTCCTCTGATTGAGCAATATATTGCCTTTGCTTGGTGCTTATGAGGCACAAATACAAACACAAACACCACACAACACAACACTACACTGACACTCAAATCACTGATACAAACAATGTATACACGGGACACAATACATGATTGCGTGTACTAGGCATGTTTGGTGTGTCTACAGGCCAATATTGAAAACATGTGAAACATAAAGAGTGTCAGGCACGTGTCTAAAGAATGTTGCATATGTGCCAGTGGTGGAAACATGTGTGACATAATAGTGTATGAAAATATTAGATGTAGAAAGAAAGGAAATAACTTTTTAAATAATCTCCACCAATGTTTCTTTTTTGTATGAATGTCTATCACTGACTGTGTTGTATTTTTCTGTTGCAGTCTTATTATTGTCCTGACACTGGGCAGCATTTCTATACATATCCTAATCTCATGCGCTATGTGAAATATGCTAAGCGATATCAGGTTGGCGCTTACAAACTGGTGAGTTGAATTTCATTTTTCCTGAATCATCATATCAATGTGTTGTTCTTATCAGGCTCGCAGTTTTCCATCAATTTTGTTAAAGTTTCTTGCTATTTAGACATGTAGTATATTAAATATGCCCCGTAAAAGTGTCAAATGATTTTGGTTAACGCTTTATTAAGTTTCAACGTGGTTACTGTACTGCTGGAGTTGAGGAGTGTGACAAATTCTTGGAATTGTGGATCTCCCGCACTCACTGCAGAAATTCAACTGTAAAAAAACTCGTGACTAAGTGTCGTATATAACAAAAACATTTCATTCTGAGTTAAAGTTTTTCAGTTGGAGTCTGTTAGTCTATTAGATTAGATACTAATTTTATTGTTTTTCAACTTGTCTAGTTGATTTCCATTTCGGTTTCTAAGTTCCTTTTGTGTAGATTTGTTGCCTAACCTTAAAGTTTCTTCTGTTTATATTTGGTTTTGAGCTAAGCTATCAACGAAAATCTAGAACATCATTGTAATGTTTCTTTCTATTTGCAGGGTAGTAAAGCAATTAGAAAAAGGGAAGACGAAGCGCTGAAGAAAAAAACTTCCATTGGTCGTAGGAAGACATCTGCTGCCCTATCAATTCGTGGGAGACCACCACGTCCATCAAACTCAGATTCGTTAGCTGCTACCAAGAGTAAATTTCTGAACAGAACTTTTAAAATTGATAATGTTTGTCTATGATCATAGAAGCGTACCTAAATCATAGGATTATACACTGTCTAAACAATTAGGAGTTCAATAAAAAGGAGAATTTAAGCTGCATAGTTTCACTCAAGGTTTGAGCAGTCGCGGTGACGGCTGCGCCACAATCTGTTAATATTGCTGAAATCTGTGGCCAAATACACGGCTACTGCAGCTCCCATAACGATCCCAGACACATCAAAAACCTTTGATGCTACGACCCTGGTCGAGGTCACAAACCATTTTTTAAAACCTTGGTAGCAAGCCCTCCATCATTTTGTGTTTAATAACAAGGAAATTGATTCAATATATGTTTCTTTCAGATGATGGTTATAAACCATCCAGCTCAGGTGAGAGCACTGACGAGGAGAAAGATGAGGATTATATATCCGAATAAGATGCCGGTGTCTCTACTCACTTGGCAAATGATGGAGCGGGTAAAGTCCAGCAATCAATAAAATAAATAGTGACTACTTAATAGTCCATTTGCTGTTAATTCTTCGTCGTCGTTATTATTCTGTTTACTTATAAACCATTCTCTTGTCAGCAGCTTTATTTCATTTCACATACTCTTATTTTACTGTTTCTGTTTTCAAATTTTAAAAAGGTTTTGAATAAATTTTAAAGCTGCTTTTGAATAAATTTTAGTGCATACAATGTTAATGACAAAAATAACATAGTTTATATATCAAATTGGTTGAAAATTAAAACAGAATATCATATCATCACACCCGAACACACATCGATTAAAACTCTTAAAGGGACTGAAGAGATTTTTTTATAGCAGTAATTTTGGACCTTGAAATCTGTAAATGCAAATCCTTGATTCACTTCAAAATTCACTTGCTGATTCTTTCCATCCACCAGTCTCCTCCTCTTCATTGTAACCCAGTTCTTCATTTCTCTGCAACCAATAATTGATAGAACATTTGAATATGGAGAGAAATAGGCACAACAGAATGAAGAAAAGTAATAGAAAAAACAGATTCTATAGCATTATTATTACCTCAGGTTTAAAAGTGAGAGCCACCTTAATCTCACCACAATATTCTTCTTCCTTCACAAGTTTGTAAACACTCTCTGGAAGGCTACCCTCTTCAAACACTGCATCCAAAGGAATTCTACACATAGTAATGAATCCATATTTAGCAGCTGTTTTTAAATTGCAGTTACAAATTAGGTTTATCGGCCAATTTCAGAGTTCTCAGATCGGTGTAAAACGATTTTACTCTGATAGTACGATTTCAGATAAACTCAAAAGAAGATTCACTAAAGCAAAATCTACAAGTTAGAGAAGAATTTAACTCACGTTACTTCTCCAATATTATCATCATTATTATAGTTGTCCTTTTCCATTATCTTCAGATTTAGCTCAGAAGTAGAATCAGAAACAGTAAAAAGAAAGGTTTCATTCCATTGAGGGTTGGATCCAGCTCCTAATATTTCATAATACAATAATCAAGCCACTAAAGAGAAAATTATGCAATATTACTAAGGTTTTTTTAGAATTTTACCTTCTTGCACATTACTTTTGTGTTCCTGTGCTCTGTAAGTTAGGATCACATAAGGATCTATGCTAGCTGCAATTTGAGAACAAAAATTGAAAGTCAATATTCTGGATCCATGGTTTTTATGAAGAAATTTCAATGAAAAAGGCAAAATCATTGACATATACAATATCAAAATTTGAAATCTGGTATTACTTACAGAGAAAATCATTGTCTTCAAGGCCTTTGGCACTGATCAAAATAACTTCAAGTGTTCCACGAGGCATCTTTCTTTGCTTTTGGAATTCTAAATGGTAAAAGACTTTTGATAATGGTTTTTTCTTAAAGTTGAAGTAAAGGTTGATTTATATTGGATCAGAAATGAATGAGCAAGTCTATTATTAAATTGACTTGGAATCTGATCTGTCCGGATCCAATTTTTTTCCTTTTAACACAGACTTTTTTGTTTTGTAATAAATAAAATGTTGAGTTTATAATAACAATCATATAATATACGCCCTAAATCATTTATCATCTTTTTCTTTTCTTAATTTTATTATTGTTTTTAGGTACAAAAGAGAACCTTTAGCCTAACATCTAAAGAAGAAAAAAAATCTATCAACACACTCTTAGCACGTCTAAGGAATGAGGTCTCAGAATTATCATCAATTAAATGAGTTATCAACACACTCTTAACACGTTTAAGGAGCGACGTCTCAGAATTATCATCATTAAATGAGTTTCAACTCATTCCACCATTGGCGGAGTCAGAAAAATTATAAAGACTTAAAATTCATAATTATAAAATTCGGGTATAAAATTTAAAGATAAAAAATTCACAATTATAAAGTCCGGTAAAATATATAAAGACCAAAAATTTATATTGTATATAAAAATTTTTTTTTTTGGCCCTTTTTCAATTATAAATCCCGGGAAAAAAATTTAAAGACCAAAATATTATATTGTATATTACAAAAATAAATATTTGCCCTTTTTTCCTTTTTTAATTTTTTAATTTTTTTAATTTTATTTGGTTAAGAAAAAAGGAGAGCTGGCAATGGCCCTAGCACGTATCTTTGAAACCGCCAATGCATTCGACACTAGATTTGTAAAAATGATGTTGGGTTAAGTGCGACAAAATTCAAACTTTCTCTTAGGCAATACCCTTGTCAACATATCTGAATCATTGTCATTGTTGTGAATCTTCTCAACCTCCACCAACTTGGAATCTAAAGCATCACGAATTCAATGATAACGAACATTAATATACTTCGACCTCGAGTGAAAGAAGGGATTTTTCAATAAGTGAATGACACCTTAATTATCACAAAATAAGACATACTTTTCTTGTTTCACACCAAGTTCTATTGCAAATTTCCTCGACCATAACAACTCTGTTGACGCTTCCACCATGTCTATAAACTCGATTTCTATAGTAAAGAGTGCAACACACTTTTACAATTTTGATTGCCAAGTCACAACTCCCCTAACAAAAGTCACCATATACCCCAAAGTGGATTTCGATCATCTAAGCTTCCTGCTAGATCCGAATTTATATACCTAACTGATATGAACAAGTGATCAGAATCAGAGATGGTCGAAACGATTGATGATCCTTTGAGCAAGTTGATGTTGAGGAGGGGGTGGTGTACCTGCAAGGCACTCTGATGCTAAAGTAAGCAAATGTTCAAGGAAGAAGATAGAAAATATTAGGGTTTTGAGTGTAAGAAAATTGATACTTTGCCCTCAAAGATATGAGGGTTTATATAATGATGTTAGGAGGATTCTCATTGGTTGCTATATTTGGGCCAGGATACGCGGATCCGCAAATATAGTAATTCGAGCTGACTAGGTCAAGACCGAGCAATAATGCTCGTAACTAGACGTTATGTCGAGCATGGGCGACATAACAATCACAGTTCTCAACGTGACAAACTGTGGATCTGCTTGAGTAATGTCGAGCAGAGAATATGCGGTACGGGCAGCTGGGAGCCCTAAGCACGCCGTTGAGACCTGGTAGGCCATTGTACTTTGAGGAGGAATTACCTGCCCGAAAGCTCTCGGGCAGTCCAAAACAGTTTCCTCCCAAGTTGTGGCGTTTACTCGTGGATGCGATGACTTGATCCCAAGGGAGAAGTCAAAGTCATTATGTCCGAGGATACGAGGAGTTGTCGAGGAAGCGAAAAGTTGGAGAATTCGTAGGGTTTTGACTACGTGGCCTCGAGCCGCGTGAAGTGACTGCTGGAAGACTTAGGGACTAGGGGGTAATGATGATTTTCCTAGGTTCCTAGATAGGCGCAGACCCATGCGTGAAGAGGGGGCTATAAAAGCTAGAGGACTCTCTCATTCATAACTTTTCGTTTTTCATTTCTTCTAATTATTTCTGTTTGTTCTTGCTCGACTTTATCATCCATCAATCAAGGGAGTTAATTCACGGTGGTCGACGTCATATTTGCCTTCCTCCACCGTGTCAGATTCACGATTTGCTCATTTCTTCAGTTTATTCCACCTACAAACGGTACGTTTCTAACCTTTTCATAGGAATTTGGCTGTTTAAGCTTGAGATTTTGCTTGCATGCTGTTATACCCCAATATTTTTCCTCATATTTTTCAAGTCAATACACATCTCCATACTCAAGAGTTCCTCAAGGGTTGGCTAGATGAACCCTCTCCTAAGCAATCAACCCACAACTAGGGTTTTGATTCTCTCAAGTAAAAAATGGTTTCTATTGCCTCAAGTGAGCATAATGCCTCCTCATATGTCTTAAGGTATTGCCATGTCAAGTTTCAAGCCTCATAGCTCAAGTTTGCTAAGTCAATTGCTCAGATGATTGAAAATCAGTTGTATTGGACAAAAAGGCAACTGTGGTCAACATACAGTCAAACTTCATCATTTTTTGTCAACACCAAGATTTTGAAGTCACATTCATCATTTGATCAAGGTTTGATCATGATTCATCAAGAAAATCAAAGAATTGATAAAAAGTCAAAGTTTCTAAATTAGGGTTTTTTGATAAAATGTCAATAGAACTTTGACCAAGCATAATTTTCATATGCTTCATCAGAATTTTTTCCATCAAAGCTCATTTTGAAGGGAATTTAATTCTCTATAACTTTGTGTCTCACAAGATTTTTCCCAAAAAACTTCATTTGAGAGATATGAGCCAAGACATCATAGGTCCTCATAAAAGTCAATAAAAAGTCATCTTTTTCCAAAGAAGTTTACATGAGTATGAAAGCTTCAAAGAAGATGAAATTAAAAGGAGAATTTAAAGGACATCTTAAGCTTTCTAAAAAGTCCAAGATCACTCCCAAATGATGAAATTTGAGCAAGATATAGTTGGTGCAAGTTTGGAAATTTTAAGAAAGTGCATGAAGGAAATATGGAGCAATCTTGAAATTTTTCCAAATGGGCCTATATTTTTATGATTACAACTTGTTTCTAACATTATCAAGAGGCCCCAAGCCAATCCATGTGCCATTTTAATGTTAATTGTATTTATTTTTGATTTTATTTATTAAAAATCTAATTAAATTAAGATAAAATACAAAATCAAATGTGAGGCGTGCAAGGCTTGATATTTAAATTCCTTGAAGTCCAATAAACTCAAAAATAGTTGGCAAAAGAGCATGGATCTGATTGGCATGAGATTGAATCAAAATTGGAAACTTTTCATACAAAATTCAAAGATTGGAAATCAAATATTTTTCTCCATCAATGAAATATATTTCCTACATAATTCTTGACCTAATTTGTCCCTCTATATAAACACAAGCCCTTCATATGCACAAAGACACGATTCAACAACCAAAGAACTAGGATTTAGACTTGAAAAATTTCAAGCAAACTTGCACCATCGAATTCATTTTTGCATCCAGTTTAAAACACTTTCGAGCATTCATTCTTGTTCCTGAGTTATCATAGAGTAAGTATGGATCGAAATCCATGGCCAAACACGTCTTAATCATGCATACCATGAACTCCGATTGCACTATATTCATGAATCTTGCATTTTTAGTTTTATCCTGTTTTAATTTGAACTAACCACACTAATGTGTTCCTAAGATGTCATAGAGCAGGATTGAACAGCCGCATGAGGTTTATAATGGCTAAATCGTGACCTGCCATTGCTAGGGCTTTAGAATTGTGAAGCTTCGTATTTCAATTTCTAGGCAGTTTTAGGACGAAAAAACCCCACCATCATGCTCGCAAGGATCAATACAATCGATTTGGGTTTTTGTTTTTCATCAATGGATGCATTTTGTAGGTTTTTAGGGTTGTGGGCGGTCGGAGAAGATGACCGGAGCCCTAGCTCTGGTGAAGGACTCTGGCGCTGACCTTTTGACCTAAGCGTGGCTTCACGTGATTGGACGATTTAAAACCCTGGGCCCCAGTGCACATCCTATATATATATATATATAGTTATCCAAGTGTATAAATTAATGGATGTATCACCACCCCAGTGGTTAAACATGCGTGCGCTAGTCCTCTTTGTCTCTCAAGGCGTGGGTTCGATCCCTTCCTTTTACCATTTTTTTCAATATTTTCTGATTTTCACAAGTATCACATACATGCAATTGGAGGCATGTTATTTAAAACACATGGAGGTGACGTGGTGGTTAGCTTTTGGACCTACAACCTCAAGGTCCTGGGTTCAAGACTTGGCAGGACCATCCCTATTTTTTTAGCACTTGTTTCCTTAACATTTTTCTATTTCTCCTATTTTATAACCAATTTAATTTCTTTTCAAATAATTTTAAAACTATTTTTTAAAATCCTAAAAAATGTTTTAATTTTAGATTTAGGTTTTAAAATCCTTTATTTAATTTTGACACAAAAACATTTTATTTTTCTTAATTAAATACTAATTAATTAGAATAAGGGTTTTTATTCACTAAAATCGATTTCTAAAAAATTCAAAAATATTTTTCTTATAGTAATTAGGTTTGTAACATTTTCCTAACACTTAGAATATTTTTTTTTTCATTTTATTATTTTTGCATTTAAATTCTAGAAATTGATGTGTAGGTCGCAAGGATATTTTTGTAATAACGTAGATTTAATTTCTCGCACTTTACTTTCCGCACCTCTTATTCTGTAACCGCCCCAAAGCCATGTAATAGCGTAGGAGCTTTACTTTCTACTTTTACTTTCCACACTCTTATAAACTATATATACACTGCTTAGATGTATGGCTAATAGGATTGTATGACAAGACTAATCAATCAATCTTAGATCACCCTAACAATCAAGATAAAATATCTGAATTGAACACACTCTTCACACTTGCACCCCTAGGATATCCTCTCTTATTGCCTTAAGAATACAATGGTCATGTCCCTCGAACGTAGGGGTACCATTAGCAAAAGTCCCTCAATTCAAAAATCATCACAAAGATCATAGTCCCTCGATGACCCTTGATGTTGCCTACAAATATATGATCTCATCCCTCGGTTGTTGCCTACGAATAAGTGATGATCGTCCCTTCGAATTTCTAAGGTACTCTTACAATATTTCCTTCAATGACCATACGATGACCCTATGCTTGTCCCTTCACCTCCAACGGATAGGTTTACCTACCAACTAATGGTATGGATAACACTATCCTAAAGGAGAAGGAAAATAACAAGAACAACCTTTCTGAGTAGGTAATAAGACTCTAAATTGCTTGCTCCAATCAAAAAATAATTTTCACACCTCACACTCTTTTCAAAAATATTCAAACAAACACTTTGTATACATTCCAACGATAATCATTACAATGCTTTAAACTTTTCAAAAAAATATTTCCAAACTTCATATACATTCTTGAGGACTGATACAAGAATCATTACGAATTCAAAGCAAAATTATTTTCAAAATACTTTTTCAAATCACACACACACACACACACACACACACACACACACGCTGAAAGCAAGTTTTCAAAAAGTGAGATAAGCAATTAAGAGCCTGTAGATAACTATGGATTGAAAAGGTGCTAATACCTTCCCTTTTCATAATTACCTCCCGTACTCAGAATCTAACAAAGGTCTTTCCTATTCTTTTCACCTTGACTTTATTGGATAAAAGAAAAGTCGGTGGCGACTCTTGCTATCCACAACATTTGCGTTAAAACAAAAAACAAACAAGTAAGTTCTTCCACCGTGTTACATATGCGGTTAGGGTTTATGGTTTTAGGATTTTCTCTAATGGTGAGTGATTGCTCTACTTATTTTCGGCAGTATATGCCACCTGGATCATCTGCTCGCCCTTTGTTTTGGTGATCTAGGTTTGAGTGTTCCTAGTCTGGAAAGGGCTTTGGCCGGGGATATGATCCTTGTTCATCCAAGCCCTTTCACTTGAACAATGGTGGAAGGGTGGATTTGACGTTAATGTCGAGCTCACCTATGTCCTCTACTTTTCAGGTGTTATGGTAAGTATTAATGAGGATCTTGAAGGATCAAGGCAAGCGTTTTCCGGGCTCACTTACTCCGAGTGGAATAGAGAGATTTTGCCAGTGCCCGAGGCTGAAGGGGGTCCTTCTATGCCCGAGGTTGACGAGATCGACGAGGACGATCCAGAAGTTTGGGCGTCTCTCGACGTGTGGGATCGAGTTTCTCAGTTTCCGGGTAACCCTGATGAGGTGTTTTTCCAGGTGAGTTTGTACCTTATGGTTGAAGCTCCCGGGGAGGTCGAGGCGGCCGAGGAAGATTGGTCCGTGCATATTCCATCCGAAGACTGTCGAATCTGCTCGAGATATAAGGTTCGTTACATTCTAGTCTATGATGTATGGATTTGGGAACTGGGTTTTTGGGTAACCTTCACCGAGTTCCAAGTGGGTGTCTTTCTTCATCTTTGTTTGGCCCCGTCGCAACTTCATCCTAATGCCATAGCCTTTATACGGGTTGTCGCACCCCAAAGTTTGCCCTCTCCATTTTATTTTATTTTATTTTGTGTTTAGGTTACCAAGGTTTCTTAGGCCTCAACAAATCTCAATATGTCCATTAGTTTATCTGGAGGTTGAAGACTGCATGTATTAAAGTGTGGAATTAGGGTTTTGGTGTTCAAGTATCTTGAGGATGTCTGTTTCTACGAAGCTTCGTAAATATGCTATTTGGTCAGGTAGAGTATGATTTTGTCACCATCTTCAACCGAGGACTCAGTAAGATGTGATTTGTGTACCTCATAATCTCTCAATTCACTTTCTCCTCGTAGAGCATCACAAGCAAGAATTAGGATTTATATGGCTTTGATGGATCACATATTCACTCAAGGTTTGGATGCTTGATCACTGTGACATTCTCTGTGTCAAGCTATAAGGTTGTAAGCTCAGCATTCATCATCCTCATGTGCTTGTCATCATCACTTCTTGGACTCCTTTGCAAAGGCACGAATTCAGAGATGTGATTTACCTAGTGATTCTTGGATGCATCCTCGTGTGCTTATTGAATTGGATTAAAGTCTTGAGCAAGATCATCAATTGGTTTATGATTAAATTTTCTCATATGTGTATATTTCTGTTGATGTCTATCAATGGAAGTTTGGTTAGGATGTTCTGGTCAAATATTATTTACTCAAAGGAATTACTTGATAAGATTTGGATTCTTTGATTAATTAAATTGCAAGGATAAAGTGTTGCACGAAGAATAAAATTGCGATTAAAACATCTTTTATTTCTTTCTTTTGTTTGAGGTTGATTTGTTTGAATTCAAGTTTTGACTTAAATTTGGATTCATTGGTTGAGTTTCAAAAGTGACTAGGGGAGGGAAATTGTTTGTTTTGTCGTCTTGATTAGAATGGTTGGCATTTCTAACTTTAGAAAAGAAAAGGAAGTTCAAGGCTATATTTTTAACTCAAGATTCATGTCATCATTTTCAATTGCGAATGTCAGAAGTTTATTTCAACTTCAAAGATTCATGGTTCAACCAAAATTCGTGCAAATTTATCTCAACAATCTAAATATTTCTAAACTCATTACAAATTCATTCAAGAATCAAAATTCTTACTCAATTAACAAGAAACATTCAATTTTTGGGTTCAAGACCTCAAGATTATACCATCATTTTTTGTTGATACAAGAAATTCCCAAGTCCTAATACTTGAATTCTAATTACATCAACATTTCAAATGACATTGAAACCAATTTCAAAAGGTCTTCCAAGTTATTACAAGCATGGAATGATTATGTTACAAAGTTCCTACAATTTACAAAGAAACCAAGTTCGAAGATTTTATAATGCAAGCTCAATTGATTCTTAATCTAATCTTAAGATTGCTAGTGAGTTCTTCAACACTTCTTGAAAAGCTTCCAATTCCTATGCATCTTTTGCTTTGCCACCAATCCATGTTGTTCATGAAACAAAGAAACGAATGGTTAGTGATCGAAAACACAAATTTGAAACGCAAGCAAGAAAATTTCAAGGAACTTTTCTTTCTCAATTTCATCATTAAAGTTAAGTCAGGAATCAAATTTAAGGGTTTTAATCATGTTCAAACAACAAAGCCTCATAATCAGAGTTACAAGATTAATCATAGGCTTAATAATCGTATTGCAAATCACAAAGACAAAAACTCGGTTCACAAGGGAGGTGCAACTCAAGATAGCATCATTGTACAACAAACAAGCCAAGTACCAAAAATCAAGTAATATTTCCACCTAACAACATATCGAAATTAAGGTAACAAACCTATTAAGCAAATATCGAGGGGCCATCAATAGCAACAAAACCCTAACTCTCAAGATCACTATAAAAGCATCGAATGCACATAAATATAGGGAGAGCCACATTCACACAACCACATTGTTCAGAGAAACCAGAAAACCCTAATAGCAGCAACTACCATTCCCAGAAAATGATACAAACATAAAACCTTAACAAAAAACATCGCATCCATCTTTCCAAAACTAAATACCAGAAGTAACCATGACAAATAAAAACACAAGGAAAGCCATTGTTCACCAACTAGAAAAGCCATCATACAAACAGAAAATCCAGCAAGAAAAAGAGCATCAAAACCATAAACCCATAGGTCATCATTTTTCCAGAAAATGGCCATAAAACCCAAACCCTAAACTTGTTCATCATTTTCCCAACAAAAAACCCTTCAGAAACAGTGAGAAAGAGAAGAGGGAAAGCAAATCGAAAAAACCATAAATCGCAACAGAGACAAAAAAGCCACGAGTCATAAGAATCTCACCAGGGTTGCGGTTGTAGGCCACCGTACGCCATCGTCGAGCTCCCAACCACGCCTCATAAAATTCATTTTCGGCATCACAAAGGCCTCATTGCCATCATAATCACCGATCATCGTCATCAGAGGGTTAGGGTTCCAAAGTCCCTTTTTAGATCTACTATAGACCACTCAAAATCTGCAAAATTAAAGGGCAGATTAGCAACGAGAAAAGAGAAATGAAGAAGATTATGAAAAGAAATCACAAATCGGAACGAAATCCAGTTCTGCCGCCGCCGCATCCTCCGTAAAGCAATTTACGGTACGACGAAGATTCCTTTTTTCGTCTCCTTTCATCTTTTTCGGCATTGTTTCATACCACGAGAGTTCCGATCGTGAGAGAGAAAGGGCCTCATAGGTATCGAAGAGAGAGCATCAGTGAGTGAGAGAGAAGAGAGAAGCGATTATAATTTTTTTTAACTACGATTTGTTTATTTTTATTTTTATTTTATGATAATTAACTATGTTTAGCATTTACTAATGTGGTGGTGACAAATGTCACTGCCTTGTTTATTCTTGGGTAATTCTGTAAGCATGTCCATTGGACCATTCCACGTGCTGCCAATATAATGACCATTGGATCTCATCATATTTCATCACAACTGAATCATGCATTCCCAAATATGCCCTGGTGCACCCTCTTTGTGCGATACTTGGACTCTACAAAGAACAAATGGGCCTCCCTTTATTTGGGCCTAGACTCCCATCCGATTTCTTTTTCACCCCAATTCGCATTTAGGCTACCTCTAAACCCTCTGTTTTAATTACTTAATTTAATTATGCAAATAAATCTTGGGTTGATGTATTAAATAATAATTAGTTTTATGATAGTTTTTATTTGACAATTTATCGATTAAATTGTTAATTGTTTTTTTATCAAATAAAAAAAACACTCTAATAATTATTTAAATTTTTAGAATTGTATTGTGTGATAATTATTTATTTGCTTTTGTATACTTATATGGTTTATTCACAATTGTACACTTCACTTACAATTAAACAATTCCGTTTCTTTTAATTTGGCTCGTATTCCATAAGGGTCTCATAGTTGGGGATGGGCATGGCCAACCTCACAAGGTTAATTAAAGCCCTTGTTGCTTTGATTAACCATAACCCGAATAAACATTGGTCCATATACCAATTGTCCATGCATAAGGGTTTCATAGTTGGGGATGAGAGCACCTATTCTCACGAGATTAATTAAGTCCATATACTTGATTAATCATGATCCGATTCAATTCCATCCATATACCAAACTTCTTAAAACACTTTCAAAATCAAATTAATTAATTGAATTTTTTTTCCAAATTGATTTTCATAAAAAAAGAACATTTGGATGGGGTTTGTTTAAATTGTTAGATGGTAGCTTAATGATTTAAACAAACTTGAAGTTTTTAGATTGTTAGATGATAGCCTAATAAGCTAAAAATTTCTATCCATGTTGGAAAAAAGAACATAGTGTAGCGACATTCAGTTAAATTATTGGATGATAGCCCGACGGTTTAGTTGAATTTAAAGTATTTGGATCGTTGGATGATAGCCTAATGAGTTAAATACTTTTATTCACACACTTAATAAACGTGAACCTTGCTTCACTTCACCGTTTTTATGATAAAGATTTTGGATGAGAGATGATTGGTTGAACTTGCTCGCCAATTTCTAGTATTTGAATCGTTAGATGATAGCCTAACATTTCAGTACTTGTCATCCATAATTTAAAATCAAATCAACTCACTCAAACTCTTTTACCGCTCATATGCGATCATCAAACTCTTTTCTTACAAAGAGTGTGCAATAGCCATTTCAAACACGAACATACAAAGACTTAGCCTCTCATACGAGCATACAAGTCGAAGTTCAAGCATTTGAAATGTCTAATGCACGATTTTTCTTATAAAATCAACACAACCAACCAAGACCTTTTAAAGAAGAACTACAGAGTTTTGACTTTCCCATTGCACGAGGGAATACATAGGCACTGATCGCGGGACTTTATCGTCTATGAATCGGGAGACCGCAAGTGCACAGTCCTATCGCGTAGTTTTAAAAAGATATCGAACCCACAGAGACTATAAATCGATCTATTGTTATCCTAAGTTACGGTATACAGCTAAGGCGGATAATTCTTTTAGATTTTGGTTTAAGGAAAAATAGAAATATAAATAAAACGGATATCGGTACGTAACGTAGTGAACCTAAGCGGATTAAATCGAACCTAAGCGTATAAAGATTGTTAACTTAATTTATCGTAGAATTAATCGGTTTAAAACCCTCAACTCACACTTTCATGGTCTTATCTCGGATTATCGTCTAAAGCCCTATACCTCGCTAGCCTATGAGTGTTTAGAAGTACTTTTGGAAACTTAATTAATTCTAATTTGGTTTAAAGCGCTTTCATCAGTATTTAAATCAAATGCCTAACTTTAGCTATCCGGTTAAAAACCTCACACTTTCGTGGTCTCGATCTAACCTATTTACTCTTCTTACGTAATCGAAAAGGTTTTATTTTTAAGCATAAAAGTTATAACCGAAATTATGTTAATTAATATCTTAGCTTAGAAACAATTCAATTCCTACTTTTACTACTATTACTTACGATACCTAAACGGTTTAGCGGACATATTTATTAATTCGGATTTGCCTAAATAATAAGGTTCAATATATTTAAACATTCCCATAATTAAATAAATAAATATCAAGCAACAATATTTAAAACAAAATAAAATAATTATATTAAGAACACGGAAATAATAATACTTGAATAATCTTGTTCTTCACTTGAATCCAAAAGAAAATTGCAACAAGGAAATAAAGATCTAACGTAAGGTTAGATCGTTGAAAATACACAATAATTTCCGTGTATAAATTGTTGTGAGAAAATTACAAAAGCTTAAACTAAAAATAAAATATAAGAAAAGAAACTGAAATAGGAAAAATAAAATAATGAAGAAACCGAAGAAAAGAAAATATGAAATACAAAGTAACGGTTGTTCGGAAGAAAATCTCGACCCTTATCGAATGCTTGAAGTATTTATAGCCTTCACTTGTAACTACCCTTTTCCAATTTCATACGAAGAGTAATGGAGATCATGGGTAAAAGCGCCAAGATCATGGGAGAACATGGGACGAAGAAGGAAGTGGGTTGAGCGTGGCATGAGTGGGTGGTTGAGAAGTTTCGTGAGTCTTTGACTCCTCTGTGAGTTTTTCCACGTTCGCACTTGTTTTGTAACCGCTATTAGGCGCATTACGGTCGTGCGCGCACGAGCGGGTTTCATGTTTTCCGTGTTACGGTCGTGGCTGGTGTTACGGTCGTCACGCTTCATGGATGTCTTACGGTCGTGGCGGATGGTCGCGCCGTCACAGCTAGTGGTGAACTTCTCTGGGCTTTTCTCTTTTGGGCTTTGCTCTTTTGGCTTGTATAATTTTTTCTCCTTCTTTTACCCATCCTTTACTATTGTTACCCCTTTGCTTCATTTCTTTATCTTTTAATCCGATTTTCCTCGATTTTATTCCTTTGCTCAATTAATATTTATTTAATGCAAATTCCTGAAACGAAAGAAATACCAACATAATACGGAAATAAAATAGAATAATTAAATAAAAATAGTAATATTATCTATGAAAATTACGTCAAATATGTTATATAAATTCGTGTTATCAGGCACAAGGTTTTGAAACCGCGAAAAACTCAAAATAATAATAAATAAACCCTGTTTCTTTTATTTCTCCTCTCTTAATAAACAAATTGCAATAAACACACTTAAATACACACATTACTAAACGGGTCCCATCGAGTACGATGGACGTAAGGGGTGCTAATACCTTCCCTTTGCGTAACCGACTCCCAAATTCACATCTTTTGGTCACGTAGGCGCCTTATCCTTCTTCGTAGGTTTTATCTATATTTTCCTGTTCTTTTTAGAACAAATAAAATTAGGTGGCAACTTCATTGTTTTAAAATAACCGATGAAAAACCATTCATCACACGGGCGTTTGAGATCGTTTGTGAATATTTCGAGGTGGGGGCCACTATCGAGCTATTATTCTATACTTTTTTCCTTCAGAGGAACTCGAAGAAGGTGGACGGAAGGTTTTAAGGATGGTGTCGTTGAAGCATCGAACGAGATGCTTTTAAAGGCATATAAGGAATCCGATTCGTTTCTTCAAGGATAGATTTATGCTTATTCGACGGTGTCGATCGGAATTGCAAGCGTGTTTGGATAGTCCCCGACCGAAAAGGACGGACCCCTGTTTAACGAGCAAGGGGAGAAGAGGTATGCGCTTGTCAGGAAGTTCAAGTTTTGTTGGTCGAAGAAGCATTTTGACAAGACTCCTAATTTCTACGTATGGGCTCGAGATGAGTTGTACAAAGAGGATTTGGCCGGTTTTGAGAGGCTATCGATGTTTGTCGTTGGCTTTCCTCGCGTTCAACGCATGGGAAAGGGGGGAAGCCGCTCCTAGATAAGGACGGGGAGGAGATCTCCGAGCTTGGTCTTATAAACGTCAGAGAGTTCCTTGGATGCGGGGATTATAGGGCATATTTGGGTAGATGTTATGTCTATATTATCTTGCTTGCGTATCCGCGCTTAACTTTAAGCTAACCCGTGTTTGCTTCTTTGTTTTGCGATAGGATGAATCCGCTATGGAGTTGTGGCTCGCAACTATGAGATAAAAGGGAAATAGGCGGGATCTCTCCGTGAGCCGAGGACGGTGGGTGTGAATGGATCGGGAAGTCATCCACTGGCCCGGTGGCTGGGGCGCTATCTCCTTATAAGGTGACGTCGAGGTTGAAAAGGACGCAGGCTGAGATAGATCTGACTAAGGAGAAGGAAAAGGGGAAATTTACCCTTCCTCCTTGTTGGCATGATAAAAGATATTTCGAGAGTGCAAATGTGGTCCTTCCTCATGTCGAGAAGCTCATGCTGGATGGCCTGGATGGCCTGTCCAAGAAGGCTGCTTTAGCCGAGGATATGGGGGCGTTGGTGCGGATCCTTGATATGGCCGCTTATGCCGAGCACAATTAACTACCAGATGCTGAATTAGGTCATCTTAAGGTCAAGTTAAAAGAGGTCGAGAGAAAGGGAGAAGAGGCCCGAAAAAAATGGTCGGAAGATTACAAGGTGATGGTCGAAGAGCGCGACATTGCTCTAAAGGACAAGTGCAAGATCAACGAGGAGCTTGATCATTTGCGGAAGGATATGACCCTGGGAGAAGACGAGCCCACAGATTTTTCCGATGTGAGGACTCAGGCAGAATTCATAGGTCGAGTACACCAGGCTTATGATGATGCAGTGATTGCTTCAACGACTAATTTTGACAATGTTGCGTCTCAGACACGCGTGTTAAATCCTGGTGTGGAGCTGGTGACCGACGGGATGAGGGTTCATTTATTTGTCGAGGGAGGTGAGATAAAGAAGCCTTACTTCCTTGTTGACATGATCGTAGAAGATACTCCCCCGTAAATGACCCCTGGAAATGATCCTGCTCAACCTGCTGAATGAATTTAACTTGTTGTTTTTATTATGTTTGTTTGGGCGTGAACCATTTATGTAATGACAATTTTTCGGCCCTTGCGGTCGTTTTGAATCTTTTGTTTTGTTGGGGTGGAGTCCCCATTTTAACTCCGAGACAAATTCGATCTTCATGTCCGTGGATGTCATATTTAGCATTATTTTATTATCTGATGTATATATGTGATGTTTTATGTTTCGGGGAGGGAACGCTTGTTAATAATGTGTGATCTTCGCTAGTGTGGGGTGACTAACCGAAGGGGTCCAGTTCGTTGCTGGACTTGGTCCAGAGCTCAAGCTTTGATTGAAGGCCTAAGATTCGTCTAAGATTTGTCTAAGCCCACACAGTATGACTCTGCTGGCATATTCGGCCTATCCGTTTATCTGCGGGTGTTTGACCGAAGCAAAGTATTGTACGGTTCTCAGATGTGCGACGAAGTCTTGGAAATTTTTGTTGGTGAACTGTGTCCCGTTGTTGGTGACTATAGCTTGCGGAATTTCGAATCGGGCTAGTATGTTTCTCTTGTAAAAATGCAGGATGTTTTGAGTGGTGATTTTGGCCAGTGCTCCGACCTCTATCCATTTGGTGAAGTAGTCGACACCTACTATTAAATATTTGTTTTGGTATGTGTAACACCCCATTTCTACCCAACGTTTATTATAAAATCAGAGTGCGGAAATTTTAAACTAAAAACATGGGATGCCACATTTCAACATTAACAACACAAACAGGTAAGATACATAACACTTTTTAATTCAGAGGATCTCATAACAACTTTCAATAACTTTCAAACAAAATACTTTTTATTACTACGCAGCGGAATTCATAGTTATACAACTGAATATATTATACTGATAGCAACTTTAAACATCTTGTTCGACTTTCAACATACTTAACAACTTTTTATTTCACAACATCACTTAGGATTCAACAAATTATACTAATAACAACTAGAGTTAACCATATAAACAACATAGACCAAACGTTCCCCCCGAGTGTTACGTATCAGAGCAAAGACACCGACTTGAACCAACACCAACTAATTCCTCCATTCTTGAATACCTGCACGTTACCAATATAAAGGTAACGGCCAACAAAATAGAAAGGGTGAGATATCGAATAATATAAGCAAAAGTACGATAATTCATATGCTTAGGTAAAGGAACATACAATAATTACTACTTAAATCGATAACATATAATATCTACCAAACAACCCAGAATCAACAACATATAACCATAACAACTTATAACAACAACTTATAATGTTAACATCTTATAATAACAACAATTCGCAACAATAACAACTTATAATAACAACAACTTATAACAACAACTTATAATAGTAACATCTTATAACAATAATAGTTCACAACTTATAGCAACAACAACTTATAATAATGACAACATCTTATAGATACAACACAACGACAATCAACAAACAACAAATAATAACAACAACTTTAACACGCGACTCAATATGTGACACAACTATGCAAATGCATGTGGATCCATCGGAGTAAAACTCCCAACTTAAAAATCATGCCAGGTTATCGAGACATTTAAAAAGGCATAAGCCTTCAACTTTCAACTTGTGCCAATCCAGGCCAACGTGGGTGAGCATAGCTCCAACATAAAAAATTGTCAATCCAGGCCAACTTAATAATGCAATGTATGCCATGAGACCTCAACTTAAACAACAATTACTCAACAATGCAACAACAACAACATCATACAACAACAACTTAAAATATGCATCAATGGCATCAACTTAGATCAACACTGGTCATTCGACCTACAACTCAAACATGTCCATACATTGGGACGATTCAACTTAATCAACATTGGTCACAAGAATGGCAACTTCCAAAACAACTTAACAACGTTGGTCATAAGACCTTTAACTTAATCAACGCGTCATCAACAACAATGTATAACAACAGCAACTTAATCATGCATGAACTGCATCAACTTAATCAACACGATCAACTTGGACTTCAACAACAATTAACAACTTTTACACCACACTACTTATAATAAGCATAATCAACTTCAACAATGATTAACAACTTCAAGAACCATGCAACTTATAAGTTAACGCAATCAACTTCAACAACAATTAACTACAGCAACACAACGCAATTCGTAATTTAATCCAATCCACTCCATTCTTCGACTTTGGCCATTTGAGCCTACGACACTTAGACCATCTAATTCGGACATAAACGACATCATTCGGCAGTGTCGGCAATTCAACAACTAACGAGTTAAGACGAAATAACACCTGTTTTAATTAACTACCCGTATAACGAACTATCCCATAAAATTTCGTCCAATTCGGACAAACTAAATTCTCCGCTTAATTCAATCGATGTTATACTGCACTATTTTCGTTCGCAACATTACTAATTAACTCTAATTATTCTACTAAATAATTATGGCAGTCCATTAATACTACTGCTAATATGGCTCGTTTACCAATAAGTTTACACTTCGTCACACCTTATCTTGCTATTTATTACTGTTTTTACTTTCCTACAACATCATTATCAACTAAATAATTCTTGCTATTTAATTCAACCACTACTAGTATTTTCCTGTAATTAAATGGATTAACATACTACTTTAATTACCTCGCTCTTCCAATTGACATCGCTAGCATTCTTCTCCGGTATATTTATCTTAATGCTAGAATAAATTCTATTACATTATCAAATAATTACTCCTCTGCTATTATTATTTTCATTATGCTAATTGTATTCTTGTCCCATTGTACTATCCTAACTCCCAAAACATAAGTCTAATTAATTAATCAATCAAAGAAACCACGTGCACACCAAAATCACGTTGAGACGCCCACCCACACACCGAGGCGGTGTCGCCACACCTCTTCACCTGGGAGACGGGCGCCCACCCTTACGCCACATGAAATTCTCCTTCCTTTCCTCTAGCAACCGTACGATCTCAACTCAACATTGCAACAATAATTCATGGCAACGAATTATATAACACATGGTAGATCAATTCAACACAACAAGCTATTCAATTTATTCCAGCAACACAAATTTTATCGATCGAACACGATTAACAGTATAGTTACGTAGATCTAAACCCCACATACGAACCATCCTACAATCGATTATAAAACCCGAACCCCACTGTGGATTGATGGGAACTCGGAAATTCGATCGGAATTGGCGAACTCTCGGACAGCAACGATCCTCACTAGCACCTTGTTTCCAACTTTCTTCTTTTTCTCTCTTCTGTTTGCTACGGCTATGGTTTGGCTAGGTCTTCTCTTTGTTTTGCAAGCCATATTTTTCTCCTTATTTCACTAGGTTAATTCAATATATAGTAGCTTCTAATAAAATTGTTTTATTAAATAATTCTCCCAAAAATACTAATTTCTCTTATAATTAATATACTACATTTAATTTATTAATTCCAAATAATAGAATAATTCATTATTTTTATTCTAACTATTAGCCTTATATTTCTCCTTTTATATCTCTTATTTATTTAAACCTAATTCCTTCTCTTATAATAAAATCCAACTAATAATATTATTATTATAATAATAAAATAGTAATAATAATAATATTTCTATTATTTCTACTTAACTTAATTTTCACACCTCTTTTCTATATTTCTAACACCAATAAATAACTCTATTAATTCCACACTTATTTCTAATATTATTTTCAATAATATTCTACCACCGAATTAATTCATCACTAATTATTCTAGTTAATTAATCTCTACTCATAATAATAGTTCTCCGACTAAACTGATTATTTCACCTAAATAAACTAGTCCAATAAATAAATACTATAATTCTTAATATTAATCCTGCAATTACACCAACCAAATAATCCGGCTTAAACTTAATAATCCAAATATGTCTCTTAAATAATGCCAATAAATCCAATTACTCCGATTAATTCTCAAACTTCGTCTAATTCCAATAATTAAATCTTTTAATAATTTAATTAACTAATTAATTAAATTCGGGGCGTTACAGTATGCTCCTAAGACGAATGGTCCGAGGATGTCGAGCCCCCACCACGAGAAAGGCCAGTGAGAAGAGAGGGATTTCAGTTTGCTCGTGGGAACTAGGTGCATATGTCTGTGCCATTGGAATTTGTCACATTTCTTTACGTGTTCCTTGGCGTCGAGCTGCATGGTCGGCCAATAGTAACCAGCCCGAAGGGCTTTTCGGGCGAGTGATTTTCCCCTAGGTGTTGGGCGCTGATGCCTTTATGTATTTCTTTCAATATGTGTGACACTCTGGTTTCTTCGACGCATTTGAGGAGGGGGATGGAGAATCCCCTTCCATAGAGTTTGTCTTCGAGGATGATATATGAACAAGCTCTTCATCTGATAACGCTCACTTCTTTGGGATCGTTGGGAAGAGTCCCATCGGTCAGATATTTATAGACAGGCATCATCTAGGAGGAGCCCTCTTCGATAACGAGTATGTTGGGGCCCAAATGCTTTTTGTCAATGATAGGCTGATGGAGTATTTCTTGGATCACTGATTTGTTTCCTCCTTTTGTCCTCATACTGGCAAGCTTGGACAGAACGTCTGCTCGAGCATTGTGTTCTCGAGGGATGTGTTGTATCTCAACTGAAGTGAACTTTTTAAAGTGGTCTTGGACGAGGGTCCAATATTTGGCCAGATGATCATTCTTGACCTGATATTCTCCTCGGACTTGAGAGGCTACGAGTTGCGAATTTGTGAGGATTTTGACCTCTTTTGCACCCAAATCCTCGGTGAGGCGGAGGCCGACAAAGAGAGATTCTTACTCTGCCTAATTGTTGGAAATAGGAAATGAGAGGGAGAAGGATACCTCGATGACGATCCCTTCCCCGTTTTCCAAGATAATACCCGCTCCATTTCCTATCGAGCTGGAGGCACTGTCGATGAATATTGTCCATTTGTTGGTTCCTTCTGGAAGTGCTGGGAAAGTCATTTCTATCACGAAGTCTGCTAGGATTTATGCTTTGAGGGATTTCCTGCTCTCATAATTGATGCCGAACTCAGATATTTCTAATGACCACTTGAGCATTCTCCCGGCCATGTCTGGTAAGCCTAATAATTGTTTGATGGGTTGGTCTGTTCGAACTATAATGGTGTGTGCCAAGAAATAGTGGTGGAGCCATCTCGCAGCATTGACTAGCGCGAGGGAAATCTTTTCGATTTGTTGGTATCTAAATTTTGGCCCATGTAGGGCTTTTCTCGTGAAATAGATATGTTTCTACCCTTCCCGTGTTTCTCGAATGAGTGTGGCGCAAACTGACTCGGCAATCACGGTGAGATATAGATACACCATCTCCTCTTTATAAGGTCGAGGTGAACTAGGGCCTGCTTTCATTCCTCGGTCTAGTAGAACATAACTTCCTTTCTTAGTAGTTTGAAGAATGGGAGTGCATGTTGGTCGATCCTGACGAATTGAGATAGCGAGGTTAGCATCCCGTTGAGGACTTGAATGGATTTTTTGGACTTCGGAGTGGGCAACCTTGAGAATGCCCGACATTTGTCGAGGTTAGCCTCTATCCCACGCTCGATGAGGTATAAGTTGAGGAACTTTCCGGCCCGGACTCCGAAGGTGCACTTTTCGGGTTGAACCTCATTTTGACTCTTCCGACTTGGTCCTACTTTCATGAGGCGAGGGCATGACCGATTTCCTCTTGGGATTTCACGATCATGTCATCCATGTACACCTCGAGCATGTCCCCGATTTCGAATTTAAAGACTTTGTTCATCATTCGATGGTATGTTGCGCCGATGTTCTTCAGACCAAAGGGCGTCACGTTGTAGTGATAGTTACCTGATTCGGTCGAAGGCCGATAAATTTTTAGCCATGGAATTTGGTTATATCCCGAATAGGCGTTCATGAATGAAAGCAATTTAAAACCTACTGAATTATCAATGAGTTTATCGATGTTGGGTAGGGGATATACGTCTTTTGGACATGCTTTATTAAGATCAAAGTAATCAATGCACATGGGCCATTTTCCATTATTCTTTTTCACAAGTACAGGTTCGATAGATACGTATATTGGGCTTAGGATACAAAATTGGCTGAAGGTCCATAACAACTTACTAGGCAGATCCATTTTTTCGGTCCTGCCGCCTAGATCGTGCTATGGCCTTAAGGGAAGGATCAATGGTAAGATGGTTACATGCGACTTCGGATCGAACCAGAATTTCGGTCGGTTTCAGGCGAAGAGGTCGACATTGTCCTTCAAGCAGGCTTTGAGTTGGTTTCGAGCTAACTCTAGGAGATCCACTCCGATCTTGACTCCTTTGCTGAGGTTGTTATCGAGTGCAACGAGCTCGAAATCCCGCTCGATTGGGGCGTGTGCGCTTCGAGGATTCTCTGAATGCTGGAAGTGGGCAAATCATCTTCGACCATCGGAGCTTTACCTTTCCTTATTTTCTCGGCCAAGTCCTCTGGCTTCAGGCGGCTTTCGAGGTCGATGGCATCAAATGGAGGGAGGGGTTCTAGATTGTGAGAGATTTCTGGAAGGTCGACTCTACCTTTGATCTAGGGTTGGAGGTTGATGGAGTCTAGGCCCTTTGCCGATGCCTCAAAACATCTTCGGGCGGCTTGGATGTCCCCGTGTAAAGTTGCCACCTTTCTGTCTACTGTGTAATATTTCATTTTCAAGTGTACCGTGGATGGTACAAAAATTAGCTCGGCAAGAGTGAGCTGACTGTAAAATACACTGATATAGAGAAGGGCAATCGACGACAAAAAACTGTGTTTTGATCGACCCGGTCTCTCTGGCCCCAAAAGTTATGATCAACTCAACATATCCCCATGGCTTTGTGGAGGGTTGCGAACCCCAAAATCCTGCCAAGGTAGGAGTCGTGGTGGCTGAGTTGTAACGCTCAAGATTTAGTATACATGATGTCGGCCGAACTTCCTTGGTCGACCAATATGCCTCGACATCGAAATTGGCCATTCGAGCATGCACGATAAGAAAGATGTTTGCATTAGGGGTGCCCCTAGGTAGCTCCTCCTTGTAGAAGGACAATGGATGAGACTTGCCTTGGATTTTGTTGAGGGTGGCGCCCAGATCTCAATTCGCTTTTGACGAGATCACAAATCTTTTGATTTATATGATGGAGTTCTTGGTGAACCCTCCACCGGAGATGACCATGGATGTTGGGGACTCTAAGGGCTATGGGCGGCGAAGTATGTTGGGGTGGCATAGGTCGGAAAGATGAAGTCTTCCGGCCTAGATATTCTACTACATGTAAAAGACTCAACAAGTTTTCTTCCTCAACCTCTTGGACGAGGGGCTTCCTCTTTGTAGACTCTTCCTTTTTGTATTGTTTGAGATGCCTGCCACCGATCAGATCTCAATCGCTCCCTTAGATAGATACACGTTTGCCATGTGTCCGTGACTTGTGAAATCTGCAATATTTATTTTATCTATCCTTGGCCAGGGTATGTCAAGGAAAGAGTACCTCCTTGTTTGAACTTGAGTTCGCAGAATCGGTCAAGATACTCCAGAAGTCGCCGGCATGGATATACAGATTTTTCTCTTTAAATCGATGCGTAGAACGACTTGAAGGTATCTAACACTTGATCTTTTGTCTTCAAGGTATAATCCCATGTTTTCCAAGAACAATCAAATTAAATTCACAAAGTAATATGCCCTAAAAGTGATTGTGTCTTCCTAGGACCACACAAATTGGAATGTACTAAATCTAAAACTTGATTTCCTATTTGGTCGGATGAGATAAAGGAAACTCGCCTTTCTTACCCTCAAACAATGTGAACGCTTTCTCAACTTTGCATTGGAAACACCATACAAAAATTCTTCCAAAATATTCAAACTTTTCACTCATATGACCCAAATGTCAGGTCATAATTGAGATGAGCTATTTTGTCATAAGTGTTGATGAATCAATTAGAAAACCTAAGTTGGACGCTATACAAGTTCAAATTTTTCTTATAGCGACCACCATTTAGCCTTTTTATAACTTCCATTTATTTCCGAAAAGAATCAACATATCTTTATTATCCAACTTTCCGACGGATAAAAGATTGAATCGAAGTTCTGGAATGTGTTTCGGACCTTTGAGAACTAGAGTAGTCCCATTTTTATTTTCAACACAAATGTATCATATTCCAATAACGTTAGCTTGCCCATTTTTTCCCATACAAACAACCCCAAAGTCACCGGTCTCGTAAGTTGAAAAAATTTCACGTCTCGAGGTTGCATGTGTTGAAGCACCACTATCAACCACCCAATCCATTTCCTCACATGATATTGATATTATCTACATAACTATCCCAAATAAAGAAGAAATCATAAAAAATAACAACATCTTCATTATTGTTACCTTCCTTTTTGTCATTGTTGTATCTCTTTTTCTTGTTTTCCCTTTTCAATTCCGACAATACCTTTTTATTTGTCCCTTTTCCCTATAATGATAACACTCAATATGAGAGAATATATTAGATCCTCCTTGTGATTTACCACATGATGATCCACGATTAATCAAGCCTCTACTTTGATGCCCCCCGATTCAAGAACCAACATCTAATAATGTGAAGAAGAACCTTGTGACTTACGTCCCAACTCTTCATTCAACATATTACTTTTATCCTAGTCCATCGAGATGACACCATTCTAAGTGGAGTTAGAAAAAGATGTCCTAAAAGTCTCCCAGGAATTGGGAAAAGTACCAAGAATTCACAAACCTTGAATTTCATCATCAAAAATAAGATTCATTGTCGACAATTGATTTTGAATCCCTAGGAAAGTATTCAAGGACTAGTTATAGGTGAAACATCACTATAACTCAATGACATAAATTGCTTGAAAATAACAACTTATTGTTCTCAGATATCTCACATACAACTCCACAAGTTTGGTTCACCAAGCTCACATTATTCAAAACATCTTCATCCACCCATTGATTTAATATTGCCACAAACTTGTCTATGCAACATAGTCCATTCATTCTTTCCACATGGTTTTTCATTAGAAACCAGCAGGACAAAACCTTTCATGTAAATCAAATCTTCCATTTTCCTTTTCAAACATTATATTTGGAACCATTCAAATTCACCATCCTCGATTGTGTTCGTCTCCATCGTTACACAAATTAAACCACGACTCTAGATACCACTTATTGGGAGGAAATTCACAATGCAACAAAATAATTCAACAACACAATCTCTCCAAAATATCAAATGAAACTTGAGACAATCAACAAAATACACCAAACAACACAACATAATTTTAGCATGAAAAAACCTTCATTAACTAGGAGTAAAAACTATAGAACCTGAGGCCACTTAATATCTCCACTATAATCAATAATGGGTACAAACAAGATTCTCTACCACTAGTTAAAGGTACACGTAAACATCATCAAGATCTACAATCAATCTTGGAATACAAAAAGAATCAAGAGAGACAAAATAACCCAAAACACTAAGAAATTCAAGACTGCAAAAATGGACTCAACATATTAATTTAGAAAGCTCTAATCCAATCTCCACCATTCGAATGTGCTCCTATGAGTCATGAACAGTGTGACAAAATTTCAATATTATCCGACCATCAATTAAGCAAGCTCCAATTCGTGGGACCGATCTGTGCTGAAATGAGGCAATAGGATTTCACTTTTCTCTACTTTTTTATTGTTGTTTTCACACAATGAATAATTGACTTAATCCTCTTTATTGGATAATAACAAAGACTTACGCACATAGGTCTCTAACCATATCCATTTGGGTGACTTCAAATATGAGGGATAGCCAACAAATGAGAAGTCCACTATTATTCAAAGTAAGACTATAATTGGTTGTCCCATCTGCACAACAATTTTATGCTATTTCTCACTTAGTGCTAACTGCTTCTTTTCTTAATGAACATGTCTTCTTGGAAGGTACTATTTCATGCTTGGTGAATGTTGTTTGTGTACTTTCATGATTTTTTTTTTATCTATAGTTAGTAAATACATAGTTAAAAAGCTCATACATGTATTTATCTCGTTTTAACAATAAATTAGAGGTTTTTTAATTGATCACTTATGAATTAAGTTAATAAGTACTTATGTATTTTACATATTTTGGGACTCAATGTACATCTTTTGTCGCTCAACTATATCATCTCACATATCACATAAATATTAAGATGGTCCGACTTAATATTTATGATTTAATAATATGTAATATAACTCATCTTTAGTGTGTGCTTGGAACAATAGAAGTAGAAACAAGAGAGAGGTAAGATAGATTTTAAAAGAAAGAAGTTATTTCTTTTGCTTGGTGAAACAACCGTAGAACATCATCCGATAACTATATCAATGAAGTCGCCATCAAACATTTTAATATCGCAAAGGAGAAAGGTGAACGCATCACGAAACCTCGAAGGGATAAGACACGGTCTTGCGACCGAGAGATAGGGTAAGGGAATCTATTACGCCGGAAGGGAAGTTATTAGCACCCCACACGTCCGTAGTATCTACAGATCCACTTCTATTTTTTGTCTAATGGGTGTATTTATATTTATTTACTGCTTAATTGCTATATTTGTATGCTAAAAGAGAATTCATATGAAAGAAAAGAAAATAAAGAAAACACGGGGAAAAGAAGGAAGTATTTACAAAGCTTGCTTGATCGAGAGCCTGCGGACAAGATGCCTACATACCTCAGCAATGGAATGTTAGAGCGCCAGTTCGGCTCATATGTTTTGGTGGGTTATGTGTTTTTTACTTATGAAAAAGAGTTTTAAACACAAAAAGAAAACCTGTAGGAAAAAAGAGTTTACGTTGGTTGGTTGCTTTTACCTTGCAAAAAGAGTTTGAACCATTATTAAGTGTTTTAATTTTCAAAAGAAAAGAAAACAAGTTTTAGTTTTATTGCATGCAAGGATGCAAAAGAAACTAGAAAATAATCAAGGGAAACTATCTAACTCTATCCCCAATGTTATCATGCATGGATTACAACCTAAGGTCTAAGTCGAATTGCTACCTAAGATGAAGTCGATAGAATCCTAAGGGAACATGGCAAAGGTTTACAACCAAATCTATGTCTATCTTGAATCGCTACCTAAAGTAGAGTCGAAGATGACAAAAGGAATGGAAATGGTTTACAACCTAAGTCTATGTCAATCTCTTTAATCGTTACCTAAGGTAGAGTAAGACGAAGGGATGAAGCAAACAAGTGTTGTAGCGTACACACAAAGAATGCCGCAAACAAATGTCAAAAAGTTAGGCATAACCTACAGAGCAAATGATGCAAGTTCTGCAATAAATGCGAATCCGTGAATGAGTGGGAGTCGAATAGGAAACCTTGCTACTTTTTACTCATGATGGGTGTAACATTTATTCGCTGCAGCGAAAGCGCATACCGACTAGAACCATGCAGAGTTGACGCACTTTCGTCCCATCATATCAATGACTTGAAGGTGAAATATAAAAAGCAGGACTTGCTTGGTGGTGCCACGCTGATGTCCTAACCACTCGACCTATGCAAGCACAATTGTAAACACAATGAAAAGTTCCTCCTCATGCACGGATGAGGACTTTAAACAAACTAAACACAATTAGAAAATGTAAGCCGCCCCTAAACGTTTTAAATAAACCAGGGTTCCTAAACATGCTCCAACTACGCAAAGCCCCTTTATACATCTCTATTCCAACTTCCCATGGCAAGAAACGAAACCCTATTTCATGCTCTAGAAAAGCTGGTAAAAGAATGCAAGAACAAAGTAAAATTAATACCAAACGGATAATAAAATCAAG